>CM026214.1:24324740-24753116 GCA_014839995.1 Xenentodon cancila
GAGATAGCAGAGCTGCAGCAGTCTAGTGGAAGAAAGAGTTCATCCGTTCCAGTGTGTCATGTAATGGATGTGAACTGCCAACTGTGGCAAATAAGGCCCGAGTGTTATGACTGTTTTTGGTGACGATGTCAGAAAAGTAGGACTTCCTTGCAATCATCAGTTGTAAATGATAAGAGTGTAGTTTCTCTTTATAGATATCACCTATAGATACCTGGAGATTTGTTTCTTCCATCTGCGCTCAGCCTTCAGACAATAACAGAGTCTATAATCCATATTTTCAGCCTATTATCTTCATGAACGTTGACACGTTTAGGATTGTTGTGCAACAAAAGAAAGTGCTTGTTTAGTTATGAAATTGTTATTAATAATGATTTGATGAAAGTTATTAATAACATAAATAAATGATCAAAATTAATAAATCAAAACGAACCATCAGGAATTAATAACTAAACAGCAGAATCAGTCTCCAAATGACTGTTATTCTATGGGTGGCAGCCTGTCACCAGCGGTGGCGCTATAGAGTAACAGACAGGGAAGGCATCTGAGACCAGCACATGTTACAAATATTGTATGTTCAATTCACCACAAACAACATCTCATTCAAATGAATCAGAGTTTATTTACACAAGTGTTACAGACGCTGAATCGTCAACACTTGGAAGACAGTTCTGACATCTGAACTACACAAACAAACAAGGAACTAAACAGGAAACACAAATGTCAGGTATTTACGTGTGTGACGAGTTGGCTGTTCGGACCACATACAGGATAAAATAACAGACGAAGCTTCACAAAACAACCGTCAGTTTAAACAAACCCAGCATCAGGTAAACCTGATTTCACCGTCGAGTCAATTTATTCAACAGTAAATGTCGCTGTAAAGGTCTGATGGACAGTCTGAAAGTCTGCAGATGTTTTGGTTTGTGAAAATACAGAAAACAAAGTCAACCTGGCATTTTTGTTGTCTTGAGAAAAAAAAAAACTACATTTACTTATTAATAATACTTATGGAGAAATAACAAGTTGTATAACAGTACAAACATTGTAGATTTATAACAATAACAATTTGTACAGACTTTTTTTTTTTACTTTGCAACTCTTCTTCATATGTACAGTTTCATTAAATGGACCTCTGGTTGATCACAGTCGCTGTCAGGGTCCAAGATGGTCCAAGAACACAGAAAGACTCATACACAGACGTGTTTGGTATGTAAGGTTATGGTTTGGACAAATGACATCGTCCAGGCGACGCATCGTCTTGTTTCCAACGCGTCTCAGACGGCCAACATCCACGCCGAGCTCTTCAGCCCTCTTCATTTCAGAGCACAGATAGTTTTTTACTGCTCCAGCTCTCTCGTCAGGACGGTGTAAAGACTGAAAGATACGTTCCTGAGCATCCTTTTTCTCCTGCAGTTCCTTTTCTCGTTTTTCCTTTATAATGGCACAATTGGCATCCCAAATTGACATGGCTTTTTCTTTTTCCTTTTGCAGGTGTTGTCTTTTTTCGAGCTCATATAACCTGTCGTTCTCAAACAAGGACTGTCTCACTTGATAATCGGCCTGTTTCTGAGCCCTCCTCTTTAATAACTTTTCTGTCACCTGCTTGGTCACAAACGTCGGAAATGTTTGTTTGGGATCACACTTCTTGTCCATCTCGTCCTTCAACCTTTCCACCTCCTTGACGTTCTTCTCGGCCAGAGCTTTATTAAATAATCTCGCCTCTTTGGCGCTGCCCTCAAAGATGTATTTCTTGTTTCTTAATTTTAAATCTGCCTCATCTTCTTTGTGTTTTTGTACGTCTCGTTTATCCTTTAGTATTAGTGCTTTTCTTTCTTTTCTCTCCTCCTTTTCCCTCCTCTCTTTGACTCGTTTCTTTTCCATGTGGAGTTGTTCATTTTCTTCCCGCAGAGCCTGTTCAACAAGTCGCCGGTGACGATCGTCGTCTTGCTGATGTTTATGAATTTGAGCTGATTGACTCCTTTCATAATCCTCATATTTGAGCGACTCTTCCTTCCTTTTCTTCAGTTTTGCCTTGTGTGACAGCAGTTCTTCGTTTCGTTTCATTGCATACGCGTCACTTAAACTGCTGTTGAACATCCGGACACATGGATGTTGCTGGATTCTCCTCAACTGGATCCGTTCCACTTGTTTGGCCCGTTCTTGCTCTTGGACCTCCACCTGCTTCTCCAACTGCTGTCTCAGATCCGCAGCAGTGGAGTCGTGTTTCTTAAAATTTTTGACATACTGTTTTCCTTCACCGTCCAACCCGTTTTTCCTCACCAGAGGTTCATTCAGGGACCTCTGGATTCGGTTCCAGGTGTCTGCTGAGAGGATCAACGCACCGTCACTAGTTATTGTGGTCATTTTTGGAGAAAAATGAGAAATGTTGTTGTGGAGTTTACAACCACTCAGACAAAGGCTCACTTGCTGTGTGCTCTCAGTCGCTGTTCTAGAGAACTGAAATGTTCTCGACTTCAGCCGTTTTAAAGGCTTTAGATGTGATGACGTCACACTTACCTGGTGAAGAAAATAAATCAACATTACATTCTTGCTTAATAATACCCATCTGCTTATTCGTAGAAAATATAATAACATTGCATGCTTAATAGAGACCAACTGCTTATTCGTTCATTTGCAAAATTAAAGACGTCATATTAAGTGTTGTAACCGGGTGTGAAACTTCATGTTATGGTAACTGTGTAACAAGGAATGTTGTGGAATAACTCTCTGGTGGGTAAGATCACAAGGCTGTAGACACTAAATGTTCAAGGATATGACAGGTGTGGTGTTATGGTATAACATTACTATTGTATCCTGTCTTGTACCTTTGACGGTGTCTCTATGTCTCTATTCTTTCTTATTTCTTGCTCTACCCGGCTGGCCTTCGACAGGAGGGTCCCCCCTCATGAGCCAGGTCCTGGTCCAGGTTTCTTCCCTCTTAAAGGGGAGTTTGTCCTTGCCACTGTTTGGCTTAAGGTTTTTCTTCCACTAGGGAAGTTTTTACCTGCCGCTGTTTATGTAATAATTGCTCGGGGGTCAAGTTCTGGGTCTCTGGAAAGCGCCTAGAGACAACTTGTGTTGTAATAGACGCTATATAAATAAAATTGAATTGAATTAAAAGAGGACGGCACCAGTAAAATGTAGATCTCATGTGTCTGCTGGCTTTTACACATGCGTTGAGATCTCCAGATATTTCTGTACATGTGAGACAATAAACTTGGTTGTTGATGTTTAACAAGTGTGTCTCTTTCCTATCAAACAACTTGGTGAAGCTGGGCTTCAACACTGGTGTAAGGGAAAATATATATGTATATATCTTTCTTATGTGGTCTTTTGTTATTCTGGTAGTTGTACTTTGTGTTCTCAGTACTTTTCCACTCGGTCTGGTCACTCACCTTAGAAACCGGTGGTAACCAGTTATGACGATGTTTTTACAAAAGTTGTCGAAAGTCTCCGGCAGCTGTTGCAGATAAGCAGTTAGGAGGGAACTGGTCTGGAAGGAAGAGAAGCATTTGGTCCCACTGGTTTCTGAAGACTGGTTGGTTTTGAAGCCCGTTTGTCCTTGTGAGGGTTGCCGCCATGTTGCTTAAGAAGCCAATGGAAACACGCCCACCGTCTGTCAATCAAAGTTCGCTTTACGTCCATCTTCTCCGGGCGGATCCCGCCAGAACATCCGCAGAGCTGCCGCCAGACGTTTCTAGCGGGATGGGCCGTTTAACAAGATGGCTCGACTAAAAAAATGAACGTTGTGTTTAACTGACGCTGGGTTCACTCGGACGGCTGGTTGCTTCACTGAACGCGGTGGCGTGAGGCAGCAGACCGGTTCTGACCAACATGTCTCCTGTGTCTGGACATAACAGTGACTGAACAAGTTAACTTGGTTGGTGTGAGAGAGGCGACCGCTGCTACAGAGCCAACGGTTGCTGGGAGGCGAGATTCCTGGCTTACCTAAAAACCATCGTCCTCGAAGACACCGCACTGGGAAGGGGCCCTGCTGAGACAGAAGACGTGGAGATTGGTGGGAAAAACGAACTCGCTTATGCGGAATTGTGTGGTTGCTTGGATGATAAGACCCAAATATTAATCCTCCATGAAACCCCCCAGACGACGGGAGCGTAAGTTTGGAAATACTGAGGCGCCAGTTTGAGTCTGAAGAAAACCCAAGAGTTGTTGGGTCACACGCAGAAGTTACCGACGGCGAGGAGCTGGCGGACCATTTAACCCGTGTTGAGGAGAAAGTTACGGCGTTTAACAGGGCAAAGGAGACGCTCAGGTACGCACGTCTGATGGTGGTGGTCTTAAAAGCTCTAACGGATGAATAAAATCCATTCTCGGTTCATGTGACTCACACGAAAGAGACATTGACCTTCACGGAGTTCAAAACTAGGCGGAGAGGTTTTGAACTCACACTCAGCTGCCATAACGGACCCCGAACCGGTGTAGTCATGACAACCGAACACAAAGTGTCCGACCAAAGGATACAAAATGCTTAAACGGGGAATGCTTTATTTGTGATAAAGGGGGACATAGAGCTCGAGACTGTCGAAACGAGAAGAAAAGTCAACGAAACTACACAAGAGCGAGCAACTCTGCACACGGCGGAACAAGACCGCGACCATCTCGGAGACACAGCAGGACTGGAGACCGAGAGAGACGGTCAGAAACGGGCGGAGGAGGAGAGGGACGCGGGCATCCTAAAAGTGAGCAAATATAAACCTCCGTCCACACAAAGGAAGGGTACACAGTGGGGCTTCAGCTCACATTGTGACTGATGGGTGTTTTTAAAACATTTAACGAGACTTTCAGTCCACAGAACCACGTCATGGAGTCGGCAGAGGGCACAATGAAAACCGGGATCTGCTGAGGAAACGCCCACATCGAGTTGACTGACAGCAAGTGAGAAGTGGTGAATGTGACACTCTGGCGCCTTGTTGATCCCTGAATATCCACAGAAAATCTTGTCTGTGGAGGCTGCAGTTTCAAAGGGAGAAAAGTGCAACTTTGACAAGAACAATAATAAGATGATTCTTCCCGATGGCACAACATGAAGGTAAAAAGTAGACTGTATTAGCTGGACACTGTGGCAAAACCAGATGAAACCTGCAATGACGAATGTAATGCATGTTTTGATCTAAAAACTTGGCAGGAAATAATGGGTCACTGTAATTACGGTGATGTACTTAAACCTGAGTCTGTTGTAGATGGCCTGCAGATCAGAGAGAAAGTTAAGAAACCTGGTCAGTGTGAGACCTGTCTGCAGGGCATATTTACCCAAACAAGAGACGGGGAAGGAGACGTGGGAGCTGAAGCTCCGTTGGAACCAGGTTACAGACCCGGGAGGCTCCTACAGCCCCAGAGTCATGTGAGGGCTACAAATAAGCCATCACTTTTACTGACGACTTTTCAGGTACCATTTATGTGTATTTTCTAAGAAACAGAAACAAAGCAGTTGAAGCTACAAAACAGATTCTAGCAGATATAGCACCTTGTGGTAAAGTGAAACGTCTCAGGTCAGACGATGGGACAGAGTTCATTTCTGAGGAGAACCAGGCACTGCTGAGAGTCAACGCGACACAGCATGAAAGGTCGGCTCCTTACTCCCCCCATCAAAATGGGGCCGCAGAGAGGAACTGGCGAACATTGTTGGAAACGGTCAGATGTACGATGATTGAGTCAGGATTACCCAAGGAGTTGTGGATGGCTGCAGTGATAAGGAAGCGGTGTTACTGCCGGAGAACAGGAGAGACACCGTGTTTTCTATTCACCGATAAGAGGGCAGATCTGTCGAAAATGAGAACGTTTGGTTCAGAGTGCAACAAAAGAACAAAAAGGTGGACCCAAAGGGCAAGAAAGGAGTTTTTGTTGGTTTTGATGGACATTCCCCAGCAAACTTGTTTTTTTTTTTTTTTTTTCCAGCGACCAACAATGTCCAAAAACAGACTGGTACATTTTGTCACCAGCGCACAGACAGAGACTCATACACAGACGTGTTTGGTATGTAAGGTTATGGTTTAGACAGATGACATCACCGGGTTTGGGTGTTGGTGTTCTGATGCTGCTGTAAAACAGTTCGCATTGATCGTCCAGGCGACGCATCGTCTTGTTTCCAACGCGTCTCAGACGGCCAACATCCACGCCGAGCTCTTCAGCCCTCTTCATTTCAGAGCACAGATAGTTTTTTACTGCTCCAGCTCTCTCGTCAGGACGGTGTAAAGACTGAAAGATACGTTCCTGAGCATCCTTTTTCTCCTGCAGTTCCTTTTCTCGTTTTTCCTTTATAATGGCACAATTGGCATCCCAAATTGACATGGCTTTTTCTTTTTCCTTTTGCAGGTTTTGTCTTTTTTCGAGCTCATATAACCTGTCGTTCTCAAACAAGGACTGTCTCACTTGATAATCGGCCTGTTTCTGAGCCCTCCTCTTTAATAACTTTTCTGTCACCTGCTTGGTCACAAAAATCGGAAATGTTTGTTTGGGATCACACTTCTTGTCCATCTCGTCCTTCAACCTTTCCACCTCCTTGACGTTCTTCTCGGCCAGAGCTTTATTAAATAATCTCGCCTCTTTGGCGCTGCCCTCAAAGATGTATTTCTTGTTTCTTAGTTTTAAATCTGCCTCATCTTCTTTGTGTTTTTGTACGTCTCGTTTATCCTTTAGTATTAGTGCTTTTCTTTCTTTTCTCTCCTCCTTTTCCCTCCTCTCTTTGACTCGTTTCTTTTCCATGTGGAGTTGTTCATTTTCTTCCTGCAGAGCCTGTTCAACAAGTCGCCGGTGACGATCGTCGTCTTGCTGATGTTTATGAATTTGAGCTGATTGACTCCTTTCATAATCCTCATATTTGAGCGACTCTTCCTTCCTTTTCTTCAGTTTTGCCTTGTGTGACAGCAGTTCTTCGTTTCGTTTCATTGCATACGCGTCACTTAAACTGCTGTTGAACATCCGGACACATGGATGTTGCTGGATTCTCCTCAACTGGATCCGTTCCACTTGTTTGGCCCGTTCTTGCTCTTGGACCTCCACCTGCTTCTCCAACTGCTGTCTCAGATCCGCAGCAGTGGAGTCGTGTTTCTTAAAATTTTTGACATACTGTTTTCCTTCACCGTCCAACCCGTTTTTCCTCACCAGAGGTTCATTCAGGGACCTCTGGATTCGGTTCCAGGTGTCTGCTGAGAGGATCAACGCACCGTTACTAGTAATTGTGGTCATTTTTGGAGAAAAATGAGAAATGTTGTTGTGGAGTTTACAACCACTCAGACAAAGGCTCACTTGCTGTGTGCTCTCAGTCGCTGTTCTAGAGAACTGAAATGTTCTCGACTTCAGCCCTTTTAAAGGCTTCAGATGTGATGACGTCACACTTACCTGGTGAAGAAAATAAATTCTTTTTTTTCATGACCATTCTTGTCTGTATGTACATTGTGCACGCAATGTATGTACGATACACACCAAAATTGAACCTCTGCTTTTAACCCAGCAACTAGTTCAGCACCCAGGGAGGAACTGGGAGTTTAGTGTCTTGCTCAGGGCCCCCCAGTAATTTACCATTGTTGCCAGCCCTGGGGTTGAACCTGGGGCCTCCACACCCAAGCCCACCACTGTAACCACTAGCCCACCAAATACATAATATAATAACATTGCATGCTTAATAATAACCATCTGCTTATTCGTAGAAAATATAATAACATTGCATGCTTAATAGAGACCAACTGCTTATTCGTTCATTTGCAGAATTAAAGACATCATATTAAGTGTTGTAACCGGGTGTGAAACTTGATGTTATGGTAACTGTGTAACAAGGAATGTTGTGGAATAACTGTCTGGTGGGTAAGATCACAAGGCTGTAGACACTAAATGTTCAAGGATATGACAGGTGTGGTGTTATGGTATAAAAGAGGACGGCACCAGTAAAATGTAGATCTCATGTGTCTGCTGGCTTTTACACATGTGTTGAGATCTCCAGATATTTCTGTACATGTGAGACAATAAACTTGGTTGTTGATGCTTAACAAGTGTGTCTCTTTCCTATCAAACAACTTGGTGAAGCTGGGCTTCAACACTGGTGTAAGGGAAAATATATATGTATATATCTTTCTTATGTGGTCTTTTGTTATTCTGGTAGTTGTACTTTGTGTTCTCAGTACTTTTCCACTCGGTCTGGTCACTCACCTTAGAAACCGGTGGTAACCAGTTATGACGATGTTTTTACAGAAGTTGTCGAAAGTCTCCGGCAGCTGTTGCAGATAAGCAGTTAGGAGGGAACTGGTCTGGAAGGAAGAGAACAAAACCCTGACAGTGTACAAGGACGAAGGTGTATAAGAACTGTGTAAGAAATCAAGGCAGACTCAGCTGTTCAGCTCAATAAACGTTGTTAAACGAGCTCTTCTGTACCGTCTTTATTTAACAGATCATTTCCACAACTATATATATATATATATATATATATGTATGTATGTATATATATATATATTATTTAACAGTTCATTTCCACAACAACATATTTATATTATTTAACAGATCATTTCCACAACTATACATATATATAATATATACACACTCAAATATATCGAAGCTCCCGAGAGGTCAAAATGGTTTGATATGAAGTTGGATGTAAAAAATGATTTCTCTACATGAACAAAACTGCTGCAGACGACTGTCGTCTCCAACTGGGGGAACATCGTTACGAATCATATCTGATGGAAACGGACAGCAGAAAACTCTGGAAGGACACTGGTATTTTCCTGTTTGGTCACTGGATTGTCGGGTCTTTTAACCCCCATTTTCAATAACAAAATCTGATTATTAAATATTCAAAAATCCCATCAACTAAAGTCTGACAGTGACAGTTTTCTTTATGTGGCTGCTCAGTGACAGCAGCTCGACTCCGGTCAGAGACAGGAGTAGGTTTTCTATGTACCTGTATTAAGTTCAGAACTACAAACACTCAAACATTAACGCTGAAATGGGTCAATTTACACCCAGAAAAGTGCCTGAACCAGCATTATCAATGCAGGTGTGGTGATGTCACCCATGTCACGTGACCAGCTCGAGTCCACGCCGCTGAGGGGCCCCATCGCACATTTATGGAGTTAAAAACAGGAGTTTATCGGACTCGTTTTCTTATGAAGTTGCACAAACTCCGTCTACTAGATTCAATAATGTTGTTGTCTAAACGTCATTGTGTTGGCTTGTAAAAGAAAGTCAATGGATTCCTGCATCGTGGAGCTGAATTTACTCCGCCTGTGTGGTGGGTGAAGACGGGGACCTTAACGTGTTGAGTTTAGCTTTAAATGTGGCTCCCAGACTACGACTCTTATCATTTGGTTTGTGATGTAAATACCAAACACTGATGAGGTCCTAATGTGAAAGAATATCATGGTCTGTTAGTAAATGAGAGCAGAACCTGCCTGCAGACGGACCACAGCTCATGTGGAGCATCAGAGGCCTGAAACAACTGCTCAGTGGTGATGATGCTGCAGCATTGTGCACCGTGGCTCCGGAAATAACCGAAGCTTCGGAGAAAACAAGGACAAAAAGGAACCTGATTATGTTGTAAGTCGCTTTTCAAAAATTGGAGATGATTTCTACCTCGTGGTGCTGAGAAGATCCACATTTGATCTTCCTTTAATGTGCTCCAAGTCCCGTCTTCAAAACACGCCACATAAATTCTAAGTGCACCGTGTGAATGAAAATTGAAATAGCAAGTAAAAAGTCTAGATTATAAAAGGAGCCGTGCCAGAGTACAAATGAAAAACTGTGACGTCCCAGCTCTTAATTCCCTTCACCTTGTTCACCGTGACTGCAGACAACAAATCACACACGGACGTAAAACCAAACACTCGTGTCAGACAGACGTTGGCGACAACACAACGGCCCCAGTTGATAAAGCTGAATTAGATCTTAAACAAAATCCCAAACATGGAGCCAATAACAGTCTATAATCGTATTTTCAGCCCATTATCTTCACGAATGTCGGCACGTTTAGGATTGTTGTGCAACAAAAGGGAGTGCAGGTTTAGTATGAAATGTTATTAATTATTGTTCATTAATATTCAAAATGAGCAGCAAATGTTACAAATATTGTATGTTCAATTCACCACAAACAACATCTCATTCAAATGAATCAGAATTTATTTACACAAGTGATAAAGATGGTGAATCGTCAACACCTGGAAGACAGTTCTGACATCTGAACTACACAAACAAACAAGGAACTAAACAGCAAACACAAATGTCAGCTCACATTTCTTTAATTGTTCTTGTTCAGATGCGTTCTTGTAAACGGAGCAGAACTTAGGCTGCAGATGGTGAAGTTTGATGAAGTTTCACATGGACGCAGGTTTGGTGAAACCCGGCCAGAACAAAGGAAACCAGCGGCCTGATGGCCACGAGTGCACATGTGTGTGGGTCAGTAGGAAAGGATGAGAGGAGGAGGAGAAGAGAAAAACCCCAAACACCACCAGAACACGAAGCTGCTCTGATGTTTCCACACAGCTGCAGCCTGACGAGAGGTCGGTGACATCACAGCATGTCAGCACATGCCGTCACCAACACCCCGGCGTCATGAATGGAGCAAAGCCTGCTGGGGTTTTGAGTCATGTGCAGGGTCTCTGTGTCTCAGTCATGTGGTCAGGCTTCGCTGTTCATGGTGGGACTTTCTTTGCTTTGTCACACGGCTGCGGCCCGGCAGGAGAACAAATATCAGCAGATGACGTCTGTAAAAGACGTCTTCATCGCTGCTCACTGCACCACGTTGCAGTCGGTCTGCAGCCGCCTGGTTTCTTGGGGAGTTTCCGGACTCACGTCGCCGCTTTCAGCAGCAATGCAGACTTACAGTTATTCTTTCAAAACATATATAAGACATGCATGTAAGTGGGAACCAGTCTGCCCTTCACTGAAGCTGATCTGGGGTTTTCAGTTCAGACTCAGTTTAAATGGCAGCACATGACTTTGCTACAACACCAAATGGTTAGAAAAGGTGCAGCCCGCCGCTCCCACCACATGCTCCTCTTCTTCTTCTGCACCTACAGAGCGTCCTCCAACTAATGCCATCCGCGTTCTGACATACAGTTTTAAAACCTCTTTCAAATAAGAGAGAATCCAGATACATCACTAATAGTTTTCAATTCAGTTCAATTTTATTTATATAGCTTCTGTTACAACACAGGTTGTCTCTAGGATGTTTCCAGAGACCCAGAACATGACCCCCGAGCAATTATTACATAAACAACCTGACGACCTTCCCGTTGTAGCCTTCCAAAGTTTTGGTGCCCAACGCCGTGATCCGAGAACTTCTGGGAGTCTTTCTCACTGAAAACACCTGGTGGAAAAGATGGTTTGTTATTTAACGAAAACAAATGATTTGGAGCTGAAGCCTCCAAGTCATCGTGATGGTTGGACACTGAAAGTTACAGCCAAAGAAATGCAACCAACAACTCTGTCTCCTCTTTATCATTTGTAGCTGCCAACAGCGTTTATTCACTTCAAGTTTAATACTTAAATGAGCCACTGGAGGGAAAACAAGTGTGTACGAGCAGCCGTGAGGCCCCGGTAAAAGCTGCTGCTTCTACAGGCCTTCAAACGGACTCCTGTGTGACAGGATGGTCACACTTCATCACCCTGAGCTCTCCCAGGGACGGACGTTTGAACACTTTGATGCCGGAGCTCAGTTTCAGTCACAAAATGACATAATGCAGCATTAAGTCTAATTCCACAGTCAAATAATCTATGCATTCATTTACTTATTAATAATACTTATGGAGAAATAACAAATATATAACAGTACAAAACACTGTAGATTTATAACAATAACAATTTGTACAGACTTTTTTTTTAACTTTGCAGCTCTTCTTCATATGTACAGTTTCATTAAATGGACCTCTGGTTGATCACAGCCGCTGTCAGGGTCCAAGATGGTCTTCTTAAGGTCTAATGAGAACATGTTTGGAGTTGGAGGTTCAAACACTCAGATGTGTTGGAGAGCACGTTTTACTGCTGTCTCATGACTCACCTGCACATACGACTCATCAGCAAAGCTTAGTAATGGGTCTCCCAGCATCAGAGCTGGTCTTCAGCTGGACCTGACGACCCTCCCGTTGTAGCCTTCCAAAGTTTTGGTGCCCGACGCCGTGATCCGAGAACTTCTGGGAGTCTTTCTCACTGAAAACACCTGGTGGAAGAGATGGTTTGTTATTTAACGAAAACAAATGATTTGGAGCTGAAGCCTCCAAGTCATCGTGATGGTTGGACACTGAAAGTTACAGCCAAAGAAATGCAACCAACAACTCTGTCTCCTCTTTATCATTTGTAGCTGCCAACAGCATTTATTCACTTCCAGTTTAATACTTAAATGAGCCACTGGAGGGAAAACAAGTGTGTACAAGCAGCCGTGAGGCCCCGGTAAAAGCTGCTGCTTCTACAGGCCTTCAAACGGACTCCTGTGTGACAGGATGGTCACACTTCATCACCCTGAGCTCTCCCAGGGACGGACGTTTGAACACTTTGATGCCGGAGCTCAGTTTCAGTCACATCATTTGATGGAAACACATTTGATTGTGTAAACTTTTATTTCTTTCACTGGGCTGCATTTGTTCACCAGGAGGTTTAAAAAAAACCAACAGCCAGTCACAGAGAGAAGTTTTCATTCCCGGTGTCTTTGTTTAGAGTTGTTTTCACTCTTTTGTTTTATTAAAGCCTCCGAACACGTCTTCAACCACCGACAAATGAAAACATGAACCATGAGACTGACCTGACCACCTGGAAGTATGAACGTCTGCTGTTTCTTCACTACATAGAGACACGAGGCCACAGTTAACATTATTCTGTGTAGTTGATTTTCGTGAATTGCAGCTGCTTCTGTTCTGATTAAGTTTTATACAATTATCTGCCATCGGCATGTGGAATCTTTTTTTGAAATGGGAGAAACTGGAGCGCCCAGAGAAAACCCATGCAGACTTGGGGAGAACACTATAACGCCATAAACTAGTTTATGACGTCGTGTGTGTGTGTGTGTGTGGTGCTGGTGGTTGGGGGGGGGGGGGGGGGTCCTAACTATCCTAAATTCTTCTAATTGGTGGTAAAACTTCTTTTGAAACTACAGGTATCCTGAAGCGGTCTTCGTCGTCACTCAGAAGGTCCTTCACGTCACATTTCTTCAGGGGTGGAAGAGGGTCCCGAGTCTTATCTGGCAGAAGCGCGTCTGTGCGTGCTGGGGTGAACTTTTGTCTGCGTGTCCGAACAGTTTCAGTTCGGGGTAAAACTGGCGGAACCGGGATGCTGCTGTAAAACAGTTCGCATTGATCGTCCAGGCGACGCATCGTCTTGTTTCCAACGCGTCTCAGACGGCCAACATCCACGCCGAGCTCTTCAGCCCTCTTCATTTCAGAGCACAGATAGTTTTTTACTGCTCCAGCTCTCTCGTCAGGACGGTGTAAAGACTGAAAGATACGTTCCTGAGCATCCTTTTTCTCCTGCAGTTCCTTTTCTCGTTTTTCCTTTATAATGGCACAATTGGCATCCCAAATTGACATGGCTTTTTTCTTTTTCCTTTTGCAGGTTTTGTCTTTTTTCGAGCTCATATAACCTGTCGTTCTCAAACAAGGACTGCCTCACTTGATAATCGGCCTGTTTCTGAGCCCTCCTCTTTAATAACTTTTCTGTCACCTGCTTGGTCACAAAAATCGGAAATGTTTGTTTGGGATCACACTTCTTGTCCATCTCGTCCTTCAACCTTTCCACCTCCTTGACGTTCTTCTCGGCCCAGAGCTTTATTAAATAATCTCGCCTCTTTGGCGCTGCCCTCAAAGATGTATTTCTTGTTTCTTAGTTTTAAATCTGCCTCATCTTCTTTGTGTTTTTGTACGTCTCGTTTATCCTTTAGTATTAGTGCTTTTCTTTCTTTTCTCTCCTCCTTTTCCCTCCTCTCTTTGACTCGTTTCTTTTCCATGTGGAGTTGTTCATTTTCTTCCCGCAGCGCCTGTTCAACAAGTCGCCGGTGACGATCGTCGTCTTGCTGATGTTTATGAATTTGAGCTGATTGACTCCTTTCATAATCCTCATATTTGAGCGACTCTTCCTTCCTTTTCTTCAGTTTTGCCTTGTGTGACAGCAGTTCTTCGTTTCGTTTCATTGCATACGCGTCACTTAAACTGCTGTTGAACATCCGGACACATGGATGTTGCTGGATTCTCCTCAACTGGATCCGTTCCACTTGTTTGGCCCGTTCTTGCTCTTGGACCTCCACCTGCTTCTCCAACTGCTGTCTCAGATCCGCAGCAGTGGAGTCGTGTTTCTTAAAATTTTTGACATACTGTTTTCCTTCACCGTCCAACCCGTTTTTCCTCACCAGAGGTTCATTCAGGGACCTCTGGATTCGGTTCCAGGTGTCTGCTGAGAGGATCAACGCACCGTCACTAGTTATTGTGGTCATTTTTGGAGAAAAATGAGATATTTTGTTGTGGAGTTTACAACCACTCAGACAAAGGCTCACTTGCTGTGTGCTCTCAGTCGCTGTTCTAGAGAACTGAAATGTTCTCGACTTCAGCCCTTTTAAAGGCTTCAGATGTGATGACGTCATTCGAACATGACGTCAATGCTAATCATCAATACACATTCTAAACAAATAAAAAAAAAACTATTGTTGCATGATACCATTGTTTTGCTCTGCAGTTCATGCCTGTAGGCTATATTCAGCTCAGTAGCCTGAAGCAAAAGAAGAAGTGAGGGGAATTCCAGATGTTCACTAAGGGTTGGCCCCCCTCACCCATATTAAATAACCTAATGTCAATAAATATGTGCAGCCTGGTTATTAAAGAGAGAGGGAAAAGCCAGTTTGATATTATATATTGATATTATACATATGACTCTTTAATGCCGCCCAACACCCCAAACACTCAGATATGCTCACAGTTAAAACAATTGTAAATAGAAAGCTCCTCCCCCTTTTCTCTGTCCTCTCTTTGCTTACAACACCTGATTGTCGAGTGTCCATCTTTATTATTTAAACAACACGTTATAGACTCATGTAAACACACATTACAACACAGATACCAGACTGCACCACCACTGTCTCGTCTTTCTTTCTTGCTTGCTCTTTCATGTCCCACCTGTTTCTCCTCAGCATCCTGGGACCCCTCAGCATCCTGGGACCCCTCAGCATCCTGGGACTCCTCAGCATCCTGGGACACCTCAGCATCCTGGGACCTCCTCAGCATCCTGGGACTCCTCAGCATCCTGGGACTCCTTCAGCATCCTGGGACCCCTCAGCATCCTGGGACTCTCAGCATCCTGGGACTCTTCAGCATCCTGGGACCCCTCAGCATCCTGGGACCCCTCAGCATCCTGGGACACCCTCAGCATCCTGGGACTCCTCAGCATCCTGGGACTCTTCAGCATCCTGGGACCCCTCAGCATCCTGGGACCCCCTCAGCATCCTGGGACCCTCTCAGCATCCTGGGACACCTCAGCATCCTGGGACTCCTCAGCATCCTGGGACTCCCTCAGCATCCTGGGACCATCCTCAGCATCCTGGGACCCCCTCAGCATCCTGGGACCCCCTCAGCATCCTGGGACTCCTCAGCATCCTGGGACCCCTCAGCATCCTGGGACCCCTCAGCATCCTGGGACTCCTCAGCATCCTGGGACCCCTCAGCATCCTGGGACTGGTGAACAGCCTGATCGGATGGACACTGTTGCTACGTCCAAAAAGCAGTCGAAGAGACCAGAGTCACAGAAACACTGTTAAGATGTTGCTGAGGAAAAACACGCAGCTATTACAGACATTTTATTTTATTTTGCTTATCAGAAGCCCAAGACAAAATCCTACTGCAATTATTTTGATTTCTGCTGAGTTGTATACTTTTAAATGATTCATTTTTGTCACCCAAACTCTGATTAAATCTGTTGAATTTATTTACTAATGCTCAGGAAGCTATTTACATATAATCTTTATGTTTCATGGCATGCAATACATTTAGATAAGAGTAATGTTATGTTGAATTTTTATTATCATGTTTTCAGTTTAATCTTTATTTCCTTTTTTCCTAACTGTGACAACTGAAGCTGGTCAGTGACAGTGACAGGGATGTAAACGATGTAGATGGCTAATTAGTAATTGTTCTGCAGGATTGAGGTGAAGAAGGGAAAGAGAACCAGAGGAGGTGAGGGGCTCCAGTCAGTGGACCATGTTGGGGTCCCCCTGCAGCGAAGGTCTACAGCAGCAGATCTGGATGAAGCTCTGTTGAAGAGCAGCTGCAGAAACATTTTCAGTTTGGTGTTAAAGGTGGAGGTGGTGTCAGCCTCCTGAACCCAAACTGGAAGTTGGTTCCAACGTGAATGTTTCCTGATAACAGAAACCACCATGTTTACTGTCAGAGTAGCTGCTGTTTCTGTTACAAAACTGTCTGACTGGGTTGCAAGATCAGTGTGCAGGTGAAGCAGCAACGGTTTGCCGGAGTTGTTCATGTTGCAAAACAAACCCAGTTCACGTAACTGTCTGATGCAAAAATCCACAGCTTGATGCTCAACAGAACCACTATGAAACATATGAAGAAGTTTGTAGCTTTCAGCACGTCCCTGCAGCCGAATTCTGAGCCTCAGGGACCGGCAGGAGCAGAGTTTCATAGCAGCAGATCTGCACTTTGTATATGAACACATGCAGGGTGGCTCATATTACAGATAATGTATATCTATTAATACTGCACGCTATTGTAATAACTAGTGGGAGTATGTGTCTTTTTTGTTGTTTTGCTTGCATTTGACTTAAATAAACATTTATTATCAGTAAATCCATGTATGTTAATGTTGTCTCGTGTTCAGGACATATATTTGCTTTTTGTAGACTTTGATTGCAGTAAAAAATGTTGTCTGACTTGTAAAAATATCAGTTGTTATTTATTCTGGAAGAAAAAAGAAAAAAACATGCAAATTTATACATCTGTTGATGTTTAGAGCTGAGAATTTACTGGGTAACTGGAAAATGATGTGTTATAACTGCTGTTACCTTTTCTTATACATTTGAGTTTAATAAACATGTTTTTTAACATCTGAATATGCTTATTTGTTGTTTTTTTATGCCAGGATTTAAATAAAAGTTTTAATAGCTGGAAATATGAAGCTATACTTTAGTGTTACATTTTTGCTCTGTGACTCCCAAAGAATTGTAATGTTATTAAAAATGACATAATGCAGCATTAAGTCTAATTCCACAGTCAAATAATCTATGCATTCATTTACTTATTAATAATACTTATGGAGAAATAACAAAATATATAACAGTACAAAACACTGTAGATTTATAACAATAACAATTTGTACAGACTTTTTTTTTTAACTTTGCAGCTCTTCTTCATATGTACAGTTTCATTAAATGGACCTCTGGTTGATCACAGCCGCTGTCAGGGTCCAAGATGGTCTTCTTAAGGTCTAATGAGAACATGTTTGGAGTTGGAGGTTCAAACACACAGATGTGTTGGAGAGCACGTTTTACTGCTGTCTCATGACTCACCTGCACATACGACTCATCAGCAAAGCTTAGTAATGGGTCTCCCAGCATCAGAGCTGGTCTTCAGCTGGACCTGACGACCCTACCGTTGTAGCCTTCCAAAGTTTTGGTGCCCGACGCCGTGATCCGACAACTTCTGGGAGTCTTTCTCACTGAAAACACCTGGTGGAAAAGATGGTTTGTTATTTAACAAAAACAAATGATTTGGAGCTGAAGCCTCCAAGTCATCGTGATCGTTGGACACTGAAAGTTACAGCCAAAGAAATGCAACCAACAACTCTGTCTCCTCTTTATCATTTGTAGCTGCCAACAGCGTTTATTCACTTCCAGTTTAATACTTAAATGAGCCACTGTCCTCTCTTTGCTTACAACACCTGATTGTCGTGTGTCCACTTTTATTCTTTAAACAACACGTTATAGACTCATGTAAACACACACTACAACACAGACACCAGACTGCACCACCACTGTCTCATCTTTCTTTCTTGCTCATTCTTTTTCTAGTCTTTTCACATTCAACACCCGGTGGTTTTAACCTCTTTGGCAGAATATTGATACCCCCTTCTTGTCCTTTTTTCTTCCCTTTTTTCCTTTCATTTTTCTCCAGGGATCAATAAAAAATAGTTAGGCTTACATACATGATGCTTTGAAGTTTACACACTGATCTTTGTTATATGTGTGTGTGTGTGTGTGTGCATAGATGTACAAATTAATTATTGTGTTTCTCTGCTTACAATGTATATGAATATGTACTAGATAACTGCATACATGTCTTCTTATCCCTATATGTATGTATATATATGTATGTGTATGTATGTGTCTATATATGTGTATGTATGTGTATATGTATGTGTGTATGTATTTGTGTATGTATATATATATGTATATATATATGAACATGAGCATGAGTACTTAAATACTTCAGTGCATATTATTACATAGATAACTTTTTAAATAGTGCCCCCACACCCTCAGAAACTCAGGTATGTAGTAGAGAATAGAATGCTCCTCCCCCTTTCCTCTGTCTTCTTTTTAATTAACACTCTATTGTCTTGTGTCCACTTTAAACACCACATCACTACCCTTAATTTTATTTTTTACACACACTACAACATAGGCACCACACTGCACCACCACTGTCTCGTCTCTCTCTTTCTCTCTTTCTATTTCCTTTTCTGACTTGATCACATACTACACCTGGTGAGTTTGGCCCTCTCTGGCAGAATTTAGTTACTTATTTATTTATTTTTACTTTTTTTTATTTTATTTTTTCTCTTTCTTTTCTTTTTTTTTCTTTTGTATTTCGCTCTACTTAGGGATTAATAAAAGAAATAATTAGACTGTCATTAGGGCCGGTGAAGGGTACACATCTGCACACACACTGCACACACACACACACACACAAAAACAAAACCTTGATTACAGATTAAAATGCATATATATATTTCTTTGGGTCTTACCAATTTGGTATCAACCAATAATATATGTGCAAACAAGGAGACAAAAAATAGTATAGACTGTCATTAGGGCCGGTGAAGGGTACACAATCTGCACACACACCGCACACACACACACACACACACACACACCACACACACACACACACACACACACACACAAAAACAAAACCTTGATTACAGATTAAAATGCATATATATATTTCTTTGGGTCTTACCAATTTGGTATTAACCAATAATATATGTGCAAACAGGAGAAAAAAAATAGTTAGACTGTCATGAGGGCTGGTGAAGGGAACACCTGCACACATCCACGCGCCCATAAAAAAATAATTAAATAATGTATGTTGCAAGATTAAAATGCATATATAGCTCTTGGTTTCCACCAAACTTGGTATTAACCATTAATATATGTGCAAACAAGGGGAAAATAAAGAAACAAAGAAGGGGGACAAAGTCTGTTTGATCTCTAGATTTCATTTCCAAGACAAGTGTGCTGCAACTTGAACAGTCCACTCCCCAACCGTGCCACCATCCAGGTTGGCCTGGCACCCTTCATGACAGACTTACTGAACCTAAACCGCTGCCATCATCCAGCTCAGAAAAGCCCCAAGGACCCAAAGGCCAGAGTCAATTAGTCGAGTATCTGGGGCAACCGGACAGCTTAGTTGGTTGAGCAGGCTGGCCCATGTACAGAGGCTGTGGACCAAGGTTCCAGTCCTGGACTCTGGGTCTTTGCTGCATCTCCTCCCTCTCTCTCTGTCCCAAACTTCCCAAATCTCAAGTTGTCCCAAATTGTTATTTCTTTTAGTCCACCACTAGTTTTGTTCGTCAGTTGTTTTAAATGATGTGTGGCGGTGATGCTTGAACTGAGTGCTGTGGATGATTTACTGTTCACATAACCAACTATTGCAGACTAACTCCCCCAACTCTGCATGAAGTGCTTCCTGGTCGACCCGTGCTAGCATCACCTTTAAATGGATCTTCTTGAGAGGAAGATCACCTGAGTGGTTGTAGAAAGAGCTGACAAACGTCTCAGACCCACAGGTTCTGCAGGAAACGTGCAATCCATTAACTCCTCTTTTGATCTTCACAGCAGGACTGACAGAGAAGATTCCTGCAGTTGATCAACAATCATTGGTGTCATAGTTCACCTTTGTCCTTTGTGAACAAAGTGAAATAATAGCACTCTAAAATAAAGACTTGGGACATGGCAGGAATTAATGAATTATTTCATTATCTTTTGGATACAATATCTCCTCCTGTCTACGTACCTGCTCCACAATCAGCTTCCTTTGTCTTTGGGACCTCTCTTGTTCCACATTGTTCCCCTAATGCCCGCCTGGCCAAACTGAAACTTACCTACAGCCTCTGCAAGCTTCAAAGCTGCTTCTGCCTCCTGATCTGCCAGACTTAAGCTTTTCCTCCCCTGGACTAGATTTGGAAGCAGCCTCCTATCGCATCTTTACTCTTTAATTTAAACATTTATACTTCGGTTACACAGGATTTTAGTATTTGCAGTATTCCTTTCCTATACAATACTACACTAATGAGTCAAAGTCAAGTTTATTGTCAATTCTACCACATGTAAGATACATACATACATACATACATGAGACACCTAGGGATGTGTAAGTACGTCTTTAAATAGGAGCTAATTGAGCTTTCCATTCTCTCCAGTGTTTATTGGAATGTGGCCCATTGCAGAGGGTCCAGAATGCAGCGGTGCATCTGGTCTTGAACCAACTCAGACGCACACACCACACCTCTGTTCCCTGAGCTTCACTGGTCCTGGGGCCGCTTGACCAAGAACAGTCCGTCACTCGCCTATAAGGACATCTTGAGGTCCACACCTGCCTACAAGGGCTCACGCCGCTTCACAAGAGCACAGACTGGCCTTCCTCTCTCCTCTCACAGCGATATCTCAGTCCAGACTGTTCTTCCACATCTTCTTCCAAGTTACCAATGAAGACAAAAGCCGAGTCGTCCCATCTATGTTCAAGAAGGCGCTGAAAACTGTCCTCTTTAAAGAAGACCTTCCATCGTGAACTGCACCTATTTAAAAGACATCTTAGTGAATTTAACTTTTCTGCAGATCAGCGTTTGGGTATCACAACAGGAGTAGTCTTGCATGCACGTTACAAGACAATGCAGAAGGGTGCTGATATACATTTAGTTCAATACTTAATCCACTCATACACCAATCAGCAAGGTTTCTCGAAGCCCCTCCCACTAATTACAACAAATAAAACATCAATTATTTAGTCAGCTGAAACAATACAAAAGTCAAGGTTATAACACACACACACACGTCTACAGGTTTAGAAAGTTGAAAACTTGTCTTTGGACCAAACAGATATTGCAAATATTTAAAGTTTTTGTTGTTTGCCAACTTAGCATATGGTAACAGATGAACAGAAAGAAATGGAACACATCAAGAGAATAACTTTCACATATCCAAAATTTTTCAGAGCAGAAACTTATCAAATTCATTGGCCTATTTTGTCCACCGCCAATGAATCTTGATTCCACATCAGACCAACGATTCCAGGTAAAAGGCTCAACTTGTTCATCATCATGGAATCTGGTTTGTGATTGGTTTAGGAGGTGGAGGAAGCCGACACGTCTCTGGATCCCATCTCTGGAGACATCAGGTGATTGTAGTTTACATGAATTCTGTAGGGACTTAATGCTGTAGATGATTGATTTTTTTTTTTTTTTTTTTTTACACACACACACACACACACACACACAAACATATATATAAACAAAAAAAAACACACTTGGGTTTGACCAAATGTTCATATTGCTGATCACAGAAGATCTTTGTACCTTATATGCCAAATAAAGAGAAAGGTAATGAGCAGTGCAGCTACCTCTCCATCTTGGAGGAAGGGTAACTTGTGCAGGGACTGAACCAGTGCCGACTGACGTTGGTAACTGGCAGCAGCGTGTCCGACAACACTGGTGTCCCTGAAGTCCATTTCTAACATTGACACCATCCAACTTCTTTTTTAAGTCATTTTAAGTCAAATTCTTTTACTTATGTTTATGGCATCTTCGAATTTGGGTTTGACAACATACGATAGAGGAAGAGGACGCCATGGCAACCCCCCCACCAGAGTGATTTCAAACTAAACTGCAGTTAAAAAGGCTTTAAATTAAATAATGGTTGTTTAGGAGTCAAGCCCCCACCCCCCACCAAACTATCAAAGAAGCAGGACAGGGGTGATAATTCAACCTTTTATTTGGGGAAAAGAAGAGATTTAACAGCAGTTTTGTCTTTTGTAAATTATCTAACATGAATAAAAACTCCATCTGAGCCAGGGTTCAAAACGATTCTGGTCTTACAGCTCAGTCGAGTCAGAAGCAGGACAAACCGCAGCAGCACAACCGTAGATGATACACACTTAGTAGTTACCCAGTCACACCTACAGAGAAAGCAGGACACCAGTTCAACCCGCCTCATTCCAGCCCGGGAAGAAGATAAAAACAATCCCTCAGAACAACGGCAGGCTAAAATAAGTGTTAAAATGTTCGAGCGCAACAAGTCATCTGTCAATCATCAAACTAACGTGATTCATGCAGACCGAGTTCAGTTGTGGCAGCTGAAACAGTTTCCTAAAAAAAATTAACATGTAATTGGACCGAAGGCAGAAAAACATCAGGCTTGTAGAGATCAGTCTTCATCTGTACGGCACCTCACCTCTAAACTAAGGACCAGATACAAAAACACCAGGTTCATTTGTGCTCGCAGAAACCTCTCGGCCGACACGTCTTTATGTTCACCTGACCAGGTGCAGCTGCTGGAAGACGTTCGGCGTCTACCACAAGTCCAGACTCTCAGTTTTGGAGAACCCAGGATCTTTGCGGAGCGTCCAGTATGAATTGTTGTACACCCACACCTCCGTGCCAGCCGGATCCACGGATTTACTGCCGAAGGAAAACACAACCCATCATCAGCTCTGGAGAAGCAGTCACTTTTTGATTTTAAATCCACACCACAGGACGCCCCTGTAAATGTGTTTTTGAGATGAACACAAGATGTTCTCACTTGAAGAATCTGGGGATGTGCAGCTCTCCTCTCTTTTCCATCTCCTTCCTCCGCTCTCTCTGCTTCTCCTCCACCTCGTCCTTCTTTTTGTCTGCCTCCACCACCTTGCCCTCCTCAAGGAGCCTGAAGGAGAGGTTCAGAGTTCAACATCTGGGTACATGGACGGTCAAGATCTTGTGTCGTCTGTCCCCTACCTCTGGTCCGGTCTGAAGCGTGTGTCTGTGGATGGGAGGACGTCTTTCAGGTCCGGTGTCAGTTCGTTGAGTTCTCGAGCATAACGTGAGAAACCATAGAACTGGAAGTAGTCATCAGGCTGCACATCTGGAACAAAATGACCGTGTGAGGATTCACAAGTTCAACATGACTGTGTACAGCTGGTCCCGCTCCACCTTTGACTTTTCTGGATTAAAACGAGGTCACTTACTAGGTTTCCAGATGCACTTTGGCGTGGGTAGAGTGTCACAGAAGATGCCTTCATGCCAGAGGCCCCCGAAACGATGGACCACCTCTCCAGCCCGGTCCAGAACCACACCCTGGACCTCGTTCTTGCTGTTGTCCGAGCTCCAGTAGCGAGACTGGAAATGATACGAGGTGGAATCGGAGCGCGTCCATGTGAGTGAGATGGACTTGTTCCAGAAGCAGCAGCGAGACGCTCCATCAGGATGTGTACACGAGTGTGCGTTACCTTGACGAAGGTGATTTTGCAGGTGCACGCGTCGCTCTTGGTGTTTCTGATGACCACTTCGCCGTAGTGTTCCAACCAGCGCTGCTGACTCAGCACGTTGTGGATGCAGGTCACCACCTTGTTCCACTCGTAGTGGTCACCATAACTACACAGACAAAACATTCTCAGTTCAAATCACCCAAATTAAACTATTCTGGATTCATGACCACGGTGTAAAACTCAAAAACTCAGATTACAAACATGTGTATGTCAATCTCAGAGCATCATCCTCCTGCTGCTCAACAAATCAGCATAAATCCACCCAGGAGCCACCATAGGAGGAGGTTTCAAGGTGTTTCAACCTGCTGGTCTACCAGAGGACATGATAAATGATTTTTATTTATATTAAAAAAAAAAAAAAAAAAAAAAAGTTTGCGTGGAGGTGGAATTTAAACTCGACGCATCGTCTCTTTAATCCTTTATACTACGACTCTATGACAGTAACTCGGACTGTTGTGGGTAAAGTCTTGACTCACTTAGGGAGGACCACATTAACCAGTCCTGAAGAGACGATCTCCACCGACTTCCCCCAGAACTTGTTCTTCCATCTCTGATCTAAAAAAGGTACGACAGACAAGTGTTTATTCCCTCATGTCAGATACTGGATTCATCTGTTAAGTTGGTGCTCCTACCTTGCCAGAAGGTAAAGTTTTCTGACTCTGCGTGGCAGGCGGAGACGGGTGGGTGGTGGCTGACCTGCAGAAGGAATAAAGAAATAGACGATTGTCACGTTGTCCAGCAGCAGCTGCAGTCATGTTCCAACAGATGCACAGTTGTGTTGGTCAGAAGTTACCTGCTCACTGATGTAGTGAAATCCTCGGTCTTCTCTGTGGTTCTCGTACGTTTCTCCTAGGACAGGGTTGAAAGGTTTGTAGCGATATCTCCAGGTTGCCCATGCATAACCAGAAATGGAGAACGCAGCCACATAAACCTAGAAACAAGAGTACGTTTTAGTCGGTGCAAGCATCAAACTGCGCTCCAGCCGAGGATTTCTCAAACCCACCATCCTCTCGTAAGGATCATCAATGTGGTTGGCGATGTCCAGCAGATCCGAGTACTCCAGCTCTTCACTGAGTCTCTGCAGCAAAGACAGCGGCTCATTGAGAAGAACAGGCATGGACACCCTGGACAGGTCCTTCCCGATGTTGTTGTACAGGATGGTCATGATGCCAACGTGGCTGTTGTCCATTGATGAGGCAGGAAGAGTCTTCCGGCGGCCTGAGTACAGACAGCAGGAATTCAAAGAAAAAAAACGGACGTCACCCTCCGAAGAGAAGAGAAGTGGCTGAACATAAAATCAGACAAGAGGTTTATTAAAACGGAGTACGCAATTAAATTAAGCCTGTCACCTATCTAAGAGGACCTCTGCGTCCACAGGTCCGCCAAGTGTCCCCAAACCTCAGAACTACTAACTGGAGGGCAGAACTTCCAGAACAAAATCTCAATAAAAATGACTTGTATTCCTGACACGTCCAAGCCTGTAGCTCGTTGGTCACGATGGGGCTCTTCTGAGCAAAACCGATTCCAGCAACATTTAACTTGTTTAGACTTTTCAAACTAAAACACGTTTAAATAAAACAAACCTTCAAAATGCAGATTTCTTACATTATTGGTACAAAAAACGTTATGCACCTTTTGTTTAACAAAAAAAAAAAAAAAAAAAAAAAAAAAAAAAAAAAAAAGTTTACGATACTCAAAATCAAAACGGCAATCATATATTAATGAAGCGATGCTACTGGGAATCAGCTCAGCCTGGTCGCCGATGACCTCGGATACCAACGCCAGCACCCACAGCAGGATGGCGCGACGCCGGTTCAGGGACGAGCAGCAGCTTTTCTATACCTCAGGATGAACTTGCAAAGCTGCAGCTGCCTCTGCAAACACACCTGGGCGACGCCCATTATGAAGCTTTAATTTGTTCAGGAGGAAGCTGTCAGATTTTTTTCGGTCGTCTCATTTGTGGCTCAGACACACCCAACTTCCTGACTGTCTGGTCACTTCAGGACAAGTTTTAGTCGAGCTGATTAACATGACATGCCAACTTTATCTCATACAACTACACCCCCACCGCCAAATCCTGGTCTGCCTAATAACCAGTTAGCCTGGTTTAATACACAGCAATGCTCCGACCTTTGTTCAACATTCCCATCGTTTTAGTCATTCTTTATCACAAATGACTGTAAAGCTCCAGGAAGTCTGTCACAATGATCCATGATAATCAATGAAGCATCTGTGATCAGTTCCACATCGGTGTGGTGGCGTTACAGTTACTGGTCACTAAACTGGGTTTGTCCCTGATCACGCGTCAGATCAGATGATCATTAATCAAACGACCCATCTGTAAGCATGACTTGGGCATCAGCTGTGCTGGCGTTACCGGTGTCGGCAGGAACCAGACTGGGTTTGTTGGCAGCACTCTTCACGCTGGCTCGGTAGTTGATGGTGGCAGCAGCTGTGGAAGAAACGGAACAAACTCACTTTCCCGCTCAGTTTTCATCTGCATTTCTGGTCGGAACACAGCAGCAATAGTTCTGGAAACCAGGTGGAGCGCCAACACTCACAGTGTCCCTCCTCGGGCTCCGAAGTGCTGGTGGTGGTGATGTCACTTAGGCCCGACTCATCTGAAGCTTCAGCCTCTGATGAGGTCTCACAGATGATCACCTCGCTGGCATCGAAGTACTCGGCCATCGAGTCTGCTACCGACGGAGCACGAAGAATGTGCCGACCCGTGGAAGGAGTCCTCTGCAAACCAGAGGAAGAAGACGTCACACTCGAGACATTAACACCGAGCCGAAAAACCGTCCGCTTCTGCCTGAAACACGGAGAACACAATCCAGTCAGGCAAAGCAGTCATGGTCAGAAGCTAGTACCCCCATTTCAGGGCGAGGTCTGGACTTCGACCAGGTCATTCCAAAACCTGGATTCTTTGCATTTCCATCATTCTGATGTGGACGTGCTGCTCTTTTCCCGTCACATGACCAAGTTTCAGCCATTCTCATCTGTCAAACAGAAGTTCTCACATTTGTCTTCAGAAGACACTGGTCTACAGGAGCTCATTGTCCACTGATTGACAGGTGTCCAGGTCCAGATTACCATCCGTCCACCACCATGCTCGACACTGGGTGTGAGGAGTTTCTGCTGAAAATGCCAAGTATGGTTTTCTCCAAACATGGTTCTGGACATTGAGACCAGACACTTGGGTCTCATCTGTCCAGAGGACATTGGTGGTGAAAAAACCAGAAGACTTCTGGAACGAACACGCTCAGTGAGGCCTGTACTCTGAGATAGAGCTCTTGGGGTAAATCTGGTGGGACGTTCACTCGCATGAAGTTTGGAGAGCTGTCTTGACCGTTTTCCCTTATTTATAAATTTTTTTGCTGTAGAATTAAAATTCCAGATCTTTTGAAAATTGTTTTACAATCCTTTTCAGTTTTTCTCCAACACCGTTGCTGATGTCTTCACCTCTTGGCATTGTTTTGATACCAGTTAATTTATTGCTTCAGGAGCAGCAAACTGCAAAAACACCTTTTATAGAAGTTAATTTTTATGGTTATTTACCAAAAAAAACCCATCTATGAACCCTCTAGCTACAAGTTTTTTTTTCTTTCATCTCAGAGCCACCAAACGTGAGATGAGTTTGTTTCCACACAAAACCGGACTACGGGGTGGCCCCAACTCCTCCGCATAACTAGATGGAGGATGAAGTTGACAGCATGAACAACCCTCAGCACCTCCAACAGCCACCACCCAACAACCAGCGCCATTCATTTGTTTCCACTTCTCCGTTTTGTCAAGCAGAGGCAAGCCACGCAAGGAAGTCACTCTAGTTTTGGAAAATTAAAAAAAAAATAAATAAAATAAAGCAGATGACATGACTTAAAAGGAAAAAGAAAAAAAAAAAAAAACAAACAAAAAAAAAAAAACCAGCAGTACGCACCTGGTCCTGACGGACGGTGCAGAAGGATTCTTCAGTAGAGTCAGAAGACAAGGAAAGCGAGTGGACTTTGGTCAGATGGGACTGTACATCAAGCTGCATGCACACGCACGTGCACACACACATGCAGGACAAATGCAGAGGAAAAGGAGATACAGCAGATGAGCGTCATGCAGAAACATGCTCAGCATCAGCGTTAAACGGTTCCCAGTTACTGCGGTAATGAAGTCGACCAATTTCTTTTTTTTTTTTTTTTTTTTTTTTTCCAAGAGACAATGTGTGTGTTTAAAAACAAAATTCATTGTTCTGGTGACCTAAATGTAAAATGTATCTGAACGTTCCGGAAGAGCTCTGTCATGCTTTTACTTAATGTGGGAGGAGGAAGATGACAACACCAAATAAAGACAAACTTTCACTGGAATCCTTAAACATGAAGTCCAGTACCCGGACGCTCCACAGACTTCAGTTCAAGACTCGTCTCATCATCCAGACATTTCTGAATAGTAACAGCTTGTTTTTTTTTTTTTTTTCCCTTTAAAATCTGCTCAGCTGCTGCTACTAGAGTTCAAACCAAACAAGGTCACGTGACAACAATCACCTCCTCATGCAGCTGAAGTTTGATACAGAGGAGAGGAAAAAAAAACAAAACTTTCTTGCACTTTGAGACTTAAGACTTTTTTTTTTTTTTTTTTTTTTTTTTTTCACCCTTGTTTAAGACACATTAAACCGTACAAACCGGTGTCAGAATTAAGGATTAGCCAGGTTTTTGTAGGTTCAGTCTATAGCCAGATGGTGGCGCTTTGACAGACAGTGCACACATAAATCACCGTCACCCTCCTGACTGATATTAAAAAACATCCACCTCATGACCTGAGATCTCAGCCTTGTCCAGCGCGGTGCAGTGACTTTATGGCCCATTTCCTCTTTATGTGGAAAGACTTTCAAACTTAAACTGGATGAAATGTCTGAGGAAACGGCATCAAAGTGTCATCTCCTGTTGGGCGACGCTGCAGACTGCCAATATGAACGCTGATTGTCTGGAAGTTGCCTACGCCTTTAAGCTACGGGCCAAGTCCCCACCCCCACGTCAGGCCCGTCTCTGACTTGGCACAGCTGACGTGTGCACCAAGGTTCACAGATTTTCACCAGATAAATAGATCATGCGTGATAGAGAAAAAAAAAAAAAAAAAAAAGTTCAGGAATCTAAACCTCCGTTTTACTTCAGCAGCATTCCCCTCTACAACATCTCACCCTCTAAATGCGCCTGTTACACCTCAGCACAAGCTGAAATCCTGATCCGAGGCAACCAACAAGAAAAAGAAAGGCCACATTCAGACAGTACAACCAAGTCCTGAAAGACAAGAGAAAATGAGTTCTAGCAGGAACCGACATGAACCAGCGTCACCACCCAGTTTATCGGAAAAATACTGTGTGTGCATGTGTGTTTTGTCAGTTTCTAGCCAATGAGCCCATCCTGCAGGGAAACAGCCCAAACCTGCTCAGCAGTTTCATTCAAAGAGGAGTCTGTTTTCTTCTCAGTCACACAGATCTTTCAGTTATGTCACATGACAAGAACATATGATCAGAGTTTCCTACCTCTGACAGCTGCAGAGGTTTGGTTCCAGGTGTATTTACCTCTGACAGAGTGGTGCAGAGCGTAGCCAGCTGCTGGGAGGTGTTCTGTCTCAGGTCTGGTCCGGTCCAGGCTTGTCCCAGTCTCTCCCTCTCCTGAGACAGAACTTCATGAATGGACTTCAGCGAGGAATGGACTGCAACAACATGATGATGCTTTACAGAAGGAATCCTTTTGAACTTCCGACAAAATTAAAAAAAAAATATGCATGATAATTGTCACCTCTCTGAGAAACGGTGCAGATCTCCTGGTGGAGCTTCTTGGCCTCAGGTGAGGTCACCTGAGGGTTTGACAGCTGCGAGTACACATGGCCAGGGATGGAATGAACCGACGTCGCCATACCTGAGCTGCTACTCAGGTGGTTTGATGTGAACTACGTGACAGAAGAGGAACCGCAACCGTAAACCGTAAACGCATGCAGCAAGCAACAACTAAAGAACATCTGCCAGTCAATGTCTATTTTTAACCTTGTCATCTTAAACACAACAACCTAAGACTGATCATAAACTCAAAACATGTGTGCTGCCACGACAACATTTCTAACTTGGTCTACGTGGAACTTACCAGAGTTTAAAGGCATGTTGTATAACACTTTATTAAAAGTCATGCAAAAGTGGTTTAGCAAAACCAGTATTTAACAATCCTGAAGCTGATCACATTTAAAAGGTTCTCTTTGGATTCGTGAACATTGGAATGGGCCGGGACCAGCAACCACGGGAATGTGAGTTAACGTAAGTTCCTACCATTCCTCCCATGGCTTCAACACGGGACAGCGTCCTGGAGTGACCCACCACCTTCCCAGACTTCTTCTTGGGTTTCTCCAGAGACAGATTCTGCAACAAGAACAGAAGTATTAGAGGTTCTGTCCAAGAACGAGCTCACCTCTGAAGAGGTCACGCTACCACAGACCTGGACCGCTGGAAAACCACCCACGTGCACTGGCCTCAGAGTCTGCATACATGCATCACGACTACCAACAGTTTAGTTTTTTGCAACAATGGAAAGTGCAGCAGGACTGTATGCATTTCATAAACATTTTAATTGAACTTACCTTCTCTCAAGTTCTTGATTAAATTTGATAGGACTTTTGTATTTTCTTTGCAAGATCTGCATTTATTCACCATTTTCCAATAATGTCTAACTTTTGGTCAAATGCTTTAAGATGGAGGTCAGTTGCCTCTCTGGTTTGAAGGATGTCATGGACTCACCTGCATGCTGATTCTCATCTCCAGGTCCATGTTGGTGATCGGTAGACCCCCTTCCAGCCAGTTGAGTTTCTGAATGAGCTGAGCCAGTTCAGTCAGCTCCACCTGACAGCGAGCCAGCTCTGAGATGGTGAGAGATCGGAGAAGAGAGGCTACCTGGGTTTATCATTATGCATGTTTGTCATCTGTACTTCAAGATGTTGATCTTCTCGTTCGACATTTCAGAGTTGTGGATCAGTTAGAGCTCTTACCATTCGATGTCGTGTCGATGTCGTGGGTCTGCTGCAGCCAAGCCGAGACCTTGCTGGTCACCGCCGGTTGAGTTGGAACGTGGTTTGGACATGCAACCTCTGGATGGTATATGGGTGCTGAGCTGGCATAGTGAGGAGGCTGGAGAACCAACAGCAGATGAAGCAACAGGAATCAAACGTGCTCTCCAGGCTACATGCACGTACACACACGTCAAATCATACATGCAGTCAGTACAACAGATTTAAGAAAGAAAAAGGTCACCATCATCAGCTCAGGGCATCCATAACATTTAGGGACTAAACTGGTACAATGTGGTTTAAGTCATGGTAGAGCAGATGTTTGTCTCTGTGGTGCAAAGCTACTAAATTTAAGTGAACGCAGGTTCTTCATTAAAAACTTGAGCTATAAACTGTTGAACTGGACACACCCCCTGTGATGTCACCCAGAGGTTTGAGCAAACCAAGCCCTGACCATCTCACATCTGCACTGAAGCTCATGTGGAAGAAGTTTGGTTGCAGTTCCTCGACTGACCACTAGAGGCTGGCTACAAAAGCGAGTCAATCTCCATTGACTCCCATGTTCAATTGTCCAACTTTAGAGCAGAAATAAAGACATATTTACAACCTGGTTCAAAACACCAGTTTGGTTTTCAGCGTTGGCTAAACGAGACGGTTATTTTTGATTTCGCCGTCGAGTCGACATCGTCGGCTTGCTGAGCAACATGGCTGCGCTCCGGAGGAGGGGAAAACGAGGTTCAGAAACCAACAGGTCACATGACCAAATCCCCTGGACAGTTGCCATGAATGTGAGCTCCAAATGTGGAAATCAAAAATGTCCTTGTACCAGTCTGTAAAAGTGTTTATTTCTGCTGTAAAGTTGTTTCCAGGCCGCCAGCGGAGGAACCCCAGGCCCAAGCATGTTCACTTCTGCCTAGAAAGCACGATGCTGCAGTTTAGGGTTAAAACTCAAGGATTTAAAGATGGAAAACTTTGATGACCCTGTCAGGATTTACATATCTGATGAGGCGGTCAGTGATGAGGGGGTGGAGACTTGTAAATACTAACAGCTGAACTGCTGGCCTGTGCCAGCGTGGCCACACCCGGCAGACTGGTCTGGCCTAGTGAAAGGGCGTGAAGGACACCACGCTGAACACTCAGCGCCTCATTTTTCCTAAAGACACGGTGGGCAGACAGCTTGGTCAACCAGATGTGGAAGATGTCGACACTCTTTGCCTGTCATGGGAAAAAAAAACAAAAAAAAAAAAACAAAACTGTTAATATCAGCAAAAGGTGTCTTGATTTTAGTAAAGGTGAAATGTTCAGGAAAGAGAAGAAAGAAAAAAAAAAAAAAAAAAAAAAAAAGCTTCATTTAGTTACCTTCAGGTGGTAGAGGCTGTCCCCAGCATCCAGGTCTATGCTTTTGGACTTCCTGTTGACAGACATAACCGCCAAACTGACATCCAGAGAACCATGGAGTTTCCCTTTCTGGATCTAAAACAATCAGGGTGCACGGAATTACACCTTCTAATCAGTTTGGAAGAGCGACTGACAGAATGGGGTCATGGTTGTGGTGGACATGGGCGGTCTGTGTTGAGGACTCACATCTTGCTGTGTCTTTGAGTACTTCAGAATTCCTCTCTCCAACAGGAAGTATCTCTGAAGAACAGACCACAGACAGAACTCAGCTTTGTTGTAGCAGAGTTGCAGATTTACGTTTTAAACGACAGTTTCTGTTCCGACGGTGGTCTCCATGTTGGGTTGGACCTGCCAACTCACATCTTTTAGAGGCAGACCAACATCTTGATTGATCAAAGTTTCTGCAATCCTCTAATGGTCTGGTGTGCATTTTATTTTTTTAGGTGAATTATGGTTTACTTCATTGTGGAGACCTCTCCAAACCTCATACTGATCATCGTCTTGCCTGAACTGAAAAACCCAACAGCTGTCCAGCTGTTTCGGACTCACCTTGTGCCACCCTTTGAGCGGGTACTTCCTCCTCTTCATCAGGTAGCCTTCACACATCCCAGGGATTCTGAGGTCCAGAGAGGAACCCAGAACGGTACTGGTACCCAGGTTTTGCAGGTCATCCATCACCTCCCAGTTTCGAGACTGAAAAGGAACACTTCCTGTGATTACCATAAATAGATCACACATGTGCAAGCTTTAAACATTCGTCCTCTTCTCGTTAGTCCAATGCCAGCACATGCTATGACCTCCGCTGACGTCAGTACAGATTGGAAGTAACGTGTCTTTAGACAGCTGCAGCTCACGAAACTTTCTCCAACTCCAGCATGTAAGCTGGTTTTACACCTCACTAAGCAATGATGGAGAGTCCAACTGCTGCATGAATTCTTCTACAAAACATCTAAAGATTCTCAGAGGGGCTCAGGTGTAGATCAGCATCCTCCAGTCCAGATCCTCAAGGGCCACTGGCTGGCAGGTTTGGAGTTACAGGTCTGGTAATGACCTGTTCATTCAAAACCAGGCATGTTGGAGCAGAGGAACATAAAATACGCAAGACAGTGACCCTCCAGAATCCCAATGAGGGAGAAGAACGGTGCTTCACGCTTTCACAAAAGACCCTATTGAATCCTGACAAGAAAAAAAACATTCCTTATCCTCAACCTGAGACGAGCCGCCGCCCCCCCGACAGACAAGACCTCAGATCCAGAAAGAACTTCACACCGTAGTCAGGTCTTCTCACCTGTTTTGATAGCTTGGACGAGCCTGTACTGCTGTTCCGTGAGTGGCCAGGTTTGAACGTGCTGGCCGGGGACCTCTCCAAATAGCTGATGACTGATTGGCTGCTGTTGGCAGTGGGTGGGCACACCTGAGGGTCCATGGGTACAACGTGATGAGGAAAGCTCTGCATGGAGACGGCAATCTTCAGCTGTAGCGCATGGCAAACAAGCAGAGCTGTGGAGTTAAAATATGAAGATTAGAACTGCTTTTGGAAGAAAGATGCAAACTAATGATAAATAACATGTATGTCTATATAACACGATTTAAGTGTTAGTTTAACTTAAATGTGGATAATTAAAGCCACAATTTTGTTTAAACCAGTAAAAACATTAAACAAAAACATTTAATAAACAAATTCCCTTCAAAGAAGGTAGTTTATATAATTATACTCCTCCCAAACTTAAACTAGCAGGAGTAGAACATATTATACTTTTAGAGGATACCAGAGGAAAGCGTTAAAGAGAGATTTACAAAAATATCCAGCGACGTGAGAGAGCAACAGTGTTCCAGGTGGAGGTTCTACTGGTTCGACCTGATCGCCCGCTGACAAACTGATGTTAAGATGATCTAATCTCAAAGTCAGAGTCAAGTGGGAAGAGTGCCCCAACTAAACTAGACCAAACTAAATTCCTGAAATAAAACTGACATTGCAATCAAAGTCAGGCAGCTCTGATTCTGGTTTCAAATCCAGCTTCATGCATCCATGAGCCAAACTGTTTCCTTTGTCTCGATGCGTCTTCAACTAAGGAATTCAATGTTTGGCTTTCTGAAGTAAATATACATTCAGATGGACACAGCCGACCCCCTCAGCACCACCACAGCAGGTGAAAGCAGTCTCATTGCTGGCACTTCAGTCTCTACTCTGACTTTGGATCTTGCTGGTACTTGCTGCACCACCACTCCAGAAAGACAGCAGACACAAGATAACTTTGAAATCTAATCCTAACCATTACACTTCATGCACTGAGTTTACAACTCAACTCAACAAAAACCAAAGCAGGACGGAGGAAAGTCAAGACCAGGGGCTTAGTAACGGGACCCACCTTTGTGTGAAGACCAAGCACCTCCTCTGTGGTCCACCTAAACTCCTCAGACCTTCCAGTGGATTCACAAACCCTCTGCTTCAGTTTGAACTTCAAGACCTAAACCTGCAGCGCTGCTGTCATCTTCCTCTGCTCAGAGCTGCCACACCTGAACTAGCACACCTGACCGCTGATGAGCAGCTTTCAGAGCAGCAGGTTTCTGGGCGGGGCCGAGAGTCCACTTGACAAACGGGTTGGTCCACTCTGATTTCAGAGATGACAGATTTGCTATCTACGGGCAGAGCAGCAATGCTTCTGCTTTGTAACAACTTGTACTTGTAAAAAAAAAACAGAACAAAACTTTTTCAAAAGAACAAATTTTTCACAGTTGCTGTGGGTGACGTCCATAGTTCACTATAAATAAACACTTATTTATCAGAATCAAAACATGGCAGGTATGTGTGTATGTATATATATATATATATATATATATATATATATATATATATATATATATATATATATATATATAATGTGCAGACAGTTACAAAAAATGGGGAGGGGTGAAGTAATTCAGAAAACCTTGGCCTTCTGCCAAGTAGTTCCTCTAGGCGGAACCGAGTACCTCTCCTACTACTGGAATATGCGTCACCCTGCCAAGGTTCCCAAAGGCCTCCTTTGCAGGGCTGTTCCAGGAGACGCGCATCAAGTCTTATTTCCTGGTTAAATGAAGGTTGATTACAAGAGGAGCCGTTGCTCAGCGAGACATCTACTTTCACATGCTGAAAATAAAAAAGCCCCCAGTTACCGTTATAATTCTGGAATTATACCAGCTATGACTCAGGTAAATTCCCTCAACAAGGCCAAAGGATAAAGGACATCAGAACTATGTGGAGTATGAAGTCTAACAAGCAGCGCAGGATGCCATCAGTGGTCGACTCCTGAAAACATTCCAGAGACAAAAACACAGCTTGATACATGCTTTCCAACACCACCAACTGTCTGCTGTGGAACCAGCTGTGGACAGCTGGACGTCTGCTGTGGAACCAGCTGTGGACAGCTGGACATCTGCTGTGTAACCTCTGTGGACAGCTGGACGTCTGCTGTGGAACCAGGTGTGGACAGCTGGTCTTCTGCTGTGGAACCAGCTGCGGACAGCTGGACATCTGCTGTGGAACTAGCTGTGGAACCAGCTGTGGACAGCTGGACATCTGCTGTGGAACCTTCTGTGGACAGCTGGACGTCTGCTGTGGAACCAGCTGTGGACAGCTGGTCTTCTGCTGTGGAACCAACTGTGAAAACAGCTGTGGACAGCTGGACATCTGCTGTGGAACCAGCTGCAGACAGCTGGACGTCTGCTGTGGAACCAGCTGTGAAAACAGCTGTGGACAGCTGGACATCTGCTGTGGAACCAGCTGTGGAACCAGCTGCGGACAGCTGGACGTCTGCTGTGGAACCAGCTGTGAAAACAGCTGTGGACAGCTGGACATCTGCTGTGGAACCAGCTGTGGACAGCTGCTGGGTTATAGCCTCTGTTGGTCCACACTGTCATACAGAGGCCAGCTTTTATGTTCTTTCGTTGGTAACTGTCATTCTTCTCATTAAAATGCTGCTGAGTTGCACAGAATCTGTGGATGAAGGTTCAAGTAACCTGATAAACCTGGTTATTTAACCAGTCACTGTAACGTGTAAACAGAGAGCACCAGCTTCCCACGGAGCGGATTCTGGTTACATCCAGACCATACAGGTGTAGTTATCTCCTGCAGCCAGCAGGGGTCGCAACGCGACAAGTTCAGTGTCAACAACCTGATATTACTATACTTTACGATGTGGAGAGAACAAATATTTCTTTTTGCATTTTTTAAATGAGAAAGTCAACAGATATATTGAATATGTCTCTTTAAGCGTAACACAAACAACCAATGAGATGTCTGCTCTCACATCAAGAACAAAGCAGCTGGGCCGGTTCTGTTGGTGTCAGAATCAGACTCTGGTCTGGGTTCTGATCTGAGATTTAGCCCTTTTAGTCTATCAGATGAACCTTTGTCCCGTTTCTCTGGAAGACCATTTTGTCGGGAATGACTCGTGTGAGTTGAGGCTGCATAAACCATTTAAACTAAACTGAGTTAGGTTTGGACAGATTATTTTCCCTAACGACCACAAAGGTCTACTTTGGTCTCCTCTGAAGAGTTCCTTCTTTTATCAGTCAAGCTTTTACTCCCTTCAAGCTGTCTTAAAGAAGTTAAGGTTGAGTTGAGGTAAAAATGGTCCTGTGGAGTAATCATAACTTTAAATCTTGTCTCACAGCAGGTTGGGTTGGGTTTAATGTTTCAAATTAACCCAATTTAACAGTCATACACCACACAAATATGTTTATCTGTTCTTAAAAATACCTTTTCATATTGTTGACTGGTAGGAGGGTGACGCTTAAACTTTGTGACGAGTCTTCGGTACTCTGATATGTGGTTTAGAACACCAGAGCCATCAGAGCCGGAATGTTAAATCCCTGTTCGGACGGGAGGTGCACCTGCACTCATACCTGTTACTGATGGACTTCCAAAAACCCTAGTCCACATCCAGCTCAATGTAAAGATGCCCCACTGCACAGGACTTGGCGGGGCCACAGTTCCTGCTGAGGTCAGGGTGAGCAGGGCCAGGCAATAGTGTCATGAACAGCCAGATCAGGCAGTCATATATATATATATATATATATATATATATATATATATATATATATATATATGTATATATATGATGCAGAAATTCATTCTGCAACTGCTATCTGTTAAAATATAGTTTTTATTGTTGTCTTGTCCAGGGTTTTTCAGGTCTTTAGGTGTTCTTGGCTGTTCTGCATGATACAGTACAAGTCCAGGTGCAGTTCTCCGTGACCCCCACAGGAACGCACCACTGCTGCATCCCTGCAACAGCCCGTCGGTCACACCACAGTCTGATGAGAAGAAACTGTCCTTTAGCCATGATCAACACTCACAGGATAGTCTATCAGCAATGTCCTCCACAGCAGATCAAAACAGAAAAACAGGTTCCATCAGAGCCGTTTTTGATCATCCAAGTATTCTAACCCAGATGTACTCCAATATGACACCACAAATATGTTCAGGTCTCTTTAGTGTTTAAAATATGCTTCCGGATAACAACAATCTGGTCACCATCTCTTTCTCAGATATTCTTGTCCACCTGTGTCTTCGTGGATGTCGGGGAACAGAGCAACGACCCCTGCAAGAGGGTTGTGGAATAACTAAAGTGATTTGTGTCTTTTTGCTCCATTTACTCTCTCTGGTATGCCCAGCACGTTTTTCTTCCAGGAGGCAAAGAAATCTGTGTGACCCCAGGTCGTTCAGACCAACTACAACCATGCATGTGTCTGTTCTGTTGGGTTGTAGAGCTGCCAATCTGCAGGTAAAGCCGATTTCATTGCTGCTCAAGCAAACAGAAACCTGGATAAAACCTGAAAGTCGAACAGAAGCCCAAGACAACAGGTCAGTCTTCTCTGCTTTTTTTATCTCTGATATTTGTCTCCTATCGCTTTGTGGTTTGTCAATATGCATTTTGACAAATTCCAGTCGTGATTTCAGCAGTGAAGTCCTCTTTGCTGATGGACCTTGACCTTGGAGCTCACCTTGAGTCTCTTTGGAAGCTGTTCTGGTCTCCTTTGTTTTCATTCATATTATTCGTCTCTTCAGTTTGTTGTCTGTTGTCCTCTGGCATCCACATCCAGGAAGGTTGTCTACAGTCCTGTGGAGCCTAGACATCTGAATGAAATGTCCAACACAGGAACATTCAGCTGCTTGGAGATGCTCTTCTAGCCCTCACCTTTAACATGATGGTCTAGATTGTTCTTTCTGATCTCCTCAGAAACCTGTCTCCCTTTACTTTTCCTGGCCCATGTTCAGTGTGGTGAACATGGAGATATTAAACAGAAGAGCGGCGACTTTTAACCCTTTAAAGATTCAGACTGACTGAAGAACACACTTCAGTTCAAATGTCACTGAGCTCACATTATTACATCTTTCAGGGATCATTGTGGATTTTTCTTTCTTTGATGGATGTGTACAAACTAATCTATGTGGTTGACGTTGACATAAACCGCTTGTGACTGAACCTGAGGCGTTTTGGGAGTACAGCCTCTGCAGGTCCAGGAACCATGGATGAAACGGAGCTGGTTCTTGTGGGGGTTAAAGTTGATGCTGGTGGAGGTGTGGTTCAGAAAAATGTCAACGGTGGGTTTTTAACATGAAATAACACTGAAAGTCAAAGTCAGAGAGCTCTGTCCAGAGAAGACACTTGGAGACGGCAGGAATTCTGACACGTGGAAAATCACCGATGACGAGCAGAGTGGAAGAAACAAGAATGAGGCATAAAACGAAAGGAAGCAGTCAGAACCGGATATCTTATGTTAATGGTTGAGTCACATGATCCTTTATAGTACAATAAAACAATCACAGCTGCAACAACTCTAAATCCATCAATCCTGGAAAACACCACATTTATATTTACACTTTTCCACAGAAATCACATTTATATTTAACCAGTTCGGGGCAAACCTTCCAGGATACGTTTTCTCCGTCCGAACAGAAAAAAACCAACCAATCTGCTTGTTCCTGTTTGAACCACACAGATTCTGCATCTTTACTGAACCAGCAAATGCAGGACAAACATTTACTCTGGATTTATATCTAATTAAAGAGAGAAACAGAAACAGGAGGAGGGCCGACACCACGGTGGAGGAGTGCTGGATATGCAACAATATACAGGACAGATCAATGAACAGGTTTTATCTGACAAGTCAATAATCATCATCATAACTCAATCTGAACGTCAACATTTCTGACAAACACCAACATCAGAGGACTTGGAGTTAAAACATTCACATCAGTGTGTGTTACATTATGAATCAATCTTTCTTTCAGAAGTCTTGATGTATCTCAGCTCTTCTGGAAAATAAAATCCGATCTGCTGACACCACAACCATGTGACCACAACTGCATAACTCCAGCCGAGTCACCTGTAGCTGTGGTCACATGGTTGTGGTCACATGGTTGTGGTCACATGGTTGTGGTCACATGGTTGTGGTCACATGGGGCCGAGAGCGTCAACATAAATACAATAAATAAATTAAAACATCATCGTAAAAACAGGAGACAGCTTCAGTCTGGATCTTCAGTGAGCGACATCCTGGACGTTGACTGCTGTGTTGCTGAACATGACCGTTGCCTGGGAAACCTGCTGGACTTCCATAAAGTTTCACTTAATTATTCTGAAGAAGAATCTGCTCTAGTCAGCTTTTATTCCTCTGTCCTCGCCGCTGGAAACATCGACTAACAGTGGCTTCATGTCTGGAGCTCATTTGTTAATAAAACATCCTTTTACTCACAAACCTTATGGTCCGACAGTACCTACAAACACCAGGGCTTGATGGTCTGCTACGGGGTTCTGGGACGGTTCTGGGACGTCACTAGAACGCCCCTTCAATAGTCTCAGAGGAGAAGCTCCTCCGTCACAGGAAAGATGGATGGATGGACAAGAGCAGATTCAAAAGTCCCTGTTCACCGTCAATCATGACCGTTAGTCCCTCTGGGTCATATCGTCAGGACTCGGGTCAGGACTCGGGTCAGGACTCGGGTCAGGACTCGGGTCAGTACTGTGTGGAGTACCAGTCGTTGTCGGTGATCTGCACGAGCTCGTTGACTACGTCCAGGAGGTTGTACTTGTGTTTCTGCAGAAGCTGCTGGTTCAGCGACCGGTCGGCGAAGCCCATCTCCACCAGAACTCCCATCATGGTGTCCTGAGTGGACGAGTCCACCGGAGGCTGAAAGACAAGGAGACTGACCAGTCCACTGAGCTGATTCTGACACCTGAACACCCGAACTTCAACCTCACAGGAATCTGCTTCTGCTTTTATCTGATGGAGCTGCAATAAAAAATTTTTAAATCCTCAAACTGTTAAAGTAAAATTCAAACAAAAGATATAAAGAAGGAAAAACCGCTGCAAAGTGATGTAAGAACGTGAAGTCTCGGCTTGGTTTGAAGCCCAAATTCAAATCTGCTCCAGCCAGTTACATCCTTGAGTCACATGACCTCAGTAAACTGGACAGTCATGTGTAAGAGTTAGTACCCTCTTTCACACGTGACATTTTCATCTGATGCTCATCTGAGCAGACAAATACAATCCAAGAATAACATTTTATGTGGATTCCAGCGGTTTCTGACCTGTGCAGGGTTTTGTCCAGTCAGCAGAGCTTTGTACGCCGACGCAGCCACCGACAGAGCCCCCTTCACCAGACCGCCGGTGACCCCGGTTGCCTCTGCAACACCAGCAACGGCTGAGCTCCTGGGTAAGGACAGAAGTTTGAGGAGTCAACATCTCGGCGAACAAGCGGCACAAACATGCCATCACCGTTCAACAAAAGAGCGCCATCTTCAGGAGGATGAGCTTCATGACAGGTGGAGACGCCAAACCGAAAGACCTGTGACCTGTGGCAGTTGTTTTTCTGCATATGACACAGTCCACGGTCCGAACCAGGCTGCAGGAACGAGGGAACATGCTGAGGTCATAACTGATCAGACTGATGAAGCTCTTGCTTCGTTCACCGTTGGAGCTGCGGATCAGCAGGTAGGTTCCTTTGGTTTCAGACCAGAGCAGACCTGGACCCTGCAGCCTGTTACACCACTGTGGTTGGCTCTCCGAGGGTCCTGTTGGTGCTCCGTCTATTCAGAACAGGGCGGCTGCAGGACTGCGAGCGCCACCTCCGATCAGCAGGTTTTTACCAACAACACTTGATCACCACCGTTCCTGCTCTACTGCAGACATGCTGGATGTCTTTTACCGATACTAGTCAGGCCGCCTCCGCCTACATGATTCCTTTTCCTGATTGGTTGGAAAACCAAATTCAATCGGAGGATCCAGACTGGTTCTTGATATCAAGGATGAAAACAGTCAGGACGGCCGACCACGTCAGGTTTGACCAGACTCGGTCACTTGTGTTTTATATTCGACCGTTTCTCTCAGAGTTTTGTGAAATGTCTCAACTTCGCGTCCGTGTGGGTCTTACCTGTTGTCTTCTTCAGCATCACCCGAGGGAGTTTGCTCAGGACCAGAAGCTGAAAGAAAAGATCTGTGTGAAATCAGAGCTGTTCAGGTCTAGAAGAGTCAGTGACAGATAAATGAAGCTCCTCCTCCTCCTCCTCCTCAGGTGAGTCCGCAGTGAGAGGAAGGTGTTCCTACCTTCCTCAGGGGTGTTCAGATCCGAGTCTCCAGCGTTGGTTTCATCCGTCTCTCTGCTGCTCTCTGGACTGTTCAGGTGAAAAAACAGAGTATGTTGGATCAACTCTGGAACTCTGCTCCTGATCTTTAACTTTACCTGAACATCAGTTTTAATTCTTCTTCTTCCATTTATTTTAAAAAAGAAAAGTGGGGTAGCACACTACATGAAATTCCAACTGAACTAGATGGCTTTTAAGTCAGCGTCAAGGTGCACGGTACCTCCGTGACGCCCCTCCTAACCGGAATGACTCGATAATCGTATACGAGAGAGGACAGGCGATGGATCTCATTGACGCCGTCCATCTGCCCATGTTCTTGCTGGGTTCACCTCTCCTCCTGCTGGTGCATCCTGTTCTCCTCCAGAGAACTTCATTTGAAGGCTTCATTTGAAGCACCTGACCAGACTGGTCGCGCCCGATTGACCCGGAGGAGAGGCGACGCTCCAGTTCAACTAGTAATGTCTGGAAACCGCTAGGAAAGCACCACATTGTTCCGCGCTCCCTCGCCCTCATCCCCTTTGGTCTTCAGCTTTCCGTGGTTATGTCTTCACAATCCGCGAGTAGATTGGCAGGCCAGGCATGTAATCAGTTGGGGGAAGTCCTGTTATTCCTCCCTTGTCCCTAGTCTACTGCCCCCTCTGAGGAACCCGATGCAGCTCTTGTTCAAGACGTTCACCAAGGTTCCGGTGAGGTTTTTAGGAAAGCGAAGACATCATCTTCGTTACCTCATTGCACATATGGCTGTGATTAACCTTTTTCCCGGTGCTCTCTTACCCACCAGCCCACTGAATAATCTCATCCTGAACCGGCTGCCATGGAGAACCGTACATCTGGTTTTCTGGCGGCCAGTAAAACCTGTCTGTCTTCCTCACCTCTGGGACCAGGTTTCTTCTGTGTCAGGACGGCTCAACCCACCCCTGTGCAGACCGTCGCGGCTTCAATAACATCACAGGCAAAACAAATATCCTCTCCCACTACTCTGCTTTTGAGGTCCTCAGTTGGGCTCAGATCTTTACTAAGTTGGACCATGCTATTTTGGAAGAATGGACCAGAATTCTTCCACAACAACGAAACACACTGATGAAGTCAGGAAACATCTGCTGACAGTTCCTGAAGCTGAAGGTGAGTTTGCTGGTGCTGGAGCAGAGGTTCTTAGTACTGGCTGATCCACTTCTGCATTTCATCCTAGTTTTACTTCAGTAAAGAGTGAAACAGTGAAGTGTGTTTTCTGTCCTCCTCAGGGATTCGTTTGTTCTACGAATAAGATATCAAACCTTTACAAGTGAAAACAGGTGTACTCTGTTTTGGATTTTGTTAAAGATATCAGGGAGAGTTACAGAATTTCATACTGACCTTGGTGGCATGATGGCTTCAGGTGGAGCCAGGCCTTCGGGTGGAGCCAGGCCTTCGGGTGGAGCCAGGCCTTCGGGTGGAGCCAGGCCTTCGGGTGGAGCCAGGCCTTCGGGTGGAGCCAGGCCTTCAGGTGGAGCCAGGCCTTCAGGTGTCAGGGGTTTATCATCCACCATCACAGACGTGTTAAGGATTTCACTGGGAATGCTGGTTCCCACCACATTCGTTCCTGAAGCACCTGGGACTTCACCTGTTGAATGAAGCTCCATCTCCTTGGTGGTGTTGGCCATGTGGTCAGAATACAGGTGATCCGAGTCTGACATGGACTTCTCTGGAACATCTCCAGGCTGGGACAGAGCAGAGCTGCAGGGATACAAGAACAGGAGAAGCTCACGGGTCGCGTGGGGATTACAGGAGTGACGGCAGGGACTTCTCCGTTTACCCTACGGGCTACATCCAGCCCTCTCATTCACAGATCTAACTGTGTTTGAGTCTCCGGGCAGGTGAGGGTGCTGTGGCCACGCCACAACCAATTGCTTTTGTGTTGGTAACTGGAAATGGGGGCGTTCAGCTGGGGATGAACGGCATCTACATCATAGAACTGCCACCGCTCCACCAAGAGAGGACACCAACAAGAAATAATTTAATAAAGTTTAATACTAAAAATGGCAAATGTCTCTTGTCCTCTGCCCATCGCTCACGCCCTCTCTCTGTACTCTTTAAGGTGAAGATTTACTCTCCACCAGTGAGCAGGCCGGCCGGATTTACAACTCTTTATTGATCACCTGCCAGTGTCAGGTACATCTGTCTGCAGATTTTGGGGTTTGCAAGCATTCAAAGAGAAAATAAAACTATTTTAAGACCTAAAAGCTGCCTGAATGAAGATCCTGACTGCAGGAATGTAATACCTTGATGGAAATGAACTGGTTATGCAAAATACACAACTTCACAGGAAAATATTGGACCGACTGAAACGTAACGGATTATAACGTGGGCATTTTGTTTGAAGCCAGTCCCCCTTCGCTCTCTGTTCTGGTTGCCTCTTCGCGGACTCATCACAGAGCTGGATCAGTACAATTACTGTGATGTCATCTGCATACTTCAGGAGTTTCCCCGAAGGGTTCTCCGAGGAGCAGTGGGGAGAGGACACGTCCCTGGGGAGCGTCAGTGTTGATTGTCCCGATTAGTCAGTGATTTAATTATTATTTAGCATAGCTTTCCAATTGTATTGATTAATCCCAGACATGTCAAAACCATTGCATAAAGCATAACGCTAACACTAGTATCTCAACTACAAATTGTAGTTGAAGTGTAATTGATTGAAATGTCCAATCCTGCTGTCGTCATTGTAGTCAAAGACGGCAGTTCCCCCTGGTCTCCTTCAATCAGAAAACAATGGCACCACACATGAAATCAGCACTCATTCACACACTGACCGCATATGTACGCAGCATTTGTAGTTTACTGTGTTTGAGTGGACTCATCAAAGTACGCTGTTTGGACCCCAACACGTGACTCAGATGTGCTCCATCTGTGCAGGGATCTGGATGAGTTTCCTAACGAAAGTAATTAAGTCACAACTTCTGAGGTTGTTCTTGATATTTTTACCTCTGATTGATATTTACAACTAGCGTAACATGATTTTAACCTTTAGATTCACAATCTAGTCTGTTTCATCTGTAAGGGTTTTAGCAAGTAAAAACATAACCATAGGAAAAAGAAACTTTACAACCATGACCATATGGTCAAATGCTCCATCCATAAGCCATATGTGATCTGTTCCACATGATCCATACATGATCCACACATCCCCTTTGGTTGAGCGCCCTGTTGGCGTTGGTCGAGGTCTGACATCACAGAGTTCACTTGTAGCTGTGAATGTGACCACAGCTTGAACACATCAGGAAGAATCCTGGCAACATCTGGTGGCGTTTACTCCTACCTGTACATGGACTCCCCCAGCGGCCGAGTGGTGTCAAAACAGTCAGGGAGAATAATGATGTAATCCTCCGAAGAAGTGGAGGAGGAGCGGCTCCTCATCCCCTCTTTTTCCTTCTGTTTGTCCTTGACTCCAGATTCGGAGATGTTTTTCATGCAGGACTGCTCACCGTCGTCTGGGATAAAATAAGAAAAACAGACATCCTTTACAAAATCTGCGGTGTGAGCACCAGTCTACATGTCTACAGCTCATTCAAGACAAGGTCTTTATGTAAGGTACATGTTAGCAGTAATGGTCTCCTCTACCAGTCCTTGTTACAGGAATGATCTCCTCTACCAGTCCTTGTTACAGGAATGATCTCCTCTACCAGTCCTTGTTACAGGAACGGTGTCTTCTCTACCAGTCCTTGTTACATGAACGGTGTCTTCTCTACCAGTCCTTGTTACATGAACGGTGTCTTCTCTACCAGTCCTTGTTACAGGAACGGTGTCTTCTCTACCAGTCCTTGTTACAGGAATGGTGTCTTCTACCAGTCCTTGTTACAGGAATGGTGTCTTCTACCAGTCCTTGTTACAGGAATGGTGTCTTCTACCAGTCCTTGTTACAGGAATGATCTCCTCTACCAGTCCTTGTTACAGGAATGATCTCCTCTACCAGTCCTTGTTACAGGAATGATCTCATCTACCAGTCCTTGTTACAGGAATGGTGTCTTCTACCAGTCCTTGTTACAGGAATGGTGTCTTCTACCAGTCCTTGTTACAGGAATGGTGTCTTCTACCAGTCCTTGTTACAGGAATGGTGTCTTCTACCAGTCCTTGTTACAGGAATGGTGTCTTCTACCAGTCCTTGTTACAGGAATGGTGTCTTCTACCAGTCCTTGTTACAGGAATGATCTCCTCTACCAGTCCTTGTTACAGGAATGATCTCCTCTACCAGTCCTTGTTACAGGAATGGTGTCTTCTCTACCAGTCCTTGTTACAGGAATGGTGTCTCCTCTACCAGTCCTTGTTACAGGAATGATCTCCTCTACCAGTCCTTGTTACAGGAATGGTGTCTTCTACCAGTCCTTGTTACAGGAATGGTGTCTTCTACCAGTCCTTGTTACAGGAATGGTGTCTTCTACCAGTCCTTGTTACAGGAATGGTGTCTTCTACCAGTCCTTGTTACAGGAATGGTGTCTTCTACCAGTCCTTGTTACAGGAATGGTGTCTTCTACCAGTCCTTGTTACAGGAATGGTGTCTTCTACCAGTCCTTGTTACAGGAATGGTGTCTTCTACCAGTCCTTGTTACAGGAATGGTGTCTTCTACCAGTCCTTGTTACAGGAATGGTGTCTTCTATCAGTCCTTGTTACAGGAATGGTGTCTTCTACCAGTCCTTGTTACAGGAATGGTGTCTTCTACCAGTCCTTGTTACAGGAATGGTGTCTTCTACCAGTCCTTGTTACAGGAATGGTGTCTTCTACCAGTCCTTGTTACAGGAATGATCTCCTCTACCAGTCCTTGTTACAGGAATGGTGTCTTCTACCAGTCCTTGTTACAGGAATGGTGTCTTCTACCAGTCCTTGTTACAGGAATGGTGTCTTCTACCAGTCCTTGTTACAGGAATGGTGTCTTCTACCAGTCCTTGTTACAGGAATGGTGTCCTCTACCAGTCCTTGTTACAGGAATGGTGTCCTCTACCAGTCCTTGTTACAGGAATGATCTCCTCTACCAGTCCTTGTTACAGGAATGGTGTCTTCTACCAGTCCTTGTTACAGGAATGGTGTCTTCTACCAGTCCTTGTTACAGGAATGGTGTCTTCTCTACCAGTCCTTGTTACAGGAATGGTGTCTTCTCTACCAGTCCTTGTTACAGGAATGATCTCCTCTACCAGTCCTTGTTACAGGAATGGTCTCCTCTACCAGTCCTTGTTACAGGAATGGCCTCCTCTACCAGTCCTTGTTACAGGAATGGCCTCCTCTACCAGTCCTTGTTACAGGAATGGCCTCCTCTACCAGTCCTTGTTACAGGAATGGTCTCCTCTACCAGTCCTTGTTACAGGAATGGCCTCCTCTACCAGTCCTTGTTACAGGAATGATCTCCTCTACCAGTCCTTGTTACAGGAATGGTCTCCTCTACCAGTCCTTGTTACAGGAATGGTCTCCTCTACCAGTCCTTGTTACAGGAATGATCTCCTCTACCAGTCCTTGTTACAGGAATGATCTCCTCTACCAGTCCTTGTTACAGGAATGGTCTCCTCTACCAGTCCTTGTTACAGGAATGGTCTCCTCTACCAGTCCTTGTTACAGGAATGATCTCCTCTACCAGTCCTTGTTACAGGAATGGTCTCCTCTACCAGTCCTTGTTACAGGAATGGTCTCCTCTACCAGTCCTTGTTACAGGAATGATCTCCTCTACCAGTCCTTGTTACAGGAATGATCTCCTCTACCAGTCCTTGTTACAGGAATGATCTCCTCTACCAGTCCTTGTTACAGGAATGATCTCCTCTACCAGTCCTTGTTACAGGAATGGTCTCCTCTACCAGTCCTTGTTACAGGAATGGTGTCTTCTACCAGTCCTTGTTACAGGAATGGTGTCTTCTACCAGTCCTTGTTACAGGAATGATCTCCTCTACCAGTCCTTGTTACAGGAATGGTGTCTTCTCTACCAGTCCTTGTTACAGGAATGGTGTCTTCTCTACCAGTCCTTGTTACAGGAATGGTGTCTTCTCTACCAGTCCTTGTTACAGGAATGATCTCCTCTACCAGTCCTTGTTACAGGAATGATCTCCTCTACCAGTCCTTGTTACAGGAATGGTCTCCTCTACCAGTCCTTGTTACAGGAATGGTCTCCTCTACCAGTCCTTGTTACAGGAATGGTCTTCTCTACCAGTCCTTGTTACAGGAATGGTGTCTTCTCTACCAGTCCTTGTTACAGGAATGATCTCCTCTACCAGTCCTTGTTACAGGAATGGTCTCCTCTACCAGTCCTTGTTACAGGAATGGTCTCCTCTACCAGTCCTTGTTACAGGAATGGTCTCCTCTACCAGTCCTTGTTACAGGAATGGTCTCCTCTACCAGTCCTTGTTACAGGAATGGTCTCCTCTACCAGTCCTTGTTACAGGAATGGTCTCCTCTACCAGTCCTTGTTACAGGAATGGTCTCCTCTACCAGTCCTTGTTACAGGAATGGTGTCTTCTCTACCAGTCCTTGTTACAGGAATGGTGTCCTCTACCAGTCCTCCTGGCAGAGGAGATCATTCACATTATCGATCTTGTCAGTAGCTGTGGCATATGTACAGGTGTAACTTCTGTCGCTGACCTGGTTGTATCTGAAAATGTCTATGTTCTTTAACATTACTGGTTTTATGCAACGGGAGACGTCAGTGGCAGCCAGGAAGAAACACTATCTGACCCCAGACATAGAGGCAAACTTAAGTTTACAACTAGAGTCCTTCTGTTATTTTATCTGCTTTCTCTGGTTTTATTATTGACAATTATATCAGCAAACTTAAATCAAGCCTTGATTCAGTAGCTCCACTAACAACAAACATGGGTAAAAAAAAAGAAGAAAAGAAAAAGTCTTCAATGGAGAAACGACGAAATTAGAAAACATAAAAAGAAATTGCAGGAAAAACCAAATCAATAAATCATCAAAGTCTGCAAGAACAACTTGAAACAATTACAGCCACAGAGGAACTGCTGCTTAGTCAGAATAACTACTGATAATAAAAACAACCCCTGAATCCCCTTTTCCACCATCAACCACTTAGTCAATCCTGCTTTTAATGCATATGGACTTCGCACAAATGACCTATGTGAAGAATTTACAGACTACTTTGAACAAAATTGGTTTTATTAGATTCAGCATTTTAAAATCCTGCAACTGTTCAATGAAACTGAAGGTCTGTGTTTACCTAAGGACACAGACAGTTTTGTCTTGGTTGATGCTACCATACTTGATAGTCTTCCAAGTAAATCCCACCAGCTACCTAATTAAATAATTACAGACAAATATCCAAATTGCCATTTTTAAGCAAAATTTTAGAGAAATTTGTTTTTAATCAGTATTACGGATTTTTCTAAATCCAAAAAAGTTGGAGAGAGATTTCAGTCTGGTTTAAAGATTAACCACTGTACAGAAAAAGCCGTGATGTTCTTAGGTGCAACCTGGACTCGCACTAGACTCCAGTCCTGGTGCTACTCTATCTAAGCGGCAGCCTTTGACACAGTAGACCACCCAATCCTTGTAAGAAGACTTGTGCTTCTGATTGGCCTCTCTGGTAACAGGTTCAAGGTTCCTCTCTCACAGATAGAAGATTTCTGGTAAGTTTGCACACATGTACCTCAGGGATCCATGAAATCAAACACGGTGTGCCACAAAGCCCCTAATCTAGGCTGAAATTCTTTCAAATGTTTATTTGCACCACTTCACAGCTTTGGTAATGACACAGAGACATTTTAGATGGCAACTTAACCAGAATAAAACCAAAGTTTTAGTTACTGGCCCTGGGGTTAGGTGATAGAAACATTTGTCAAAATCATATGTACTGATTTTAACAACATATGATCAACTAATGAACCTGGGCATCATTTTTCAATCTGAGCTTCATTTTATTCCACATGTTAAGCATGTGGTTAAAAGAGGTTTTTATCATCTGAAGAATATAGCCAGTCCACCAGTTTCACTTCTCAGGTCAACATGGAGATGCAGATACATGCTATTATTTCAAGCATTTCAAGTTTCAAGATACAGTGACTATTGTAATTCCCTGTTTCGGATCCCTCTTAAAAAAGAAACATTTCACACTTTTAGTTACACAAAAAAGAAGAATGCAGAAAAAGATAATAAAAGAACAGTAGAAACAAGTGAACATGGAAGTGACAGAAATGTTTCCCGAGTTTTTGTTTTCTTTTTTAGCAGACACTGCAAAAGTCGCGATTGAGATTAAACGAATCGAACTCGAAGGGGATTTCCAGAAGGCTGAGCGGGTTTAATTGTATTCTTGTGATTTAAGTTGACACGAGAAGCCTGACAAAATTTCCTGCAAGCAAATTACCGATCAGCAGACCCCGGCAGGTAGTTCCTCTCGGCCAATCTGAGTGACCTCTCCTACTACAAGAACATTTTTTGCCCATAAAAGGTTCCTGAAGGCCATTCCTGGCAATGGAGACACCAATGATCAATGATTCATCCCCGGAAAAACTATGCAGAACTGGATTGTGGAGGGGCCGATGCATCCACTCCACAGCGGTGGCATTACCCATGTTATTATTTCTTTTCATTTCTGTACACATATTTAATCATTGATAGGGATGGAGAGGAAGGGGGTATGCGGATGGGTAGGAACGAGTTCATTTAATCCGTTTTTATTCTGTAAAGGACTTTGTGCAGCATCTTCTTATACAAAAGTGTTATATTGAAAAGGTTTGATTCGATTTGACTCCTTTCTCTCAATTTCTTTCCACTCTGCAACCTTAATGTTTCCTAAACTCAAACCACAATCGTGCCACCAGCTAGTGTCACAGAGCAGATCAGATTATAAAGCTGTAAAAGAAGCCCAAACCATGATGCTACCACCTGTTAGTGTCACAGAGGGGATCAGATTACGCTGGAATAAAGTGTTTTCTTTCTGTAAAACAAAACAGAAACAAGTCTTAAATGTCTGCCTGATGCTTGAGCAGCTGCACATGGAGAACCACATTCTTCTGTCCTCTCCAACCCAGCTGACAACATCTGGTTTGCTCTGCAGAGATGACCAACTTTATTAAAATAGGAACGTTTTCTAATTGCATTATTGTTCTGTGACTGAAAGCAGTTCACATACAGAATACTACCTTTGTTCAAATCTGCAGATAGCAGCAATGTGGTTTTTTTTTTAAACAGCCTGATTTAAAAAATTTTAAATCACAGAGCATAATTTCCAACCAAGATGCAAACATGAATCTTTTCCTGCTCAAATTTGAACAAACCTGATAGCAGCTCAGTCACCTGTGCCTGTGGGCTCCGACGGCTGAGACGCCCTGGGTGGATGATGGGGAGGACCTGGCACTGAACTCGGACCGGGCATCGGGATCGACGCTAAGGATGGGCCAGGCATTGTAACCGGGGCCAAAGATGGGGGAGCAGGCAGGGAGAGGTTCGGCGGGGAGGGCAGGGAAGGGTTATTAACAGCTGGTTGGTTTAGTGGACTGTTGGAGGTTGAGGAAGCTCCACCCTCAGCAGCCGGACACAATACTGAAAGCACACAGGAGGAAGACTGTCATTCATTTGTCTGTAATCAGACCAGTGCCTCATCCTCAGACCTCTAACACATCTTCAGAGACATAAACCGTCTACAGACCTGGGAACCTGTGAACGAGCTAATAACCCATGAACCAGCTGCAGACCTTGTGAACCAGGTTCACACCTGTGAAGCAGGTACAGCAGGTACACGCCTGTGAAGCAGGTACACGCCTGTGAAGCAGGTACACGCCTGTGAAGCAGGTACAGCAGGTACACGCCTGTGAAGCAGGTACACGCCTGTGAGCCATCTTTAGACCTATGAACCAGCTTCTCACCTGTGAACCAGCTCTAGACCAGTGAACCAGCTTCCGACCCGTGCAACTTCTACACACCTGTGAACCAGGCACACACTTGTAAAGCAGGTACAAACCTATAAACCAGCTTCTCACCTGTGAACCAGCTCCAGACCAGTGAACCAGCTTCAGACCCATACAACATCTACACACATGTAAAGCAGGTACACACCTGTGAGCCGGGTACACACCTGTGAGCCAGCTTCAGACCAGTGCAACGTCTACACACCTGTGAGCCAGGTACACACCTGTGAGCCAGGTACACACCTGTGAGCCAGGTACACACCTGTGAACCAGCTTCAGACCAGTGCAATGTCCACACACCTGTGAGCCAGGTACACACCTGTGAACCAGCTTCAGACCCGTACAACGTCCACACACCTGTGAGCCGGGTACACACCTGTGAGCCAGGTACACACCTGTGAGCCGGGTACACACCTGTGAGCCGGGTACACACCTGTGAGCCGGGTACACACCTGTGAGCCGGGTACACACCTGTGAGCCGGGTACACACCTGTGAGCCGGGTACACACCTGTGAGCCGGGTACACACCTGTGAGCCAGCTTCAGATCTTCAGCTAAAGACCTGTGCACCGTCTACTCATGGAACTGCTTCTGACTGACCTTTGGTGGTTCCTGGAGGGGCCTCTTTCAGGCAGCCATGGCTCTCCTGCGGGGTTTCTGAGTGAATCAGAGTCTCACAAACAAACCGGGCCCCACTGATGTCATTGTCCCCCTCCTCCTGAGCTGGAACCCCACCCGCTTCAGCTCCAGATCCTGTCCCATTAGTAATATCTGAGGACCACAATAAAAACAATACAGTCGTCAGTCGGCTTTGAGCCCTTTGTTAGGGCACGTTTGGTTCCTCTGCAACTTCACTGACGGCTTGTGTCATTTCTAGCAGCAAGTCAGCAGTCTTTCATCACTGATTCTATTCATAACCTTTTTAAAACTAAACATCTTGAAACATCCAGGGGGTACTGCGGTTCCAGGTGGGTCCTTAGCTAGAAAATGGTGGATTTGTACAAGACAGACAAGTGGACTGGTTGGACATCTGCAGTGATGAGGATGCTGTACCAGTCAGTTGTGGTGGACAGCTGTGATGACTGGGAGAATGAGATGATCAGTACAAGCTGCAGAAATGAGCCATCTCCTGAGGGCCAGTCTACTGAGGCTCAGTCACGTAGGAGGAGCTCGGAGTCAGTCAAGGAGGTTCAGCCATCTGCTCAGCAAGCCTGCGTCACACTGTCCAGAGGAGGTGTTTCAGACGTGTCCCATCTGAAGGAGAGCTTGGGGAAGGTCCAGGACTCTCTGGAGAGTTGACCTGGTAACACCTATGACCACACCCCCACACCCCATCCTGTAGAGCTGGAGGAGGTGGCTGATAGTTGGAGGTTTTTGGGATCTTGTTTCGTCTCACAACCAAACCCAGATAAGCCGTAGAATGTGGATGTAACATTTACTGGCAGATTTATTGATTTGTGAACCATAAATTGCTTTTATTTTGGATTTAAGCTGTGGGCTCTCTGTTAATTAAACATCACTAACCCTGGAAAAATCTGAAGACAAAACTCCGTTACCCATGATGCTGTTGATGACTTCCGTCTCCTCCTGTATCAGACCCAAAGAGGGGCTGTTCTTCTCCAGCAGGTGGCTATCTTGAGGCAGAGGGGAGATGCAGGGAGTCACATCTGGATGGAATAAAAGATGAGATGGTCATATAAACCACTCCAACCACTGGGCAGCACCAGACAGGGGAGCAGCTTCAGGGTGCCGTCACCACCCTGCTCCTCATCTCCAGACTGAGATCATTCCTCCTTCACGTCATATTTAACTCCACCCAAAGAGGAAAACTGTAATATCAACATTCTTCACTTTTCTGTACAGAACTACTCACCAGCATCTTCATCTATACAATCTGTTTCACACTGGACATTACGCTGGAATTTAATTTTTAATCATGTTTTAATTAATATTAGTCTTCATAGTAGACATAGACAGTTTTTCTTAAGCGCAACAACAGTGATGGATGATCTTTAAAGTTGTGGGCAGACAGTGAACTGACTCAGAAGACAACCATCATAGCAGACGCCTCCAGCTTCGTCATCAACGGCGAACAGTTACAGTTAATATACATATCAATATCAATAGCAGCATGGAACTTGAGCCTGATGTATGCTTCACCTTCGAGTCGATGTGTTGCAACGCAGAGCCTCCCCGATGGCGACTCGTGTGATTGAAAATGATGGATGGTGGAACAGATCTTACCAGCTGGGGTGTTGTTAGGGACACACTCCAACTCCTGGACGATGTTGATGTCCAATAGCTCAAATGACAGAAGATCCTGACAGAAAGACAACAGGGAACCTTCTAAAAATGTGTTGAAGGTGCAAAATGGGTATGTAGCAACATACTTTGGGATGATAAACATAAAATGTTCATGATCCAAAGCTGAAATGTCTGGACGTGTCAGCCTGGGATCATTTAGAGAATATTATCTTGTTCTGTTCTCTGCAACTTCATCACTGACAAACAGCACATCGGTGGAAGATACACTGGTGGAAGGTTTGGTGCATCTTCCATACTTATTTTATTATCTTCCACGCTTATTTGGCTTTTCTATCATGTGTTCTACATCTTATTTTCAGTCCCAATCTTTGACATCTTCCTATCTATCTGGTAGTAGAAGATATCTTGCATCATTAGTTGGTTGTACGGCCCTGCAGAAGCAGGTATGCTACGTTCATAACTCTCTGGAGCCGATTCTGTTCTCCAGAGGTCATCTGTGTAAACATGCTTACACATCTTTGACAGTTGTAACTGCTTTAATGTACCCTATCCTGGAATCAGAAACAGAACCAGTACAGGTGAGTGTAACTTGAGAGCAGAACACCTGCACACGTGTTACCCGGGCGGGTCTACACTCGCAGGCGTGTTACCTGGGCGGGACTACACTCGCAGGCGTGTTACCTGGGCGGGTCTACACTCGCACACGTGTTACCCGGGCGGATCTACACTCGCACACGTGTTACCTGGCCGGGTCTACACTCGCAGGCGTGTTACCCGGGCGGATCTACACTCGCACACGTGTTACCTGGGCAGTGAGCAGGTCTACAGAGGGAATGCAGAACTCTTCCTGGTCCACTGACATTAATGGCTGATCTCCAGATATTTTTCCCTCCTTTACTGCCGGATTCCTCCCCTGAAAAACAAACAAATGTGTCTCTTTGTGTTTATAACAGTGTTTTTATATTTACACAGTTGTCCACATTCATGTAAGTACAATATTTATCAATATAGTTACAATTCTTTTGTTTTACTTTTTCTCATTTCATTCATTCAGTCCTTCATAATACCTGTGGAGTCGCGCAGGGAGATACAAGAATTCCATCAGCCAACATGGGGGCTGGGGCCTGGGGGTCCACCACAATGCTGCACCACACCCGAGGTCCAAACTGCTCTCCGTTGTGGGCCAGACGCCAGTGAGAAGTGTAGGACCCATCTACTGCTGGGGCACAAAGTGCCACGCTCACAATACCCACCTAGAACCAGAAGAAACGCCCACTAAAGGAGCTGGTAGCCAAAGCTGACATACGGTGGTGGTATGTTCCTGTTGACTTCCCAAAGCGAGCACTCAGTATGGAGAAAAAGGAGCTTCAAAACCGCTCTTCATTAACCAGTGGGTCACATGACTGAATGCTCTGTGCATTGTTTCTTACAGTCTGGCCCTACAGTCTGGAGAAATATGATCTCTCCTAGTAGTTCTTGTCAGAACCCTGGCGGCAGCATTTTAGATGAGCTGGAGGTTTTAAGGAATCCTAACTGTAACTGTATAGCTACACAATGACAGAGAGGCATTCACATCCAACTACAAAAACTTCAGTTTTATCTGAATTTAGCTGTAAGAAGTTTGACTGATCCAAGTCTTTGTCTTTAAGACATGCTTGTATACAGACCAACTGGTTAATTTCCACTGGTTACATGGACATGTATAGCTGAGTATAATCAGCATAGCAATGAATGAATTAATAGCATGCTGTCCAACAATATTACCCAGTGGAAGCAAATATGAGGAGAAAAGAATTGGCCTAAGCACTAATCCCTGCGGAACTCCGTGGCTGATACATGAGGAAGTTTCTTCATTTACATTAACAAATTGAAATTAGAGAAATGTAACTTAAAGCAGTATCTTAAATCCCAATAACATGTTCAAGTCTCTGTAGTAAAATGTTTTGATCAATTGCATCAAATGCAGCACTGAGATCCAACAGGACAATCACAGACACAAGTCCACTATCAAGGGCCAAGAGAAGATCAGTGGTGACTTTCATCAGAGCAGTTTCTGTGCTACGATGCACGCTGAATCCCGACTGAAGCTCTTCAAACGGATCAGTTCTATGGAAATAATCACAGAGTTGAGGTGTAATACTTCAGCTGTACCACTTGTCGTTCCTGAGATATGTCCTTAAACACCCACAGCTCAGCAACTGCTCCACATGCGAGTGCTAGCACACATTGAAGAGCTTACCGATACAAACAAACCCCAAACTTTTCTGTTTGAAAGAAATTAATGTATTTAAGGACATTTCTATTATTATAAAGACGTTTTATAGCTTTGATATCTGAAAAACCTCAGTAACACAAGTATGACTAAATATAGCATTATAACTAAGTAAATCACATAATATGAAATATGAAATGAACAGACCACCATCAGCTGGTCATCAAGGTCTGCACATGTCTGTTCATGGTCCATTCATCTCAATCAGGTGTGTCGGAGCAGCAAGCATCTAAAACATGCAGGAGGCCGCCTGATGACAACTAAGGAACACAAAAATGCCTTCCTGTCCATGGGTCCGAGTGACCTCAAAGCACCGATGCTAGGCAGTGTAAGGCCTACCACCATAGGAAAAGATTGCTACTAATCAAAACCCCAATACCGACTGGTGATCCTGCGGTCTGCAGGTCAGCCTGTCTGTTTTCAACTGTAGTTTGTGTAAATAAAAGGTTTCATTACCTAACCATCTGGTTGACTGCTGAGCTGGGTGGACCTCGTCTTACCTGTCCTGGCTGCAGAAAGGGGACAGACACTTCTCTCCAACGGTCTCCGGATGCAACGGCCAGGTTCCCCCACATGAACTTCAGCTGCACGGAGAACCGGAAGCATCACGGTACAGGAAGATCTAAACCAGTTTAAAGCCTCTGCAGGTGAACACCGTCATTCCTGCTTCCATAACTTTCAAATTCACCATCAACAGGTTACATCCAAGTTCATGAGATGTTTATTTATTTAATGAATAAACTTCATTTGAACCAAAACCGTGCATCTTTACATGTTTTTCAAGCCTTGTTGACCACTCAAATTAGTTTATACAACATAAACATTTATTAATTGTCATTCAAGTGCAATTTAATAGAAGTTGGAGAGAGCAAAGTTCTTGACAGAAGGTGATCTTGGAAGAGGACAGTTGTCAACACATTCTTGAACATAGATCGTATCTTCACTTGTAACTTGTTCCACCATTGAGGAACCATGTGGGAGAACAGTCTGGACTCAGATCTCCTTGTGTGAGAAGAAGACAAGGCCAGTCAGCCTTTATGATCAAGTTAATATAGGCAGATGAGGGCCCTGAGATCACCTTGTAGAGTGTCTGCAACTTGTGTTTTGTTAGAGCAGCCACAAGTAGCCAGTTAAGATCAATGAACAGAGGTTTGACTCAGGTCTGTCTGGATTGATCTGATGGGAATGACAGGTAGAGTTGTGTATCATCATCTGTACAGCAGTGATTTGAGAAGCTATGTGAAAGATTAATCTGCCCAATGTGTATATTCCAACAAGGAGGGGCCCAAGTACCATGCCTTGTTGCACCCCGGTGGAGAGGTGATGTAAAAAAGATGTTTCCCCTGCCATGACACTTTAAAGAAATGCCCGGTAAAGGCAGGAACAAAACCAAGACTGCACTGAGCTTGTTTGGAAGTATTCTCCATCCACACAAATTCACAAAACACTTTCTAAGTCTACAGAAATCAACCCAATAACTTTTTCACTGGCAAACGCCTGTTCACCATCAGTCTGGATCGTGCACAGCATTTTCTAAATGATGTCAGGTGTTTACCTTGGTGTCGGAGCTCCAGCTGACCGTTCCAGTGTTCCTCATCTTCCAGTATTTGATGAACTTGGTTCCAGGACGTAATCGGGTCCCATCAGGAAGGTTCTCATCCAGAAAAGCAGCCATCATAGCTGGAACCCCCATGGGACAGGGGCACTTTGGGCGCCTGAGAAATAAACACAACATGTTAACCTTCTTTTTATAAGACTTTACAAATCTTTTTTTTTCTAATATTGTAGCTTTATATCCATTTGTAAAAACCTTGTGACACTGTTAGGATGCAACGATGCTCCGTGATGGTGGAGCTGATACTACGCAGGCTCTTCAGATGAAAGATCGGCGACCTTCCTTAATGACACAGAAGCTCTCAGCATCCTCACAGCTCAGGCAGGTGTACAACTAAGAGGCCAACCAGAATCCAAGCAGCATTTCAGCTGTTCCTAGACTGCCCTCTTCTAAACGCAAACCCCCACTGTTCCAGGTATTTGGCTGCATCCGGTCACCATCAAGGATAACCCCTGACACTTTCCAGATCTTTTCTTCTCACTCTTCCAATCAATGGTACTGATATAAAAAGGTACTAGATTTGAAGGGGTTTTAAGGAATTATTGAAACAGTGGACAAAAACACAGCAGGAAAAGTTGCTGATTTCTCAATTGGCAGTTACTCATTACACACGTACGCAGAACTATTGCAAAGAAACAAGAAAAAAAAGATAAACTGACTGTGCCAGAAATAAACTCTGGTGTGGGTTACCATGGAAATCTGTGTCAACAATATAATACTGAGATACATTCACTAATGACACTTAAAAAGCCTTACGTTAACTTGTTAATCAAAAGGAGACATTTCTGGACTCTAAAGCATCTGTAATGGACCATCAACATAGAAACATGGATTGTACTACTGGAGGAGTACCACAAGGCTCTGTATGAGCACCTCTGCTTTTTTTATTCTACATGACAACATTCACCACCACTCGGTGTTCATAAATACAAATGTGAGTCTGTATGCATATGGTGCATATTTATGTACCCAATATTAGTTCCAAAGATATTGGAGATATATATATATATATATATATATATATATATATATATATATATATATATATATATATATATATATATATATATATATATATATATATATATATATATATATATATATATATATATATATATATATATATATATATAGACCCTGTGTACTCCAGAAAGAGGAGAAGAATTACCGTATTTTGCGCACGAAAAGACGCACCGCATCAAAAGGCGCACCTTCAATAAATGACGTATTTTAATTATTTTTACATATATAAGGCGCATCGCATCATAAGGCGCACCTTTAATAAAACGCTTCGCATAAGGCGCTAAAGTAGAGGCTGGAGTTACGGTGCGTTATGCATCCATTAGATGCATAACGCATCCATTAGATCAGGGGTCGGGGACTTATGGCTCGCGAGTCACATGTGGCTCTTTTGACGACTGCATCTGGCTCTCAGATAAATCTTAACTTATATTCCTTAACACGATATGTAAGAAATAATTCCGCTGGAAATCACAGTGTTAAAATAACGATCACACTGTAACTTAGAGCTTTAGCTGCTTGGGCTGTTTCCGCAGAGATTTTGACTCTTACAAAGATCATCGCTGTATGAAACGATGCCACACTCTGTGATATTTCCTGACAATAGAACGCTAGTCACGCACAGAGAGAGAGTGTGTGTGACATCCTCACTGCAGAAAGGATCTGTGTTCACACAGACACAACAGCGCTGAACCAAACAGGTGACAGCGTCTATTACGAGGGAAAATCGAGTCGCGGCTGCTTACCGTAACTGAGACCTGTATGCGTTTTAATACTGGGCCATATACAAGGCGCATTGTATTATTAGGCGCATGATCAGCTTTTGAAACGATTGAAGGCGTTTAGGTGCGCCTAATCGTGCGGAAAATACGGTATTCAGTGTTATTAGGAACCCATCCAGAACCCACATTTTTTAACAGTCTGGAGTTGTCCAAAAGGACATTTCCTCTTCTGTAATGGCAGCGTTAATACAGAAAAGTGCAATAAGATTTTAGAACAACATCTACTGCCTTCTTCAAGACCATATCTGTTCTAGAGATGTCCATATAGCTTTCAAAAAGACTATGTACACATTTAGAGTTGTAAGGAGTGAAGATCATATACATTTTATTTTTTCATCTTGAAACTTACTCAGGGCTGTTGTGCTGGGTAGCTCGAGGCTGCAGAAGGATGGGGGAGGAGCTTCCATCAGTGTGGGAGGAGCTCCACTGTATGCCCCGCCTCTCCATCCTCAGCTGTTTCCTAATCTCTTTGACCTCGGCCTTCAGTAGGCGTTTTTCAGCCTTCAAACGCTGTTTCTCTGCCTTCCGGAAACTGCGGTCTCCTCGTCTGTAAAACCTGTACAACAGAGTTGAAAACCAATACTTCAACAGAGAGATGATCACATCTATGTTCTGTCACATCGCACTTCCTGTTATCAACATAAGATTTGTTAAAAAAAAAAAAAATTAATTTTGCAGGAAACTGCTGAGGATAAATAAACATGGTCAAACCAACATCTTCATCTTGCTATAACAGTTTTTCCTGTTATGAATGTAAGGGCACATTTGTCCTATACTATAAATCTATGTGATAAGAAGATTGTGGGACTTATTAGAAAAAAAAAAAAAAAAGATGTGTGAAGCTGCCTTGACTTTAAAACCACACAAACCCTATTAAAAACAACAGGAAGTGATGTTAAGATATCTGTGGTGGTGTGGGGTGAAAACCTGCTGTGGTCCGGTGCCGGGGATCCGTGTTCTGGGATGGACAGGGGAGTCCGTGCTCTCACCAGGTTGTGACTGGGATCATGGGAGAAGCTGCAGGGCTCGCACAGAGTACAGGAAGTGCAGACGCTGGTGGAGGATGGGGGGTGTGGGGTTGAAGAACAGAGTGAAAGAGAAGAAATTAGAAAGACCTGACACAAAGACCAGGAGGTGATGCTCAATTTTATAACCTGCAAACGCAGAGTAATCCCGGTAGACTTCTTTCTCTGTTGTCTGATGTCTGGTTCCTCCTGAACCTGAGATGCTGGTTCCTGTTCAGGCTCCTCTTCATCTCTACAGCGAGCCACCTGGAATCTGGGCACTGGTCGATACTGGCCGCGAGCACGACGCCAGTGTAGCGTTTTAACCATTTAAGGTTGCTGCAGCAGGCTGATTCGGGGACTATCGCCTCCAGCACCCAGACCATCTGCACTAGTGAGATTAAAAGAAACCCCCACGCTGTACCTCTACGTTGGCATAATACACCAACAACGCCTGAACCCATTTGTTAGACTGGGAAAACAACTCTACAAGAGCAACAGCTTAAACTGCAGATGTGGCAAAATCCAGAGTTTGGTTCATTCTTTATTAGAAAAAAAGTCTGGTGAGGACAACAACATTAAAAGACCTGGAAGACCACAGAAGACAGCCGAAGATGTCAGGTTTGTTTCCTGGATGGAGGAAGAATCCTCTAGAGAATCCAGGAGGATCGTTTTCAACATCTACAATCATAAATAGAAAAGCGACTGGGAAAATTCAAGATCGGGAAAAACAGACTAGACCTGAGCAGAAACACATCCAAGGAGAGCCCACCATGTTCTGGAATCACATTGTTTGGTCAGATAAAACTGATAAACTTGTATCCGAATGATTGAAGAGAAAACTCTGGAGAGGGAAAAGGAACATCTCATGATCTAAAGCAAAACACGACATGCATCAAACACTGTGAGGGGAGTATTATGGTATAGCCAGGTAAGGCAGCTGATGGAACAGCTCACTGGTGTGCATTGATGATGCGACTGCTGTCAAAGACTTTTTTAGATGAACTCTGTGCTTTACAAATCAACACTCTCACCAGATGCAGCATTATCCCAGGATCTGCTGATGCCCATGAACATCTCCGGGAGGAAACCCGGGATCTGCTGATGCTCCGGGAGGAAACCCGGGATCTGCTGATGCTCCGGGAGGAAACCGGGGATCTGCTGATGCCCATGAACATCTCCGGGAGGAAACCGGGGATCTGCTGATGCCCATGAACATCTCCGGGAGGAAACCGGGGATCTGCTGATGTCCCTGAACTTTCCAGAAGTGAACTTGGAATTCCAAGTTCCAAGTGGCTGTAATTCCTAAATGACTTTTTTGTGTTTTTTTTCTGTGAAACCTATTGAATTAAAGCTGAAAGTTTTATTTTATGTTCTATTTAGTGTTTTTATTCTTAAATGACTAAGGTGGTTTATGACCTTCTAGACCAAACAGTTATTTCTATAAAATGATCAGAGGACAATATTACATAACAAATCTCAGACAATTCCTTCTCACAATCCCGTTTCCACCAGACAAACCCAGAACTGAGACGTCACAGGCTCTTCTCTAACCTGACTAAGCATTTCGTTTGAAATGCAGTGAGTAATTACTGGTATGACTGGTGTGCTGTGTTGTTAGTATTATTCAGCACCGGCCTCCGAGTTTTTACAGATTTCAGGAGAACAGAAACAAACGACAGCTTTCGCCCCGGTCAGAAGTGGAACAAGTCCGCTTTCATCCAGCAGGTGGCAGTGTTTGAATGTCCACACTGCTGCCACCAGTCTGTAGCTGGAGACCACTGGTCTTTGCTCCTTCTGTTACCAGTTCAGATGTTTTCTGATCCAAAATAAACAACCATTGTCTCTTTTCTCCAGTAAGTTTAATCCAACATGACCCGTTCTGCTGGCTGAAAGCATCATACCTGCACTGGAAGCCTCCTCCGGTGGTCTGCCCCCTGCAGGAGGAGCAGGGAGGTGTGGAGGAGGTTGGTGCTCCAGGCAAGGTGGAGGATGCCACCTCAGGAACCTGCTGGGCCTCTGCTCCCCGACTTGCTCCTCCCCCTCCTCCTCCTAGTCCCCCTCCTCCTCCTCCTCCACCTCCCCCCAGCGGTTTGTGGATGCAGCACTGTCCGGAGAACTCCCGGCAGATCTTCTCCACAGCCTCACGAACCACCTGATCCTTAAACTGGAAGAACAAAGAGGAAAACAGCACCATCAGAAGTCAGTCAGTGTTTACAGCAGACAAAAAAGTTAACTTCAAGTTCTGAACCTGGTGACAACTAGAAAATGAGCCTAAGAACCACAAGAAAAACCACATTTGACTGTTTTTAACAAGTATCTGAATTTTTATCTGAGGGGTGCGTTGTAAACCCAAGCCCATCGGCCGAGTTTCCAATGAGACCAACACTAAGAAAAACAGTTCAGTTCGAGTCAATACTGACCTTCTGCTCTGCTACTGAAATGTCCCAAATGGGACACAATATTCACGCAATAAAAAAAATGAATAAAATACAACAACACAACATACATTTGTCATGTTAAAATGTCATTTTCTATTTGATTTCGCCTTTAGGAAGTGTCTCCAGTGTTTGCTTCCCTCCATTGGCTCCCCGGAAAACTCAGAATCCAATTCAAAATTTTATTACCTGCGTATAAAGTCTAGAATGGACTAGCACCGCGATATTTGCAAGACCTGATAGAACCATATGTTCCTAACAGAGTTCTCCGTTGTCAGAGTTCAGGTTTACTCGTAGTTCCTAGAAGATCCAAATGTAGATTTGGGGGACGGGTCTTCTGCTATCAGGAACCATCACTATGGAACCAACTTCCAGTTTGGGTGAAGGAGGCTGACACCACCTCCACCTTTCAAACTAAACTTAACACATTTCTGTTTAGTAAAACATATAGTTAGTACCTTAATATGTTAGGACCAGTAGTGGGTTAGTATAATTGTGCTTCATTGTTCTTGAAGTTTGTTGCGCTGGTCTGGCCCCTCTTCTTCCCTCTCTCTTTAACGGATAATTATACTCATGTGTCCTGTCTTTTGTACCTTTGACGGTGTGTCTTTGTCTCCTCTCTCTGTTCTTCCTGTTCTACCCACCTGGTCTTCAGGAGGGTCCCCCCTTATGATCCAGGTCCTGATCCAGGTGTTTCGTCCACTAGGGGAGTTTTACCTGCCGTTGTTTATGTAATAATTGCTCGGGGGTCATGTTCTGGTCTCTGGAAAGATCCTGGAGACAACTTGTGTTGTAATAGACGCTATGTAAATAAAACTGAACTGAGTTGTCGAGCAGTTGTCCTTAGGGGGCACCACTGAACTAGAAGTGACAAAGGTTCCCAGAAGAACCACACTAAAACGTCTGCTTTATATACTTTAGCTCTCGTGGTTTTCTGATAGCACCGCCTGCTGTCCCTCAACATCTGAATATCTACGTGCAGCCAAGAGGTGGTGGAGGTCCGGTTTTTGTAGCGTCAGGACTTTTACTCTGTTTTTTCCATCTGATCCGGACCTGTTAGGAGGTCCCCTCAGCTGTCGCTGGAAATGTTCACAGCTGTGGGTGAAGGAGCATGGAGGACCGTCTCCAAATCTGAGACCATGGTTCACAGTGATGAAAGAGTGGAGCATCCTCTCCAGGTCCTGAGTCAGGTTCTGCCTCGTGTGACGGATTTTAAGTAAGTCGGGTGGAGCAGAATGGAGTAGGAGATCTACAGGTGGATCGGTGCAGCGTCTGCAGTAACGTGGACTGCTGTGGTAAAGAGAGCGCTGACACTCTGTGTACTGGTGGATCCAAGTTCTGACCCTCACCTGTGGAACTGTGGGTAATGACTAAAAGGACCAGATGGAGGAAACAAGCAGCTGAAATGAGTGTCCTCTGCCGGATGGCTGGAGTCTCCCGTAGAAAGGAGGAGTTCAGTCATCCAGGAGAGACTCGCTGCTCCTCCATATCCAGAGGAACCAGCTGAGGTAGGATGTCTCTGCGTTGGGAGGCGGTTCACACACATCCGACTAGAAGGAGCCGTGCCAACCTGACGTTTTGGTGGGTTGAACAGATGGACAATATCTAGAACACAGGTTACAATATTGAGACGAAGACCAGGAAACAACGGGATTCAGGCAGGATAAGGATCCTGTTGAAGAATTCCCTGCTCTGTTCAGCCCTCCCTCAGTCTGGTCACATGGCCTGAATCTCCAGAAGCCCACCACCACCACCACCAGGCATCCCAACACCGCCCCTTCATGAATCAGTTACAGACCAACTGTGACGAGTCCTCAGTTTAGTCAGACAGCCAACGTGACTCTACCGTGGTCTTCACCTTTTCCATGTAGGAAGTGAACCAGGCTGGGGGGGTTTTGTCTTCCTCTTTGGTGCCTTTAATCTCTTTCATGATGACCTGGACAACACAAAAAGAGAATTAGAGAGGGTCTTGTTGAGGTGTTGCTTAAGGCAGATATGAAAAGCTCATAGCACTGACAGAAAGAGGTGAATAAATGTCAAGAAGTTACTTTCCAGCATTTAAAAAGATTCATTTAATCTCAAACAACTGCAGTTTATTGTGTGGTCAGCTATTTTTTAAAGTCGCTTTTTTTAAAGGCGCCCTCTAGTGTCTGTAGTTAACAACTGCAGCTCATATTTCAGTCCCCGTCCATCTGCACACCAGATCTACATGAACTTCAGACTGATTCTACTCTGAACTTCAGGGGAAGAAAAGTGAGTTCGCCATGGCTTTTGTGTAAATGATGTAGAGCAGTGTAGAACTTGAGAGGAGCAGCTTGTACGTCAGCCATCAGGACTGTTGCTGGTCAGGAACATCAGCCGTTAATGGACCCGACACCCTTACTGCTGATGGCACAGCTGACAGAGCCGCAGGCCGGCTGCAGACATTCGCATCCTGGTTCTTACCAAGCTCTGCTCCGGTACTGCAGCCTGGACCTTACGGCTGACCACCTGAGCCAGAGTGGGGCAGTGCTGGGGGGGTCTGAAGCCCCTCTTGGGCTCCGCTCCACTGGTCTTGGTGGCCAGGATTCGCGTCGGCTGTCCTCGAGCCTCGGAAACGTTCATGTGCAGCCGGTTCCCCTGCCGAGCCGCAGTCTGGGCAAACGAGTCAACGACGTGGTAATTAAAGAAACCTGAAAGCCTCGGTAGAGAGGGAGTGTGTATCGTCTCCGGATGTTAATGCGAACTCACCTTCAGGGCCTCCTCATATTCAACTGCAATTAAAGCACAAACCAAACACGTTTTAGCATCTTGTCCGCACGAAGCCCAGACAGGTCCAGACAATATCTCATGTTTATTTTTACTTACCTTGACTGTTAACAAACACCTACAGATGAAAGGAGAAAAACAAAGATTCAGATAATCAATGTTCAGCAATGTCGTTTGTGAGCGTTTACCATTAAAAGGAATAAAGGACTCGCATTAGTGTTTAACAGCAATTGGCTGAAGAAGCTGGTGATAGTCTGAACAGATGATGACCATATTTGTGGACATGGGAGGCAGGGCAGGAGAGGAGGATGCTGGTCCTGTGGCTCACTGTTGGGTCCAGACCTCCATCAGCCTGATCCTCCTCCTCCAAGAACGGATCCTTGGTTTTTCCATCCAGCCTTCTTCATCTCTCCAGGTCTAACTTTATGCTCTCTGGACATTCTTCAATGTCATGGTGCTCTTTTGTTCTCATTTAGCCGCTCTGTCAGGTTCTGCTGTTTCAGAACATATTTTTAGGCAGGTAGGTCTTCTGGTGGTCTGGAAGCACCACAACCCCATCAGGTATCAGTGTCAGACCGGGCTGCACTGACTGGTTTACCTGGTAGACCCTGACCTGAGTTACTTTCTGCAGATCTGCTCAAACTTTGATTGGTTCATGACTTCGATGCTTAGTGTAGTCCAGTGTTTAGTTGTTCTTGGATGGTTTTAATTGTGTGTTTTGGGTCATTATCCTGCTGGAGGACCCAGGACCTGCAACTGAGACCAGCTCTCTCACACTGAGCAGCACATCTGTCTTAAAAATGTCTTGCTGGTCTTGACATTTCATTGAACCTGAACAGACTCAAGACGCCCTGTGCCAGACCTTGACCTTGGAGATCACCTTGAATCTCTTCGGACGTTGTTCTGGCTCTTTGGTTTCCGTTCGTATTATCCATCTATTCAATTTGTCTTCAGCTGTCCACGTCCAGGTAGGCTGGAGCCTAAACTTCCAACTGTAGTCAGAGGAACATCAAGCTGCTTGGAGACGGTTCTGTCTCCTTCATTCTCTCTGGTCCATGTTCAAGCATATAAAGCTTAAGCTTAGCCACGACCCGCTGAAGACGGGTCTGCGACCCACCAGTGGAGAAGCACGCACCTGAACAACCATTTCACAACCAGCACACTCACCTCCTCGTTGTCTTCGTCCAAGTAGGTAAGCTGAAGGCTGCAGAGGCCGAAGGAGCGCTTTACCTGTGAGCGGAACACAGACAGGTGAGGTCAGGTGACCTGTCAGCCGACCACCACCGAGAACAAAACACCTGTTCACACTGAAGGGAGTCTAAAAGTGAGCTGACTTTATTATGACGGGATGAGCGATTAGGAATGAGATTTAAAACTCAAATGTTATAGTTAGAGCTGTTAACCATGATGTGTCGGCCCCCTTGAGGTAAACAGAGAAGTGTTTGGAAGGAGCTTCTATAAATGTTGGTACTGCATCATGCTTCTCGTCCTCGAATGGTGGTAGAAGGGTTTAAATGTGTCCACGTGGTGCCGGGACCTAGGCCGGGACCTGTGCCGGGACCGATCCCTTATCCATACTGGGATCACCAAGGCATCACCCGAGGACCTGGTGGAGGGGCTCGTTGCCAAATGCCAGTTAGGAGTACCTAACCTTCTCAGAGTCCTTCGAGGGACTGCTGAAAGGAGCCCCTAATGTGGACGTCCCACATCATCCCACTGCTTCATCATTCAACACTCATGAGGGCAACAACCGTGGTGCATGATGGAGATGAATCGTCTCTGATCTGACTCCAAGCTGAAGTAGCTTAATCATGTCCAGGGGTGAATGGAGTCCACCCCAAGTTCCTCAAGGCTCTGAACGCTCCGGACCGTCTTGCTTCACCTCCAGAACATTGTGTGGACATCGAGGGGTAGTCCCTCTGGATTTACAGACTGAGGTGTGGGTTCCCCTTTTTAAGGGTTCACAGCCAAGGATGAGAATCAGAACCTTCAAATCGGAGACCACGGTTTCCAGTCACAAAAGAGTGAAATGTATTAAAACTTTACCATACCAAACCATGTTGCATTAAAATGCATCTTCAGTCTTTGTGATTTAGCCGTAGTTTTATTTCCATCGTTGATATTTTGATTTCTTTAACCACACGACCTTTCCAGTCTCAATTTGGCCCGGCGCCGCTTCCAGCAGAACGGATTTACAAGACAACCGGGAGCTGACTGCACTGAAGCTTCATCCGTCTCAGGAGAAACGATGGCAGACACACAACACGTCCTCCTCCACAACTTCACCTTCATTTACGGAGCTCAGCGCAAATGTCAGGCAGGTTAAACCTCCAGGTGTGTCACGTGATACCACAAACGTCAGGTGCAAACCAGAAGACAGATTACGCTACTTTACAAGGATTCGGTTCTTGAGACAGAACACGCGTAGACAAAGAATGAGAAGATTTATACATTTAAATGTAGCAGTGACGCAGATGAAGAGCTCAGCTTTGACATGCGTGACGGATTCTACCAGCCAATCAGAGGGACTGAAGCCAGAAGGCCCGCCCACCGCTGGACAGCAGCTATTGAAACGGTTTATTGCGTCTTTTCATACTCAATTTTATCCAAACTCTGAACCAATTAATTGGGGGTTTTTTTTAAACCCAGATCTGAAACATCCGTTTTAATATTTCGTGCAAAACATAAAGCGACCCATTTCTGAGCTCTACCGTCTGATAAATGAGCATTAAACGGCACAAAGGTGTGTATAGGGACATGAGTGCAGCAGCGGGATGGAAATGGGTCAGAACACAGATGATTAAGGACACAGACGGATCAGAACAGGTTGATGGGCGAGAACATGGACGCGCAGCGCGTCGGCACTGTCCGTGAACCGGGCCAGGCTCGGTTTTGTCTTACCAGGGCCTCCGCGGCTTCCCAGCTGCGGCTCTCCGGTCCTGTCAGAACCAAGTTCCTGTAATTCCCTCTGAAATTCACCTTCAGGTTGATGTTCGGCTCCATGCTGTCTGCTGTTTGCATCTTAACACCTGTGACGTACATGCGCAGTGAGCTAGTCACGCGGTGACGTAATCGGACGGTGGCCGCAATTTGCGGTTTGCCAACGCGTCCGCCATATTGGTAGAGGAACGAGTTTCAGGTGGACGTTTTTCAGGTTTCAAATAAATACAATATGTTACACTTGTATGTTGAATGTTAGTGGTTTATTGGTAAATTAGTTTATGACACTGTTTTTTTAACTTTTGCAGTGATGATGATCGTTGATCGTTGAGCTATAAACAATGTGAATGGAACAGAGTAATACTTTCTAATAAAGATTCATAAAAACAACTTGTTTTGAGAGAAATAATTCAATGAGCTGTAAAAACCTGGTATTGTAGGAATGGATTTGTTTTTTTTCCCAGTCATTTATATATAATTTATACATAACGTTCTTTAAATTTACATTGGTGTCATTAAAAATAAATAAATAAATAAATAAATAAAACAAAACTGCATTGTCCCTTTTAGACTTTGAGACCTTCATTGATTTTCAGTTATTTCTTTCTTCATTTTTTTAGTACTTTGATTCTTAATATAAAAAATACAACTAAGAAAGTATTATTTTTTTGGCAGTCTGTTTATAAACATGTCTAAATACTGGAACAGTATAGTATTAGTAAAGATATAGTATATATATATATATATATATATATATATATATATATATATATATATATATATATATATATATATATATTATACTATATATATAGTATAGTAACAGTAAAGAATCATTGGCTGTTTCAGTGTCGTGTTTAATCAGACACGTCCTCCAGCTCTTCTAGGAGAACTCCAAGGTTTTCCGAGTCAATCTGAGATATAATCCCTCCTGGGTGTCTGAGTTCTGCCGCTGTACCTCTTCCCAGAGGGATATGCCTAAAACACGTCCCCAGGGAGGCATCCACGAGTCTTCCTATCCAGATGAACCAACTGACCTGGTTCCTCTGGATGTGCAGGAGCAGTGACTCCTTCTCTCAATCCTCCAGTCTTCCCTAGATGATTGAACTTCTCCTCCTTTCTAAAGGAGAGTCCAGCCACCCTGCAGAGGAAATTCATTTCAGCCACTTGTATCCTCTACCTGGTTCTTTAAATCACTACTCACTGTTCCAGGAACGTGGATCCACCAGTAAACAATCTTGTCTTGTCGCTCAGTTCTCTCTAACTGGGAGCAAACTGGTTCTGAGAACCTGGTTAGAAACTAACTGGAATCTAAAACAGTTAAACTGAGATGAGCTTGGTAGAGCAGTATGAGAAATAATAGTCAATGACTAATGATGAGCATGGAGACGAGGCAGATGTCCTTTCTCCCGGGTTCTGGTTCTGATGGTGGTTTCTTCCTGTTAAAAGGAAGTTCTTGTTCTCCATTGCCTCTCAGAGTACAGGCCTGAGCCTGACTGAGAAACTTTGGGACGGTTGGGAGATTTACACAGCAGACTTGCTCTCTTTCATCATTATGAGAAGTTTTAGAAAGATTAATGAAATCTAAGCAGACAAATGTTGTAGCATTCATCTCCTCATGGGTAAAGCCCTAATGGTCCTAGCTCTGCCTGGCCTTGCAGATCTTATAGTTCCACATAATCCCATCAGAGCTCTGGTCTCTCAAGACGACAGGCTTACTAATGGTTCTTAGAGAATCCCTAGTAGAACAGGTGGGATACCACACGTGAAAGCTTAGGTTACAGAATAATAAACCCACAAGTTCTGACATCGTTTTTGTTGCAGATGAAACATGATTTATTGATAATTTCACAAAGAATTTTAGTGTAACAGAATCCAGAAGTGCAGCTCAAATGTGGTCCAGCTGTGACAAGAAGATGAAGATGCTGCTCCTCTTCCTCACCACTGCTGGGTGTACTGCAGAGACTGAAATATGACCACATGAGCATGCTCAGACACAATCTTCTCTGAAACATGTGATTCTTCACACTCCACACTAGCTGTGGGTCAACATACAGATGTGGACAGATGTGCTGGTCATACGAGGAGGTAAAAAAGAATTGTAATATTCATATATAAGAACTTACAAGGATCCTCCAACAGGATGATGAATTAAAATACAACTAAAAGTCACCAAAATGACTTATAAAATTCATTGGAATGCTGAGAAGTGTGAGCCCTGATCCTAACGAACATCTCTGGACAGATGTGAAAACCACAGCATGGAGAAGAAACCCATAAAACCTGAAACAAGTGGACTGGACCAGAACACCTGTCAGCAGGTGAAGACTCGACCAGAACACCTGTCAGCAGGTGAAGACTGGACCAGAACGTCTGTCAACAGGTGAAGACTGGACCAGAACATCTGTCAGCAGGTAAAGACTGGACCAGAACATCTGTCAGCAGGAGACGACTGGACTAGAACGCCTTTTAGCAGGTGAAGACTGGACTAGAACGTATGTCAACAGGTGAAGACTGGACCAGAACATCTGTCAGCAGGAGACGACTGGACCAGAACGCCTTTTATCAGGTGAAGACTGGACTAGAACGTATGTCAACAGGTGAAGACTGGACCAGAACATCTGTCAGCAGGTAAAGACTGGACCAGAACATCTGTCACCAGGAGACGACTGGACCAGAACGCCTTTTAGCAGGTGAAGACTGGACTAGAACGCCGGTCAGCAGGTGATGATCAGACTGACTTCTGTCAACAGGTGAAGTATTAACCAAAACATCAATCAGCAAGTACGAGCCAGACCTAAACATCTGTCAAGAGATGAAGACTGGACATGACCTGAACAGCTGTGAGAAGGTGAAAGAAACATCTATCAGCAGGTTAAGAAGTCAGACTGAGAGCTGAGGTGTAATTCAAGGTTCCATTATTTCTTTGTCCAAAACATTTGAATATGTTTTAATGTGAGAATATTCAGGTGGAAATAAAAGTCTGATTTGTGTTAAACATGGAATAAATGATGCTTAGTAACTTCGTTGGTGACAATTTCAGGTTGTGCCAGTGACTACAGTTTAGTCTTTATTTCTTACAGTAAACCACCAGATTTGTCCACATCAGTAGATGTCTGTCCACCCTGACATGTGACATAATAGGGGAGGGGCTTATGCTTACAGAGTATCTGTTGGGGATCTTTGCGCTGGTATGGAGGGGAGTCTTCATCTCTGCACTGGTATGGACGGGAGTCTTCATCTCCGCACTGGTATGGACGGGAGTCTTCATCTCTGCACTGGTATGGACGGGAGTCTTCATCGCCATGCTGGGATGGACGGGAGTCTTCATCTCCGCACTAGTATGGATGGGAGTCTTCATCTCCATGCTGGGATGGACGGGAGTATTCATCTCCGCACTGATATGGATGGAAGTCTTCATCTCCGCACTGGTATGGACGGGAGTCTTCATCGCCATGCTGGGATGGACGGGAGTCTTCATCTCCGCACTAGTATGGATGGGAGTCTTCATCTCCATGCTGGGATGGACGGGAGTATTCATCTCCGCACTAGTATGGATGGGAGTCTTCATCTCCATGCTGGGATGGACGGGAGTATTCATCTCCGCACTGATATGGATGGAAGTCTTCATCTCCGCACTGGTATGGACGGGAGTCTTCATCGCCATGCTGGGATGGACGGGAGTCTTCATCTCCGCACTAGTATGGATGGGAGTCTTCATCTCCATGCTGGGATGGACGGGAGTATTCATCTCCGCACTAGTATGGATGGGAGTCTTCATCTCCACGCTGGGAAGGACGGGAGTCTTCATCTTTGCGCTGGGATGGTCGGGAGTCTTCATCTTTGCGCTGGGATAGTTGGGAGTCTTCATTTCCGTGTTGGGATGGTCGGGAGTCTTCATCTTTGCACTGGGATGGACGGGAGTCTTCATCTTTGCGCTGGGATAGTTGGGAGTCTTCATCTCCGTGCTGGGATGGACGGGAGTCTTCATCTCCATGCTGGGATGGATGGGAGTCTTCATCTCCACGCTGGGATGGACGGGAGTCTTCATCTCCGTGCTGGGATGGACGGGAGTCTTCATGTCAGGGTTCCAACGGAGATCGTGACTTCTGGCTAGAAACACAATAACATGAGAAACAGGTTCCACCCTTGACTCATCCTCATGAAATTATGATATATCTTGTTTGACAGGAGGACGTCAGGTAGACTGTAGTAAACATGGAGAGTTTTAACTTTTAATTTTAATTCAACTTTATGTTATTTTAAAGTATCTCTTTCCTTGTATAAGGAAATACCAGATATCACATTTTTAAATCAGGATCAGATTCGACTAATTCCACCAGGTTTGTAAAACAAACAAGGAAATTGATTTACTAGACTTCGTTACCCCGTCCCTCCACGGCCAACCGGGGCTCCACGCAGACATCTGAACCTCTTTACCTCTCCGGATACCCAACTCTCTTCCTTCCTCTGGAGGAAGTGAGGGGGGGTCAATATCTCTTCCACCTCTTAACTGGCGGAGGTGGACTGACACTTCCCAGCTGGTGGGCTGCAGAGCCGCTCTCGGGCTCGTTCCCTCACAGCGTCAGGGCACCTGTCCTCATCCCTGAGACTCGAGAGAGAGAGCTTTCTCTCCTGTGACCTCAGATCAGACGAGAAAACTCCTTGAATGTAAGCATATTGGTAAGTGGAGGAAAAGAAACTAAGCAGGATTCCCTCAGTAGCAGCGAATGAAGAGGGATGAAGAGGGTCGGCCAGAGAGGTTCTGGGGGTGAAGGTGGCTGTCGACCCCCGGCCTCAGGTATTATAGCGCGCCCCTGCCCGGACTTTGCCTCTTCCTGGGCCCGTGGACATAGTGCTTGCTGCGCCTTCTCTCTCCCGGGAGGGACAAGGCCTCCTCACTCCCGGCATGACTGTCTACCAGGGCGGACAGTCCTCAGTGCGCCCCAACCGTGTTGGGAGTCCTACCGGAGGACTGAACGAAACCCTGTGGTGCAATGAAAGTGAAGGCTGGCTAGGTGAGGTGGGATCCTGGGCCTCTGGGCACACCACCGGCCCATCTCGCCCACCCCGTCAGGAAGACGGAGCCTGAGCGAGGGCGATAGTACCCGAAAGATGGTGAACTATGCCTGGGCAGGGCAAAGCCGGATTAAACCTGGTGGAGGCGGTCTTGACGTGCAAATCGGTTGCTGACCTTGGCATCGGGGTGAAAGACTAAACGAACCATCTAGTAGCTGGTTCCCTCCAACGTTTCTGAGAGTCTCTCAATTTTATCTGGTAAAGTGAATGATTAGAGGTCTTGGGGCCGAAACGATCTCAACCTATTCTCAAACCTTTAATGGGTAAGAAGCCCGGCTCGCTGGCTTGGAGCCAGATGTAGAATGTGAGCCGCCAAATGGCCCACATTTGGTAAGCAGAACTGGCGCTGCGGGATGAACCGAAAGCCGGGTTAAAGCTCCCGATGCTGACGCTCATCACCAGTGCTCAGCACTGATGCTGACGCTGGCAGCAGGGAGCCACGAGGGCTATGCCGCAATGAGTAGGAGAGCTGCCGCGGCGAGCAGCAAAGCCTAGGGCACGTGCCCAGGTGGAGGCGCTGCAGGGTGCAGATCTTGGTGGTAGTAGCAAATATTCAAATGAGAACTTTGAAGGCTGAAGTGAAGAAGGGTTACATGTGAACAGTTGAACATGGGTTAGTTGGTCCTAAGGGAATGGCAAACGCCTTTCAGAAGCGCCGGGCGATGTCACTACACCGCCCAACCAACACCAATCAAAAGTTTAATATCCTCAAACACGGAGTGGCGGGGTGAAGCTGGTGGGGGCCCCGGGGAAGGTTCTCTTTCTTTTTTTTAGTGAGGTGCTGGCTGCCCTGAAATAGGTTTGCTTAGAGAGAGGGCCCCATGTCCTGAAAGGTGTTGCGGTGAATGAGCACTTGCTGGCCCTTGAAAATCAGGGGGAGTTGGTATAAATCTCGTGCTGGGCCGTACCCATACAGGTCTCCGGGGTTAGAGTATCCCTCAACCCAAATGAAAATTTGTGAAAAATTTAAATTAGTACTGAAGGTTGGTGATGTTTAGAAGACCGATGGACACAAGGACCGACAGATGACCAAATCATCCTGTTCACAGTCAGGACTGTGCTGTTATAGAGGAAGGACGACTGTAAAACATGTCTGTGACGACAAGCATGTCTATTTCTGAGTGTGTTAACGTGTTTGGCCATACCTGTCTGATCTTCAGGTGTGTTTGTTTGAAGGACGTTGCAGATGGTGTCAGAACCTGTCTGCTGCAGCTCCGGAGACAAAGGAAAACTAAAATCAACCCTCCAAAATGCAGATCAACATTTACAAGGAGTCTTCTAAGCACTAGCGGGAAAAAACACCTGGCAGGTAAACATAAACATTCATTTAATAAACATATATGTGTATAAACGTGTTGACAATATTTAAAACCAATAAAAAGTATTTATCTGTTTCTTGAGGCTCCATTCTCGGGGTCTTTTTTGGGCTGATGTGGGTGAGAATATTGGTAAGCAACATTAAATGTAAACGTCAGTCAAACTGACAACATCATTTTTTAGATTGAAATGCCATAAAATGCAGGATGCGATATCTGGAAACATCCATTTCTTTACAGCGTAGCACAGTTCTCTGAGGAAGGTGAAAATATTCAATTTTTTGGCCAAGTCCCTGGTTGGAGCTGTTCTGTCAAAGAACCTTTTAACAAAGTAGTACCAGACTGTTCCGGCCTGCTTTCACCTGCGTTACGTGTCTGTGTGAGCATGTGTGTGTGCCCATGCTGAGTTTCATCCTCCAGCTGTGTGAGCTGGTCAAAGAGGTTCTGAGGACCACTACCCACCAGAACACAGATGCTGAAGGAGGAACCAACTTTACCTTGGAGCTGCTGCTGTGCTCTTTCTTGCTACCTGAGAGAAACTGAGGTCTACGCCGACTTACCGGTTCAGCCATGTTAGAGGTTTTCTTTACCAGTTTTCTTTGGGCCATCCTGCGGTCCAGAAAGCTCTGGCGGCGTCGGGCCTCCCAGTGCAGAGCAGACATCCTGGTTCACAACAGCTGCAGGACAACAAGTCCAGATTCAGTCATGAGAGAGTCTGGAAACCTTGCTGATGCTGAGAAGAATGCTTGAGCTGTCATGGAGAATGTGAATCCACTGAGACATAAAGTTAAGAATCTTGGAGGTCCGATGAAACAAATGTCAGGAATACACTCTTGTAGGTTTGACAGACATGTGAAGAAACATGTCATCAACTCCAACCACTTTCTAACTAGATCTGAGACACGGACAGAGGAAAGAGACTGCAGACAGAACACAAAGATGCCAGAAAGAGGATGGGACGGCAGACAGCGATGGCAGACAGCGATGGGAGACAGCGACGGCAGACGTCAGAGACAGCAGACAGAAAAAAACAACAGAAATAGCAGACCAGGTCTACATCCAGCCAGACAAGACTCCAGGTACAACAGAGACCAGGTTGAATTGGATTATAGACTCCTGATGAGATGGTTATATAGTTTTGCATGTCATCTGCATACTTAAGTTAAAACATTTTGTTCTTTTTCATAATTAGAGCAAGCAGGAACATATACATGTGAAACAACAAAGGCTCTAGAACTGAACTTTGAGGAACTCCACATGTTGTTTTTGTTAGCTCATTGCAGGTACGGTTGGATAGAAGTTCATGGTCCACTGACTCAGAGAGGTTTGTTAGTCTGTCAACAGTTGTCAACAAAGTGCATTATTGTTGTTTTTGGCAGTGATATTAGAAAAATAGGATTAACTTGCATTCCTCAGCTCCATATGAAACATGTTCAGTCTCTCTTTATAAATGTCACAATGAACCTGTAATTTAGTTTTTCATTACCTGCGTTCAGCTTTTCCATTTTCTCTAAAATGGATAAGTACCAGTGTTGAAGGAGGAATAGAGAAGATGTAGAAGATAAAGACAACAGTCCAGAAGAGCTCAGACTTTAACACTGTTGTCTGACAGGTACAATCACACACTCGCTCCAAAATCTGGAATCAAACCACTGATTACCTGATTACCGATGAGCTGCTGCTGCTCCCATGTCAGCTGAGATCTGATAACTCCCCTGGCTGGTGTGCTGGAGAGACTGGAGCTGCAGACGACTGCCGGTGGGTCAGGTGAGACCTGGTCAGATACGGTTTCACGTAACTTGATGCTCAGCTGGAGACTGCAGAGGATCATGCTGCCTCATGAAGCGGATCACTTCAGCATGTTTGTGCTTCTGACATGAGTGGGTTTCAACAAAATCTTTTTCATGCTCTCATCACGTCACCTTTTCTGCATCGCCAGGCTGGATGAACAAAAGATCCATCATCTGCCTCGAAATACAGCAGACAGAGTTCTGACTGGTACCACCAACAACCATCCCATTTGTCCTGTCACACTAGCTTGATATTCCCTTTAAGACTCTGGGTCAAATTTTAAAATATTCTGACATACTGAGCCCTTAGAGAGGACATATTGTGGTAAAAATCCCTTTTTTTAAGGCTTGAGGATGAAATGTTGTTATCTCGGGTGCCTCCTACTAAACTAGTGAGTCTGTGTTGAGGATGCTGCTACAGTCAGAATAACGAAGAGGAACTGAGCCGCCCAGATTCTGGTCGTTTCTACGTCTCACCAGGAGAACAGGAGCATACATAATTTACATACCACACGTAACCTACCACAAGCAAATGCAGCAGAAGTAAACATATTAACAGTCTGGGTAATATTTTGGTTTTCATAGTTAGATGTCACATCCATGTCAACTGTGTGGGGATTTTCATGAACCTCATCAGGAAAAAACATATTAAAGAAACCTTGTGAAACTGTGGTGTTTTCAGCTCTCTAGAGCCCCCTGCAGCTCCGTGGTGGTATGACATTGTCATAAACATGTGCAGAACTGAGCTGGACAGCATCTCATGTGGATTTATTCACATCCATCCATCCATTTTCTCCTGTAGCGGTCTGAAGGATCTCTTGTAGCAGTCTGAAGGACCTCCTGTAGCGGTCTGAAGGATCTCCTGTAGCGGTCTGAAGGATCTCCTGTAGCGGTCTGAAGGATCTCTTGTAGCAGTCTGAAGGACCTCCTGTAGCAGTCTGAAGGATCTCCCGTAGCGGTCTGAAGGATCTCCTGTAGCGGCCTGAAGGATCTCCTGTAGCGGCCTGAAGGATCTCCCGTAGTGGTCTGAAGGATCTCCCGTAGTGGTCTGAAGGATCTCCTGTAGCGGCCTGCATTGCAAGAGAACTGTAGAACCTCTGACTCCATTGCTGAATCACTGTGCTGTGAAGAGCATGCTCAGGGTTATTCCTGATCTTCTTTATTTTATGACACATCCTCCCTTTTGCCAGAACTGACATGGGGACTGTGTATGTACATATATCCATCCATACCTATACCCACTTACTCCTTCTCAGGTTCACAAATATGTCCATGTATTGTTGATATAACACATGTATGAGCCGTCCGGTCCAAGTGGGTGTTCATTCAGAGCAGTGCTGAACATTTTCACTACATGTTTACAACTGGGGTAAACAAAGGTGTTTTCCCCGGAACGTCTTCCCCACTAGCTGCTCCCCAAGTCTGTGGAAGTTGATTACCGATAAATAAAGGAAGGTTCATGTCCTCCATAAACTCTTGTCTGCGTTCATTGACGTACCGCTGGTCGACTTCCTCCGACAACCAGTAAGGTTCCTTGGAGGTAATCTTGAAGGTTCCTGTACTAAACCCCAGCAGGAGTCTTACTGTGTGGAGTTTCCATGTTCTCTCCTACTGTCTAAAAGCACAGTAAATCGTGAGTCTAAACTGGAAGAGTGAGTGCTAAGGAGGCTGCTGAGGCTCTAGAGTCTGTACATCCTGACTCGTCGAACTGGCTGGAAACAAGCTCACCAAGTTCAGAATAAGTTCAGTAAAGTGGACGACAGGAATCCGGGGAGCCAGACAGCCTGTCTGCTCTCCTGCTGAGAAATGCTCCACTGAGTTACCTGTGGCTTGGAATCCAATCTTCCAAAAATCCACGGTCTCTGGAGAAGGTCCATCATCCCCCAGTACCAAGAACTAACAGTGACTTCAGACCTGTAGCTTTAACAGCTGTTGTCGTGCTTTGACCAACTCCTGAACATGTTATCAGCGCTGGTTCCTACCGAACCCCTCCAGTTTACGTTTAGGCAGAAGTACAGAAGAGGACATCATCAAAGAGACTCGCCTCATCAGTAACCTCCCGAACATACTACGGCTTATGTCCAGGTTTTATCTGCAGACGCAGTTCTACTTTCAGTAGTCTAGCTGCACTTACTGGTCCCGAGGTGATTATTGGGGGTTTGATTCTTTTCCAACAGCAGGCCAAAGTTAAGCTCTCCTTCCCGTCATCAATTAAACAATGATGTTTAAATGTGCTTTATATTCTGCAATATTAATCGGTGGAATACTTATTGATATTTTATCTTTGTTGAGCATCCTGTGCTTGTGTATAACTGCAGCTGTTTAGCACCATTAGGCCCAAAACAAATCAGCTTTGCAGACAATAAACTTTATTGTCTGAACAGATCTAACAGACTAACAGGATAATAGTGTGGTTCCTTTAGAGATATTTGGTGGTGGTGAAATCCACTGGATTCTTCCGCAGTCATAAAAGACACACAGGGTGTGTTTGTTGGTGTTTTATTTGAAAACCCGGTTTCTGTTGTCACAGAACAAAGTCAGATACAGCTCAGCGTCATTCAAACATCTGAACACAAGCTTCTCCTTCTGATCGGCTGATAACAGATCAATGCAGAACTTCATGTGTATGGTTTCATACAGGTGTGTTTCATGTGTGTGTGAGAGAGATCAGGAGCTGATGAAGACTTTTCTTCTCCTCCTCCTCCTCCTCAGCAGCAGGGGGCGCTCTGACATCTTCACATGTTGGTGCTCATCCTGGTCTGGCTGTTGGCGGGGGTCAGCTCGCCCTGGCTGCCCTCTCTGGGGGGAGACTGTTTGGGGAGAGACATTATCATTCATCAGTAAGGACGTCAATCTCAGAGTCCACCACTAGATGTCCCTGTAACCCCTTGACACTGCTGCTGAAGGTCCAGTCAGTCCAGGACTGATCCAGCATGGTCCAGCACCAAACCTGATCAAACTCTCAATTTTCTTTAAATATCATGTGAGGACTTATCTTCTCCTACACTTTCTAGCTTTGAAAGTGTTTGAGCAACAAAAATTAAGGACGCTGACCTTCCAGACACCAAGCCTGGAGTTGCAGGACCCCAGAAGAACCCCTGACAACGTTACCTACCTGGGTAGGCCTCTTAGATTAGATAAACCTTTTAAAAAGGTTTAAAAAAAAAAAAAAAAAAAAAAAAAAAAAAAAAATCAGATTTATGGGCGTGGCCTACCCTTTTCCCTGTATCTTTTGATGTAATAATTCATAGCTAATGAAACTTGGTTCTGATGATCAGTACCCGTTTCTGAGTTTGTGAGGGTTCTTCCATGGGGGCGGGGCTACAACACGTTACTATGTCAACTAAAAATAAAAATCTGAAACCTGGAAAACTGCTCAACAGCCAACCAGATATTTATGAATGTAAATGATGGATGTTCATGAAACCTTATAGACGTATTCTTGGATGTGTAATGTCGAGATCTGCTGCTACCCAGGACCAGCTGCTCACTGGGTCTGAGTGGTGGGTCAGAACACGTCTAACAGCACTGAAATGAAGAACCAGGACTTATTTTCTACCTTGACGTGAATCTGGTTGCGCAGCACAGCCGCTCGGAGGATCATGGCTTTGGCTCTTCTCTGGAACTCCTTGCCCATGTGGAGGGACTTCTCAAACGTGGTGCTCCTCTGGTCCACGTCCCTTGCATACAGAATCTGTCAGAACATGGTGGTTTAGTGTGGACACTGGTGTGAAACAACCCTGAATCAGGCCTGGATCAGGTCTCACTTTGCTGTGGGAGTCGATCCGTGCGTTGACCAGTCCCTCCAGGATGAGCTGAGTCAACTCGTCCTCCAGAGCCACCACCGTGGTGTTGAAGGCCTGAGCCATCTTTGTCATGTCTGCAGACACGTACGGACTGAAATACTGGAGGAAACACAGACATCAACGTCAACATGTTTGCAACGCTGTTGAGTTTCTGGGTCTGAGCAAATGAGGCATTTCTTTTTAATACAGTCTGAGGTTCTTTCATAAAGTCTGGCAGAATAAAGGGGAGGGTCCTAGTGTCTAGCTCCTCCCTCTACAAATTGACTGCTCTGAAGAACACCCAGCAAACTGAACTCAGGACTCCTAGAACCAGCTGCTGTGAACAGCGCTGTAGAGACATGTCCGTGTAGACCTTATGAAACAGTGGAAATGTTTGGAAAAAGACCAGGATGTGTCTGCAGAGCTGGTCATGTGACTTCCAGGTGCTGACAGGTGTGTCTGACCTGGATGAGGGCTCTGTTCCTGATCTGGCTGTACAGAGTCTTGATGTGAGGAGCCAGGTACATATCCAGCAGCAGGTTGTCCTGGAACAAAGTACCACACATGATCACATGGTCTCCAGACAGACAGGAAACGTGTTACTGCAACCACATGACCATCTGGAAGTGGAGGTGAGGTTCTGACCTTCATCTCATCCAGCAGCTTCAGACAGGACGCGTACTTGGACTCGTAGAACTTGAAGATGATGTCACGGATCTGAGGTTCCAACTCTAGGAACAACTTGAAAGAGCTGAGGACAGACACACAGACGTTAAGACTGGCTCCTTTTCTTCTGAGGATGATGAAGACGATGAGGATGAACAGCTGACCTGCTGGAGATGACATTCCTCTGTAGCTCCTGTCGGTCAAACGTGGCCAGAGCGCACAGACCTCCATACACGGCCACGTTACTGGGAGACAGCAGCTGTGGAGCGCACACAGACTCAGCAGATGTACATGCACGTCACACTTATATGGTGGAGATCTCAAACCACTGACAGTTCCATCTGATGCTCTGACATTTCACAACTTCACCACTGCTCTTAATTCACTCAGGTGTTGTAGATGCAAAGTATCTGTATCTGCAAAGGATCTGTGTGTTCAGCATCACGTCCTTGCAGAGATAAAAAAGAAAAACCTCTGAGACTGTAGACTTTCATCAACGGTTAAAACCAGAAAATAAAAAGTCTATTATACCCCAAAACCAGTCCTGAGATTACGTATGTAGGTTATCTTGGAAGGAACATGTGGAACAGTCTAAAACCAGTGTAGTTACTGAACTCTGAGATCTGACTTCTACATGGGTACATGAATGTGTTTCTGAGGGTGTGGGCGTGCCCGCTGACCTCTGGACAGTCGCAGTGGTCGAAGGAAGCCTGCAGGAAACACTTGGCAGCTGGTTTGTATTTACGGGAGGCCAACTCAGCCAGACCTGAAACACCAACACGCTTTAAATCAGAACACACGTCAAGGGTTCAGCTTCACACCTCTAACCCTGCCAACGTACACCTGGCACCGTTTTGTGCATGTGGCTCCACGCGTGGATCACTGCCGACTTGATGTCAGTAAACTGCTTTCATATGACTTGTTCATGACCTTGGGGTGAGACAGGGCAGCGGAGGCATCGGCAGGACTGCTACAAGAACACCAACCATCAAACAGCTGGATTCAGGCTGGATTGGAAGTTTTTTTTATTTTTTAAAAAATAATTTTATTTGCCAGTTTTGTTCAAACAAACAAGGACATTTTTGTTGATTTCCTCCAAATTCAGCAATAACATAAAACAATCATGGATTTGTTTTTTGACAGTTAAGACCGTTCTGTGAGGCCAAGAACGAGACCAAGACTGCGTCGTAAAAGCAGATATCCAACAACCTGCTAATTTACAAATGTAAAAATTATAAATAAATATCTGCAAACCATGAGATCAACTCTGAAGCAGCTGAGAAGGTTGCTGGGTTTCTATGTACTAAACTGCCTTGGTGGTGACGAGTGAGAAGAGACGCCAGACTGAGGACAAACACCACTGAACAGCATCATCTCCCCACTCACCCACTCAGCACCGAGTCAACACCCCCCATTCCCAGCAGTTTTACAGGGAAGTATTTGACCCTTCAGAGTTCTCTGAAAAGTCCTATTGCCGGGGTGTTCCTGGGAATCGAAACACAGACACAGTCAAGCCCCCAAAAACCTACCCCGGACCCCCCTGATGGAAGGCCTGAAAGGCCTTGCACACACTCCTGGGAGTGGTTTGCATCTAAAAGTTTGAAGAAGTTGTTGACAATTTGAATTTAGCACAAAATATTTAACTGAAATAATTGATTTCATTATTGACTCATTACTGGGAGGGTAACTGTTTACACACTGGTAACTATAATGTGTTGTGATTGGCTCTCTGAGGTCTGGTCAGATATGGGCCAGGATGTGGATCAGGACGAGGAACCAAACAGGGTGATACAGTCCAACTAGACCTTGAGAGATTCTGGGTGGACCGTTCTGAATAAGGCTTTTGTTCTGGCAGCAGAAAAACGCCTGTCCGCTGAGTTGATGCGCCGCTCCAGAGGTTGCGACTGCCTTTATCAGAGTAATATGGGATGGGCGCAGTACCTGCGGCACACTTTAACTTGGTGAGGACGGCCTGGTTCTGGCTGTCCCGCTCTCCTCTTTGCTGCAGAAAAGAAAAATCAACAGAACATGAGTTAAGCTGATTTCAGCAAGACGTTCTAAATGAAAACCGCACTTTTACAGAAATGTTTGCATGAATCTATCCGTTGTCATGGTGATCCACGGTTGATAACTCATCCCTCTGCCTCTTTGAACAACCATGAGAGCTGGAGGAGATGTTGGATTTGCTGGGAGCAATCACACTCACCTCTGCGATTTCTGGAGTGGACTCGGCTTTATTGACGTAACTCAACACATGCGACCAGTTCTGGAGGTAAACACTCACCTGACAGAAACAAAGACAAGATTTATTCATCCACGTGCCCATAGCTGCTGCTTAAACCACAGCGGATGATGACAGAGCAACAAAGTTCTTACAAACTTTGGCGAGTGGTGACAGACATCAGTAAGAGTCCCTGGATGTCTGCAAAGATGATTGCCGCTGCGCCGGCTTTGGTTGGACTTCATGGAGACTGTTGTGAGGATTGTATTCATCTGTTTTAAGTTGCTTTGGAAAAATGAAATGTATTGTAATGTAGCACGCTCTGTCCCTCTGACGTACCCGCTCCTGATCCCATCCAACCTTGTCGTTCACAAGGAGAACCTCAACATTTTAACCTCTGCTACTTCCAACTCTGCCTCCTGACTTTTCCTCAGTGCCACACAACATCGCTGGTCTCACCACCTTTGCCTTTATTATTGCTAACACTCTTTGATCACACATCGCCCCTGACAGTTTTCTCCACCCGTTCCAGACCTGCCCATCGCTTCCTCATCACCTCCGGTGCCTTCTCCAATATGTCCATCGAAGTCTGCACCAGTTATCTCTTTCATCCCTGGGAACACTCTCCATCACTGTTGTCATGGGGACCAGGGTGCTGACAGTCCTCTGACCGTTGGTCACCGGTGTCCCCCAGGGATGTGTCCGATCTCCACTACTCTTGTCCCGCTACATAAATGACCACCTTCCTCAGACCCCTGTGTGAAACTCCGGAAGTTTGCAGATGACATCGCTGTCACCAGTCTCATTCAGCATGATGACGGGAAGTGGATCAGCTGCTGCTCCGATGCAGTCAGAACTACTGAAACTGAACAGGCTCAAGACTTCTGAGACAACAGTGGACTTCAAGTGAACACAACTTCGTCCTCCTCTTCTTCAACCATCCGGTCAACAGCACCGTTGGCAGTCGTTAACCCGGGGCTCGGGCATAGGTTTTACGTTGGATGCCCTTCCTGACAAAACCCTCTGAGTTTATCCAGAGGATTTTATATCCAGTGTGTTTATGAGCGGGTTTGGGACCCGCTCATAAACACACTGGCCTGTGACCCGCTGAGGCTGTATTTGATTGTACCTTGATGACGTTTAGACACATGTTGATGACATGCTTGGCACTGGTGCAGTAGTCTCTGGCCCGGGAATAGCATTTGAGAGCATTACTGAGGTCTCCACAGTCCAGGTAGTGGTCCCCCAGATCATCATGGCCCCTCCTGAAGAAGAAGGATGGTAAATACATGTTAATGTCCTTCTAACAATCTGGGATTAATGTCATCTAGGTGTTCTCCTGTGACCTGATGCTCTCTTTGATGGAGTTTCCTTTGTAGTTCTTCAGGTCTGTGTCCAGCTTCTCAAGCTTCAGCAGAGCCTTCTTCCTGGTGGATTCTGCCCACGCCGAGTCCAGTGGGGGAGGAACAACGCCTCCCTCTGGAACTGTGTCTGGTACACCCTGAACCTCCCTGAAGATGACAGAAGAAACACTCAGGACAACTCCACAATCGGAACTGTTGGAATGGTCAGAGTTATATTACAGGAAGCCAAGTCCTGTTCCCAGAAACATCAGCAAGGTTTACAAGAAAGAATAGAGGGAGAAGTGCGGTTCCTCATAAGAAATTATCAATTAAAGAGACCATATTCTGCTTTCTTACGTGGTCTGACTTCTTTCAAAGGTCCTGGAGACCCTAGGTCGCTAGAACTTTGTGAGATTAATGGCTCTGTCTTACTTAAGACAGGCCTGAATTTCCTTAAAAGGTCACATGTTCTCAAGGCAGATGATGCCACGCCCACAGATGGACGATGACGAAGACAGACGGTTCATTCGTATTCGGGAGGTCTGCTGGGTGCAGAGATACTGTAGCGGTACCAAAGTTTAAAATAACATGGCTAGAAATTATGAGAAAATGACGACGTTTAAAAAAAAAAAAAAAAGTATTTGCTCATTTCTGTAAATCTGTAGTTAATACTACTGCAGGTGACAAATAAAAAAACTAAGAACTGAGGTTCCTAAAGCCTGCGATGAACAAAAAGAGGACAGTAGTCATCTGCAGAGGTGTGATGAATAACAAATGAAAAATAAAAACATGTTTTACGCAGTAACAGTAAGATGTTGATGTATTTGCAGTTTAACCTTCCTACCGCGTGGCCTCTGTAAGTTTACGGTGGATCTCCTCGTAGGCGTCGACATTGAAGGTCCTCTGCACAAAGGTGAGCGCCATCTTGAGGGCCTCCACCCGGAGCTGAGGGCAGTGCTCAGCTATGAACTGAAGCCTCTCGATGCGCATCAGTCCGCTGTAGCTGGTGGCATACTGCTCCAGGTCCTACAGCAACAAAACATCCTGCTTAGAAGCAGTCAGACCGGTGCGCTGGACCGATCCGGTGACACGGCTGTGCTGCCACGACAACTCTGAACATGAACATCTGCATACGGATGTGATTACGACACTCAACCGCGTCTACGTCACCAGATAAGGAGCCTCGCTCCTATAGGACACCATCCCAGGTTATCTGGGTAGTGACCCGAGTGCCTGGACTCGTTACTGAATGAACTGGACTGGTGAACAGCAGTTTTAGTCCGAACAGCTTAAGGCTCCATTTTCAACACCAGACAAAGCGTTCACCGTGGCGGTCTTTTTGCCCTCAAGTCAGAGTCCAAGTCCAAGTCATTTAAATTTTGAGTATTGGCTGATACCAAGTCCAAATCCAAAACTTTGGTCAACCACAAAAAAAGAAAGAAAAAAAAAAAGGCAGCAGCTCCATCTTTTCCATTCAACCAATTCCCAGATGGCAAACATTAGACGCAGCTGTAATGCTCCATTCGTTGTACACCTTGAAATATTTTCAAATTGCAGACGTTTCTAAAATACAAGGAGCCCGGTTCAAGTTCGCTCCGTTACATCAGCCAGTGTTGACAACTCCTCAGTGAGGAAAGTAGCTGTAACAAAAACAAAAACAACACACTTTTAATACATTTAAAACTACAAATGAACTTTCTTTTAGAGTACCGAGCTGCCTGGTGGCGCTTGGGTACGGGGGAGGGGTCGACGGCAGCACTGTCTGCTCGCTGAGATGAACCTTGACAATACAATACGAGCCTTTAAGCTGCTCTAGACAGGTGTTCAGTGACACCTGAAAAAGTCACTAGACCTGCTGCTAGTGACTTTTTTAAACAAATCATTAGAGGGGTGTGAAAACTTACTAAATATAACGACAAAGTTGACGTCAACTCACAAGCTACAAGGTCGAAGGTCCCACCTACCTCCTGCCTGACATAAACTGTTAACAGTGAAACTTACTGGCAGGCAATGTTATTGTATAAGAAGATAAAATAAAGGGACAAGTAAGTAAACCTTCCCCCCAACCCACCCACCCCTTGGAGATCCTGTTGCCAAATCCTGACTAAACCTCCGACCAGTACTCACAACTTTAGTTTAACCGATCGGACTCCTGCAAACCGATCAGGTTCCTTTAGACAGTAATCACTGCGACAACGGCCACACCAAACATAGAGATGAAATGGTTTTTTGTGCCGGTGCTCTGTGAGAGGTCCATACCAGCGTCGGGTTCTCCACAATGTAGTTTATGTCCGGAGCGTTCTGCTGGTCCTCTTGAGGGTCCGCATCAATCTGCATGGGCTCAACAGACCCCTGTGGAGACAGAGCCAAGTCTTAAATAGGAGCCTCACGAAGACCAGCTCATAACAAACATCAGTGAAGGAGCCAATGACCATCAGATACAGTCGCCACTAATGTGAACGAGGGAATTTCCTCCACAAGGCGATGAGACAGAAAAGATTATACACGTCTCAGCTGATCTTAGAACACCTTGGTGTCCTTCTGGAGGAGGTGGCCAGAGATAGGCAGGTCTGCACCTCTCGGATTTGAGTGCTGCCCCAAGACCTGAACCTGGATAAGATAGATGGATGAAATAGATAAGATGGATGGATGGATGAGATAGATAAGATGGATGGGTGGATTCTCAGGTGCTACATTTGGGTCAGAGGATGGATATTCAAGTTCAAAATACCTCCTCAAAACCGTTGAAAACCTTCCTGCCCATGACCCTCTACGGGAAATCTTTGAGTAGACTTCAACCATGACTTTTGTCAAATTTAACTTATCTTTGGGTATTAATAAAGTATTTTGGATTAACTTTGAACTGAATTCAAAGTTGCATTGTAGAGAGTTGTCCAGAGAGGACCTCCCGCAGGCCTGGGCTGGGACTGGAGGACCTCCCGCAGGCCTGGGGCTGGAGGACCTCCCGCCGGCCTGGGGCTGGAGGACCTCCCGCAGGCCTGGGGCTGGAGGACCTCCCGCAGGCCTGGGGCTGGAGGACCTCCCGCAGGTCTGGGGCTGGAGGACCTCCTGCAGGTCTGGGGCTGGGGCTGGAGGACCTCCCGCAGGCCTGGGGCTGGGGCTGGAGGACCTCCCGCAGGCCTGGGGCTGGGGCTGGAGGACCTCCTGCAGGTCTGGTCTGGGGCTGGAGTACCTCCTGCAGGTCTGGTCTGGGGCTGGAGGACCTCCTGCAGGTCTGGTCTGGGGCTGGAGGACCTCCTGCAGGAGGTCTGGGGCTGGAGGACCTCCTGCAGGTCTGGTCTGGGGCTGGAGGACCTCCTGCAGGTCTGGTCTGGGGCTGGAGGACCTCCTGCAGGTCTGGTCTGGGGCTGGAGGACCTCCTGCAGGAGGTCTGGGGCTGGAGGACCTCCTGCAGGTCTGGTCTGGGGCTGGAGGACCTCTTGCAGGCCTGGGGCTGGAGGACCTCCTGCAGGCCTGGGGCTGGAGGACCTCCTGCAGGCCTGGGGCTGGAGGACCTCCTGCAGGCCTGGGGCTGGAGGACCTCCTGCAGGCCTGGGGCTGGAGGACCTCCTGCAGGTCTGTGCTACTGATCTGAAGAGGTTTCTGACTGCATGTCTCCATTTAAAAAGCGAGCGGTCCTCGGACACATTTCTGGACACCCGTCAGACCCTTGTTGTGGATGAACCTGTGATACAGCCACTCCAACGATATCTGAACAAAGTTTAACTCGGTCATACAGTTTAACTGATAAACTACTCAACCAAGCTGCGACAAAAAACTAATTTTGGAACTTAGTCCCAGTGATTTCACTCTTTAAAAAAAACAAACACGCTGTTTTATGTTCTTCTATCTTATTCTGCCAGAACTCACAAGTATGTATGTTTATTGATTTCTGCGTTATGAATCGTGACTAGTAGTAGTTAAACCACATAAATGAGGCAGATTTTCAGATCCAACCGCACAAATCCTTCAAGGTTAACAGTTTAAACCTCATAAACGAGGCGTGTTTGTCCTAAACTATGAATTTTAAACGTAAACATCAGCTCCATTTGTCTTCAGGTGACTCCGGCTGCTAAAGCTGCTGATGAAACCGAGCAAACAGCGGGGACTCGGCCTCTCCGGGGGATTCAGCCCCTCCACAGGAACCTTTGGGGTCTCACTCACCTGGAAGTTGAACACCTGCACAGGTAGCGGCATCCTCGAAGGCTGGTTTGATCACTTTTATGTCGTTTTTCTTTGCGCTAAACATAAACACTGACAGCCGTCTTCTTCTTCTACGCCTTCCGATGCTGCTGGGCGACTGCAGAACAGCGCAAGGACTCCCCTCGATGGCCGGAGGAAGAACTGCACCCATAATCAGGACTCGTTACCAGACACCAGAGTGCAGATCAGGAATGATCATTTAAACCGTTTATGACAATTGTATTCAACATTTAAGTGTTATTTAATTCCAATGCAATTTAAAATTCTTCACTGAGACACATCAGGTTATTTTTGCGGTCAAAAACATCACTAAAATATCACTTACACACCCCTTTCAGTATGTTTAAATTTTGAGCCCATTCTGGTCACACCTGAATTAAATTTTGTTTTTGGATGAACAGGGTCTATTTTAATTTGAATTCTGGGGACCCCACCGCCTCTCTTCTTCATATTGTTCTTTCTCCTCCCTCTATCCGAGCCGTTGACGTTCAGAACCGCCGCAGCCACCAGGAGGCATCAGAGATACGAGCTCGGCCTTGACATGCTGCTGTTTTTTGAAGAAAAAAAAAAAAAAAAGATCTGTCTTCAGGTTTCAAAAACGAAAAATGAAAAAAGATGACGGATTACTTCCCACGGGCACAGATAAGACTTTGGCTGTTAGTGAAGAACTTGATCATGTTTTATTTTCTGCTGCAGAGGGCGACCTTCACGTGAACTTTGGGACGCATTCCAAACATTGCTCCTCCCTCTTGTCCAGTGGCTTCCAGAAATCCAACAACCAAATAAGGTCCTGGGAGAGATTTTACAGAAGTGCATGTGTGCTCAAGGACTAGAACCTTACGTAGCTGTACATACAGCTGCTTTCTTTGGTCACACAATCAAACTTCCTGTTTCTGTCCCGCTGTTAGAGGGCTGGGAGGTCAGCACGGCGGTGAGAACGTGTGTGTTTACGTGTTTAAAGCTGCATTCCATCTAAACTGCAGAAGAAATGGGTCCCATAGGGGCTGGTGTCGGGTTTCCAGTTGTATTAAAGTTAAGGTGGCAATCGTGCAGAAACAAACGCGTACTCGTTTTGGTGTGGGAGACCAATAAAGTCATACAGGAAACCTCTGCTTCAGGTTAAAAGTTTCCATGAGCAGGACTGTCAATTAGGGTTAAAAAAGACCGGGAATCCCAGAACTCCATGATCTTCCCATGGTGATCAAGACCATCTTCTTCCCATGGTGATCAATATATGCTCCCGTGACAGCAGTCAGGGGAGCATATATTAGCTAATGTAACCATTATCTATGCTCAGCTGAACAGTAAAATGTAATTGACTCCTTCAATTCTGACTGCGTTGTTAAGTAGATGAAGGACGAAAGGCTTGCTCATCTGTTGAGTTTATTCTGAATAAAACAGCACTGGCCAGCACAGACGGGCACCCCCTGCAGCTAAAATACATCCCACTCGTGCACGTCTCTCATGACTGGCAGCGTTCATGGTAGTGATAAGCTTATATGACCTCCCTTGAGAGAGGACGCGTGAGGGCCACACAGATACCAGGACTTCATTACTTCAAGGTGGCAAGTGGAATTACATGTAGAGTAGGCTCTGTTACCCCTGCCACTTTCCACTCACACCCTAACAACATTTAAACACAAGGGACAGAAGAGAACAAACAAACAAACAAGAACGGAGTGTCATCATTCAGTCCAGTAAAATATCAAGTACGAAAGCTGGAAACAAGCACCCAGCGAGAAGACTGCTCATCAGAGAATCTGTGTGAGAAGAGCGGGGCCGACCTCGTTCAGCAGCTCATGGTAAACATGTAAGGTGTAGCGTAAGTGCAGTTACGTGAGCGTTCACATGTGGGTTAAAAAATTCAAGAGATAAAGTAGTTTATGAGGAAGTACCCTTGGAAGAGAGTTTGCAAGAGGAGAGCAGGGTCTTCCCTCCACCTGCAACAAGCTATGTTGTTTTTTTCTTTTCTGTGTACCAACAAAAAGAAAGAGCAATCAAGACCTTACTGGTGGCAACAGCAGCCTCATCTGCATCATGAACTTGTCTCTTAGACCCCTTCCCTCAGCAGCAGCAAGTCTAAACTAAAACTAAAAGACCCTGGAATTGAAACCTTTGTGCAGACAATGGCCTCCACCCTCCCGTTTCCTCTGAGCCCACCAGTGTACTGAATTAGACAAATAAGGTTTGAATTGAATCCGACTGAACTCAAGCTTCGTTAAAAAAAATAAATAAAAAAGAACACAAGCAGTTTCCGGGACGTATGAAAAGCTTCCTACTCCGATCTGCAGCCTGGGACCTGGTCTCTGAGGGCCGAGCTCCGATGTCTTGCCTATGTTTTTTGTTTGTTTTAAGTTTTACGAGTGTAGATTCTGATTCAGAACCACACAACATATACACAACACTACAACATATGACTTAAGTGGACTTTATTCGTTTCTGTATCTGTACTCTTGCAGTGTCAGTAGCCAAAGAAAGAACACATGAAATGACAAATACATCTTTATTGTGAAGAAATGAAAAAAGACGGTACCTACAGTCCAACAGACAAAAGAAAAGAGCTCAGAATCAAAACACTGACTTTATCTCAGAACTACGTCCGTCCGTCCGTCCGTCCGTCCATCCAATCCCAACGTTTCTGGACAGTTCTCTGAAGGTCCCACCACAGCATCTCAATCAGGTTCAGGTCTGGACTTTGACCAGGTCATTCTAAACCGTGATTCCGTTTTTTCTATCATTTTGATGCAGATTTGTCGCTGTGTTTGGGATTATTTCTGTCACACGTACATTTTTCAGCCAGTCGACATCCGTCCGAATGTGAATCTCTCTGAGCTTCGGATAGTTTGTCAGTGGGAGCTGCAGTGAAATGCATCATTATTAAAACAAAACCACGACAATTTAATATGTCAACGGTGTCTGATCTAGCAGATGGAAGTAAAACAAACCTCTTAATATTGTAAATAGACACAGTTCTTAGACTCTAATACAGAGACTTATAGATAAATAGGTTTATTGCTCATCGTCCTCTCCTTCAGCCACACTCATTCTCCTGTTTTCTTTTCCTGTACTGTTCACAGGAACATTTTATATTTGTGTTGGCTTTTTTGTAAGATAATAAGTGTATAAAGTCAGAAAGAGCAATTAAATTGTACTGTTTTATGTACAAACTGCTGATGCTTTAATGAGAAGGGATTAAATAGGGATTTTCCTTGGACTCCACATTCCTCAGCCTTCCGTTCCTGTGCAGCTGATGAACTGCTTTAACACTAATTTTTCTTATCTCAAAACTCCCTAGTACATGAACAAACACATTTATTTTTTCCGTCTTCCTGAAGATAAAAACGCTGTAGATGCTGACAGAATCATTTCCTAGGTTATTTGCGGTTGTGTTTAACTGATAATCAGTCTAACTTCATCGGCTCAGATTTACAACAGTGAGTGAAAGAGTTGGGACAACGTTCATTTTAATCGTTGTGGAACCCAAGACGGTCTATTATATTTTCTAATATAACGTACATCTGTTTTTGCACCTCAGATCTGCAACACATCCCAAAAAACCTGATTCAGTGAGGTTTCAACGTCTTTGTGATGTCACCATTCCTTCTCATTAACACCTAAAAGGTGCACAGGTGTTGAAGACATCAGTCAAAAGTGTTCAGATGTTATTTTCTCCTGTTTCTTCTACACATTTGTCCCGAAGACACCGTTACTATTCCAAGACTAAGATTCAGACATTTATCTCTCATCAGATACAAGTAAAGTCTATTTTTCAAACTCCTCCAGCACTTTCTCAGCGCTGTAGTGAAGTGCACATTAAAAAGAATACATTTACTCAGAAGGCTCATTTCAGTCTTGATCACATTAAGAAGAATGAGAACCAACTGAAAACCAACACTGTGTTTTCCAACAGGAGAAGCATCAGATATGAAAGAAAATCATTTGTGTGTGTGTGTGTGTGTGTGTGTGTGTGTGTGTGTGTGTGTTATGAAATTTGACAGCTGACTGTAATTAGACTTTATTTACCATCAAACAGAACTTCTGACAAACTGGATCTCTCTTAGAAATCCCCCAAAAAAATCCATGTGAATTGATGGTTTAAGATGATGAAATAGCTTCAACAATTTTTTGTAAAATTATCCTTATTATTTGAAGCGTTAGTAAAATCAAACATGTTTTCTCATTACACAGAGAACCTCTGTGATCCTTGATGTGGTCATTGTGTTTTTTTAAATATTAATTATTAATAATATAATATTAATATTTTCTATCCCAAGTAGTAAAGGACAAGTGGAAAATAACAAGTGGGGGTGGTGAGGACATGTTTGTGGTGGTGGGGTGTGAGCAGAGACTTCTACTAACTGTGTTCTGCTCTGAAAACTGGTTTTCCTGAATAAACCGAATAAACTGTTTAGAAATTATTGAGTGTTGCTGGAAAGAACCCTTGATATCTGGATCTCGCTATACTGGAGGCTCTGCTGGGATCCGTTGTGTGAGAAATGTTGCGGCAACAACCTCAGCTACTGCCGACCCTGGGACATCTGTTGGCGGAGATTGGGGCGATGCACTGTAAACAGTTGGAGCCCGCTCTGCATCAAAACGAACTGCCCCTGGCCCAGGCGGAGAATCAGAGTTGTGCACTCCAGCAGCTGTGGTCCCAGTTGGACGTACAAGCCCCGCCTGCCCCTCCATCCCCCACTGCTCCAATCATCACACTCCAAGGCATGACCCTGGTGAACCATGGGGAACATTAAAAGTAGTGGAGAATAAATGGAACGTCACTAGTGGTGGAAAACAAGTGAGATGTCACAAGCAGTGGGTAAAAGTGATAAATCGCAAGTTGTTGAGGACAGGTTGAACAGGCTCCTACCTTTAAGACCGGACCTTGGATAAGTGGAAGTTAATGAATGGATTAGGAATGGATATCTGGATATTTTCCAGATATTCTGAATATTCATGCAGTCTTTTTTTTACCAGGATCTCTGTGTGAATGTATTTACAAAACATGGGTTAAGTATAGTTTGTGCTATAGAGAGCAGGAGTGAGTCAAGAATAATTTCTAATGAAACACATCCATGAATTCAATTTGGCATCAAAAATGTTAAATATACATACAAGTTTTTTCCCTACTTATAGCAGTGTGCAACAAAACTGCAGTAAGTACTGCAGACAGACCAGTCCAGTATTGTAGACGCTTCTTCATCCGTTGTGTTTTTGTAACTGTCTTGGTGAAAACTTCACAGATCTGGAACAGATGTGTTCTCGAAGGCAACAGATGTTCTAAAATCTCAGAGTATTTCTGCATCAATGCCGCTGCCACAGACATGGAAATGAACTATGGACACTGACACACCCCCAGACCATCAAAAAATATCTTTATTATTATTTAGGAACATAAATTAGAGTGTAATCTGCACATTTGTGTAAAATAACACCAGATGATGCTTGACTGTGAGCATGTAGAATTCAAGATGCAGGGGTCTTTATATAGAGCCTTGTGGTTCTCCTCAGTTTGTACAGTCTATGTTTCTATGGTGAAGGTCCTTCTCAGATGCCTCAGAGTCCAAAGATGTCTCCTTTGGACAAGGTTTATGTAAGACTTCTGTTTTCACAGTAACATTTTAATTTTTTAAAGGGTATCACTCACCTCCATCATATTAACAACCACTCTGTATCCTGTAATACGTTAGTCCAGAGGTGGCCAGACGTTGGTGTTGGAGGAGAATAGTCTGTACATTACCACCAATTAAATCTGTAATCAAATCAAAGATAATCACATTTAATAATCTGTTGGAGCGCCAAAGATTTATTGCGGAAATCATGAAAAACTTGTCTCTAGAATCTACAAACCTATATCCAGTATTGATACAGAATCAGGTTTCAACTTCACTACACCCAACAGGACTACACTAGGCTTACGCACTATATTGTTTCTTAAATCTTAAGAAATAAAATTTAAATTAAACCTCAGAATCTGTTTTATTTTTTGCATTTTCCATATTTCCAACCTTGTTGCGGTTTTACTTGCTATTGTGACACTAAAACACTGCCGGTGATGCATCGCCTTCAAAAGTCATATTTTTCCCTGAATTCCTGTTGTGACGGAACATGAGCGAGATATAAACTGAGAGGTAGCCATAAATCAGCAGAGAACATTTGGAGAGAAGAACATGACTGAAGTGAAGTGGACAAAGACCAGATGCTGCAGCTCACTCTGGATAAGGGCTGGATGCAGCAGCAGCGGTATCTGCAGCTCTCTGCTCCATCTTTCTGCTGTGGGGGTGGGGGTGGGTGGGGGTGTAGAGTCCTTCATTAGGGGTGGGGGGACAACACTGTATCTCCTGCAGATAAAACCACCTGGCTCGTGGAGTCATGCTCATTGTCATGGTTTTGGGGTTGTTCCTTTTTCATTTTGCTGGTTTATCTTTTCTGTATTTAGCTTTACAAACACTTCCTGTTTTTCTTCAGCTCAGTTTCTGGCATTAATAAATCCAGCACGCTACCACTTTCCCACAGAGGAGGTTCAGGATGTGAGCTCTGTTAGGAGAGACTTTTACTACAATATGAATGGCCTTCTGGCTTAAGTGCAAAACTAAGAAGGAGGCAAATCTACTGGCCAGTCTGAGAGTTATAATCATTTTATTTAAAACTGAATGTTTAATTGTTATTTTTTTATTTGTACATTTGTTTTACTTAAAGAACCTGAAATTAAACAGCCAGGCGGGTACAAGGTCCATACTGACCCACCTTGGACAAGAAACATCTGGAAGCAGCTGTTCAGATTATGTGTCAGCTCTGAAGTTCCAGTGAGCTTCAGGTACTCTGGTACAGATATACTGTTCCTGGTGCAGACTGGGAAACTCTACCTGGAAGATGTCCCTGAAAAAGTCAAGTCTCTGATCTGAACCAGACAACCCGCTGAATTCAAGCATATTACTGCAAATGGAGCATTTTTGCTCATTTAAAAGGATGGTAGAAAAAGAAAAGGAGGTCATCACAGCAACATCATCAGAGGGGTTATCGGTAGAGAAGAGTGAAGAAAGGGTTACAGTCCAGGACTATTTGAATGAAGGCACCACTGGTAGAAGCTGATAAAACTTCTTCTGAGAAGGTCTTCTAGACTGAGGAGGAACCAAACAAAGATGGTAAGTCTAAGAACAACCAGAGACTTCCAGAGATAATCCGGTTGTACCGTTGCTAACAGTCCAGCCAGCTGGCAGTCCTCTTCTCCTGAGTAGTTTAAAGGGTTCTTGCATCCTGAAAGTTTCCTTTCTACCTCCTATGGATTGTCTTAACTTTTCCAAAAAGCTGCTGAAGATGGTGAGATGTTGGTGAGGTGGTGGTGAAGTGGCTCCAGAGAAGGAGTCACCACACACTGGGTCCAGCTGTTCTCATGTCAGTTTGTGACTTGATGTAAACTTGTTACCAGCCTGTGACGGGATATTTATTATTATATCAGAAGTATTTTGTATGTTAATTTCTAAGGTTTTATTCAAAGACTTTTATAAGACCCTCAGCCAATCAGTGTTACAGTCATTCATATGTTTCATTTGAGCATTTTTTTTTAACTTTTTCTGTTAGTTTTTCCCCCTTTTACAGCTGTTTTATTTTTTAGGTTTGGCTGCAGATCTGCAGTTCCTCTTTGGACCACTAGAGTCTGGATCCAACAGTGGGATCATCTCCGCCGACCTCCATGTTAAAATATTTAACAGAAATAAACATATTCACAGTCTGGTCCATAAAACAGTTTATTCATAGTTAGATTTCACATCAAGGCAAATGTACAGGGGATGAACTTTTATGAATCTCATCAGATAAAATGTATTAAACCACTCATTAATGTTTAATTATGGGTTGTGAGGGTTTGATGGAAGGAAAGGCATCATCATTTTAGCTACTGCTATTTCTGAGCTGTGAAGAAAGACCTGACGGAGCATAATCATTAATATTTTAAAATGTTGTTATTTTACAAACACACAACTGTGACTGGTTATGGGTTGATCTGGAAGGATCCAAGGACGAAATGCAGCTTGTGCTAAGCCAGCAGGAAAACAGATGTTGTCAGTAAATTTGCCATCCATCACTTGCGTTCACCCGTAGCTACGCAGTTTCTAACGTGAATCAGCTGAAGGAGCCTGGCGGATCAGTTCAAGATCTTTCTAAGCAGACGTTGCCTGGGACTCACAACCCCTAGTAGCCTTAACTGACTATAACAGGTCTAACCAGCCATGTGAGCGCCATCCCAAAGCTCTACTAGTCCTGGTTTCAGTTCTACTAGTCCTGGTTTCTCCTCTGGTCTGTAGTTTGAAGAAGCAACTCCACATTCATTTGAAACCCAAGCAGATGAAGTGGCTCAGGGAATAGTCAGACCAGCTTACTTATGTTCTGATGGACATTCTTAATACCTCACTGGACCAAGCCAAAGTTCCCTCGTGCTTCAAGGCAGCCACCATGATCCTCCATCACTTAACTGGCCTGTAGCACTCACCCCGATAATGACGAAGTGCTTTGAGAGGCTGGGAAAAAAGCAGATCGTCTCCAGACTCCCTCCCACATCTGACCCCTTCCAGTTTGGCTACCAGCCACACCACTCCACTGAGGACGCCATCACCTCCGCTCTCCACCTGAGCCCCGGACACCTGGAGAAGAAAAACCCTCACATGTGAATGCTGTGTAGAGACTTCAGTTCAGCGTTCAACACCATCATATTACAGCATCTGGTAGACAAACTGGGAACACTGGGATTCAGCACCCCCTTGTGCAACTGGATACTGGACGTCGCCACTGAAAGACCACAGTCAGTGTGGGTCGGACAAAACACCCTGAGGGTGCATAACAAAGATGATCTCACCTTGCCTTCTAACACCGTATCCCTGATCAAGAGGGCACAGCAGCGCCTCCACTTCCTAGACTGAGGAGACTCCACCAGCCCCTACCCATCCTCACTGCATTCTACAGAGGCCCCATAGAGAGCATCCTCACCAGCTGCATCTCTGTGTGGTGTGGAGGCTGCAGTGCCTCTGACTGGAAGAATGTAAGGAGAGTGGTGAGGAGAGCAGATAAGAACGTTGAGACTTCTCTCCCTTGTATCCAGGACATTGCACCAACATGCTGCGTATCCCCAGCCAGAAACATCACTAGAGAGTCCTCACACTGAAGGAGGTTCAGTAGCATTCAGTGCACTGTTACCTTTTTTTTTAATGCGAAATTGCACTCAAAATACATCTGTGTTTCCTGTTTATAGTAATTTATATCAGAAATAGACAAATATGTAGTTGTATATATATCTTTTACACTACTGGTAACACTCAGGTCACTTTAACGCTGCACCTTATAGTGTAGTTTTCTTTTAGTAGAACCAGATTGTTTTCACTGTTTTATTTTTCAACGAGCCTCATGCATTCTGAATATAATTAAAGTTTGTCTAAGTTTAAGTCTAAACCATCAACTGTACTGTTGCAGGGGAAGGAGGGGTGGAGAGGGTGAGTCTGGTTCATCTCATGGGGGGAGTTTGGAATCTAAAGAATGGGGTTGTTCTTAGTGATATCTGGGGTCTCCTTAAATAAAATGCTACTAATTTCATAACTCTGTTGGTGGTTGAAATAAACCAGGGAAGTCTGGAACAGGCAGGCACTGATGATATTCAGCCCTCAACACCACAACAGCTGTCCTCTTGGCTCCGTCACAGATTTCAAGACACAGACAAAAAATGCAGTACAACAGTAAACATCCTCCCTCCTATAAAGGGGAGTTTTTCTTGCCACTGTTTGGCTTAAGGTTTTTTTTCCCATTAGGGGAGTTTTGACGTGCCAATATTTGTGTAATAATTGCCCGGGGGTCATGTTCTGGGTGTCTGGGAAGCGCCTACAGACAACCTGTATTGTAACAGATGCTAAATAAATAAAATTGAATTGAATGTTTTAATTGCATCAAAAATGCTTTCCAGATTGATGGGCAGCAACATTTCCTTGTCTAAAGGCATTGCTGACATCTCTCGCTTTTGGCGTTGTGTTTACACACAAGTGAATGCTGACAAATCTTCTGTACATTGTCAAAAGTAAACAGAGAGAAAGTCTGAGGGCGTGTCCACCCTCTCCCTCCAGAACTAAAAAAAAACAACAGCAAAGGTTTGTGCCTATATTTTAAGGGAAGGAAGTTTTATTTGTTCTAATTTTGTAGTATATCTGGTTATTTGTTGAGAAACTTATCGACAATTCCAGATGAGACAGAAGTAGAAATACATGACATAATAAATCAAAAGCATGCCGATCGGTTTTTATCCAGGATCCTTGAGACTTCTGGAGCTCAGCTGATCCTAACAATTTGCAGAAATCTGCAGCTGAACCTCAAACTGATGACGAGCCGCGAACGTGTGGCTCTAATGAGACATGCTTGCAGAGCAGTTAAGGCTGCAGGGACAGAACAAGACCTCCTCATTCCAGGGGGAGGGGGTTGTGGTTCTGTGCAGAAAGGCGGGAACAGGGTCTGGGCGGGAACAGGGTCTGGGCGGGATCAGGGTCTGGGCTGCATCATGTTGCTTCACACTCACACTTCAGTCTGTTTCTCCAGCGAGGCATCATGGTGGAGCGCAGCATGAACCCCCTCCTCAAATGGGCACTGGTCCTCTTCGTACTCGTATCTGTCATCCTCAACATTGTCCTGGTGGCAGTCCACTCCAGCAGGAAACCAAAATGTTCTGCCCAGCGAGCCTCTCCGTTGCAGTACAAGCACAACCCTCGCAGCCGTGTGTTTGGCGACCTGAGCCGGGACGAGTACTTGCAGGTCCAGCAATACCTGGTTCGGCAGAAAGACCTGGACATCTCCACCAGGCAGACCACTAGACCGGACCAGAACTTCCTGTTCCTCATTGACCTTGCACTTCCCAAAAAAGCAGAGGTACTGGCATACTTGGATCAGAATGGGCCAGAACCGGTACGCCAGGCCACGGCTGTGGTCTTCTTCGGAAGCATAGGACTCATCAAAGAGTATCTGGTCTGGCCGTTACCGAACCCCACTAACCACAGAGACGTGACCCAGGAGCGGTACCACATGGATCTGCCTACCAGCAAGCGGCTGGTCACCATCGGGGAGTATGCGCTTATGTTCCAGTTCTTCCAGACAGAGGTCTTTTCCAAGCTGGAGAAGCTCCTGAATGAGAGCTTTGGTGTGGGTCCAACCAGAACCCTAAATGCCTTTGAGCAGATGCCACGTGGTGTCCGGTCTGGGGACCGGAAGACCTGGGTGTCCTTCTTCAGAGACATGAGTGGAATGTACATCCACCCGGTGGGGTTTGAAGTGCTCCTGAGCCACGAGAGCACCAACATGTCACAGTGGCGTGTGGAGCAATTGCTCTACAACGGACAGTACTTCAGGTCAGTCGACCACTTGCGGCAGGACTACGAGGCTGGAAATGTCCAGAAGATTGCATATACGGAGCCCAGGGACTATGGCTCCCTGAAGCCCCGGAAAAGGCCCCCCCAGGTGGGCCCACAGCAGTTCTACATGGACGGACAGCGCTTCAGTGTGCAGGACAACCATGTGGCCTATCTGGACTGGAGCTTTGCCTTTGGCCATAGTGCACTCACCGGCATGCGCGTGTTCGACGTGCGGTTCAGGGGGGAGCGGATCGTGTACGAGCTGAGCGTGCAGGAGGCCATGTCTGTGTATGGCTCAGTCACACCAGGGATGATCATCACCAAGTTCCTGGACTCCAGCATCGGCATCGGCCGCTTCGCACACGAACTCGTCCGCGGTGTGGACTGCCCGTACCAGGCCACGTATGTGGACACGTACCGCTACATCGACGTGCCAACTCCAGTCCGCTTCCGGAACTCCATCTGCATCTTTGAGCACAACATGGGCCAGCCTCTGAGGAGGCACTTCTCTGACTTTTTCCACCACAGTTACGGGGGAATGGCCAACAGTGCGCTCGTGTTCCGGACCATCACTGCCATTGGAAATTACGACTACATGTGGGACTTCATCTTCTACCAGAGTGGCTCTGTGGAGGCCAAGGTTCACGCCACGGGCTACATCTCCTCCTCCTACATGGTCCGTGGAGCGATGAAACACGGCCACCAGGTGGCACCAAATGTCCTGGGGAACATCCACACACACTTCATCAACTTCAAGGTGGACCTGGATGTGGCAGGTAAGAGGCCTTGTATGGCAAACCAGTGAGGTCCTAAAACATTACCTAACAGTCCAACTAGAACAAACAAACAAAAACATTTATTTCAATAAACAATAGTTTTTATTTAAGTTTCTCCTGCCACTAAAAGAGAGCGTTAACCCCCAGTCAGAATATACCATTAGTTTATAAAACCCTCTCCCTTACACATACGTACACAAACATTTAAGCACACACATTATGTAAATGATTTACCTCTTGTGGTCTCTCTCGTCACTTGCTGGTATCTGTCTCCCTTAAGTCCATTTAAATAACCCACTGACACTTTAGGAAACACAATCTGAAGCATAAACATGCTTGATTAAGTGAAATAGAAGCAGTTGTTTGATTGTTTGAAGCTACGACTACTTCAGAACTACCAACATTTTCATGAATGGTAAAATTTCGCTCTCCTCACAGCTGATGCACAAATATCTTCAGCTTATGTTTAATGAAAACAGCAAGAAGAAAGTCAAAAAAAAAATGATCAGTATTTACATAAAAAGTCAAAGTGGCATATGAGATCCTAGTCTGAATTCAAACATTTATTATTTTATTTAATATTATTTAAATTTGCATTTCTTAAAATGCTTTTTGGTGTACAGGCATTAGAGAAGCGTCTAAATCCAAAGTTCTCCTCTCATTAACTATCTCTCAAAGAAAAATGAACTCTGCTCCTCTTTCTGCTCCTCCAGCTGTTGATCATTACCTTATAAATCAAGGTCAACATACTACAAATAAATAATTAAAAGAAGCCGCACATGCAAACACGTGATCAAGATTTAATTTAGATACAAGGCCTATACTTTAGTGCTCTTTACTTTACTGACTAACTCATTCTAGGCCTATTTTCCTTTTGCTGTTTCATTTGCTGGTTGTGTTTTAAAACCTGGACATAAAAAAAATATAACCACTTAGGTAATTAATACTGTAGGCTGCTGTGTTTACAAGGCAAGGCAAGGCAAGGCAAGGCAAGGCAAGGCAAGGCAAGGCAAGGCAAGGCAAGGCAAGGCAAGGCAAGGCAAGGCAAGGCAAGGCAAGTCAGTGGTTAAAATATAATTAAGTTTGGAAACTTAAGCTGAAAATATCAGAGCAGATTTGTGTGTTTATTCAACTGCAGCTGAGAACAGGTGAGTCTTCAACCCTGATTTAAATAAACTGACTGTTTCAGCTGATCTGAGGCTTTCTGGGAGTTTGTTCCAGACATGTGGAGAAGAGAAGCTCAAGGAAGCTTCTCCACGTCCGGTTCTGACTCTGGGAACTGATGAATAACTGGATCCAGATGAACTGAGGGGTCTGAAGGTTCATACTGGGTCAGGAAGTCACTGATGTGGTCCACGGTTTTGTCTTAGTGAGGACTGGAGCAGCAGAGTTCTGGATGAGCGGCAGTTGTCTAGATGATGTTTGTAGGTGGACTGTTACAATAATCAAACCTACTGAAGATGAATGCAGGGACTTGTGTTTCTGGTGCTGCTGAGACATCAGATTTATTTAACCTTGATATATTTTTGAGGTGATAGTAGGCTACTTTGTTACTGCCTTTCCGTGTTTTTCCTAATGACCATCACATCTCCCAGATTTCTGGCCTGGTTGTTGGTTTTTAGGTGTACAGATTGAAGCTCTGTGGTGACCTGTGTGACCACAGAGGAAGACTGACATATTTCCACTGTCTGAATTCAAACACATGTCATTAAACACTGACTAGTGATATATTTGTTACTTTATAAGAATCTTTGATTTATATTTGATTTATATTTTGACCTCCTAAACTTACATGAGCCAGATATAATTAGGCTATAAATAAAGAAAACCCATCATTACACTTTTTTTTTCCAAAATTAAACTGTACATTTCAGATGTTTTTGAGTTTAAGCAAGGTTAGAATCAGAACTGGCCGTGCTGTGAGTGAATGGATGGATATGAAGAGACGAGTGTTTCCAGCCACCTACAACATGGACAGTATGTTAATATGCAATTTTTATTTACCTGGAAAAAGGCACTTATTTTGAAGTATAGTATTTTTTTCTTTTGTTTATTTGTTTTAATCTTTAGAAAATGGACCAAAGTGAGGAGCATTGTAGTCCTCGAACATCAAGTTTAAGTTATGACCATTTCAGTTTGCTTAGTAAAAGTGCCATGGAAGACTAATGACCAGAACTCTGATGTTTACTATACCAAATCTTACTCCTTTGTCTTCTTTTGAAAAAAAAATCCCAAAAGTTGGAGTTGGGTTGACTTTAGTTGTATCTTTTTGCAATTTCACGATACTCAAATCTTCCTGCCATTGTTGATGTGACGGTTGAGTTAACATCACACATTGTTCTGATAGCGCTCCTCGTCCTGCACCTCCAGGGATGCAGTTTTCCATAACCGATAGTTTCATCAATGTGCGCTCAGGCAAAGGGTCGGGGGAACTAACTGCAGCTGTTTGATGGATTTTTAAGGGAAACCAGTGAACTCCAACATGCAGTAGGAACTGGGCTGACTTGTTGCCAGCTGCCAGCTCTGGTGACTAGACTAGACCCTGATGGGACCACTTATTACACTGCAGTATAGACTCAAGTAACTAGACAACAATGTGGTGACTAGACAAGACTTTGGCGGGACCTCTGACTATACTAAATTCTGGTGACTAGTTTACACTTATGTTCGACCACAGATTATAATACACTGTGTTGACTAGTTTAGATTCTGTTGACTTGACTAGACTGTGGTGGGACCTCTGACTATACTAGACTCTGGCGGGTCCATGATCACAACTGTTTTTCTCCTGGAAACCCCCTACATTGGTGTGACTTTTGCATAAGATGGCATTTTATCGCCATCTAGAGGAAAACACAAATACTGGTCTAAATATGAAGAAAAAATTTATTACAGAACTTTATGAGAAAGTGAAGGTTACCTAACGTCTGTTGTGACCAACGACTAGACCAGTGACTATAGTAGACTTTGGTGGGCACACCAATAAAACTGGATTCTGGTGGGACCACTGACTAGACTAGACTCTCGTTGGACCACAGCCTAGACTAGACTCTGGTGGGACCACAGCCTTGACTAGACTCTCATTGGACCACTGACTTGACTAGACTCTGGTGGGACCACTGCCTTGACTAGACTCTCATTGGACCACTGACTTGACTAGACTCTGGTGGGACCACAGCCTTGACTAGACTCTCGTTGGACCACAGCCTAGACTAGACTCTGGTGGGACCACAGCCTTGACTAGACTCTCGTTGGACCACTGACTAGACTAGACTCCGGTGGGACCACAGGCTTGACTAGACTCTTGTTGGACCACTGACTAGACTAGACTCTGGTGGGACCACAGCCTTGACAAGTTGCTTGTTGGACCACATCCTAGACTAGACTCTGGTGGGACCACAGCCTTGACTAGACTCTCGTTGGACCACAGCCTAGACTAGACTCTGGTGGGACCACAGCCTTGACTAAACTCTCGTTGGACCACTGACTAGACTAGACTCCGGTGGGACCACAGCCTTGACTAGACTCTTGTTGGACCACTGACTAGACTAGACTCTGGTGGGACCACAGCCTTGACTAGACTCTCATTGGACCACTGACTAGACTAGACTCTGGTGGGACCACAGCCTTGACAAGTTGCTTGTTGGACCACATCCTAGACTAGACTCTGGTGGAACCACAGCATTGACTAGACTCTCATTGGACCACTGACTAGACTAGACTCTGGTGGGACCACAGCCTTGACAAGTTGCTCGTTGGACCACAGCCTAGACTAGACTCTGGTGGGACCACAGGCTTGACTAGACTCTCATTGGACAACAGCCTAGACTAGACTCTGGTGGGACCACCAACTAGGCTAGACTCAGGGGGGACCGCCACCTAGACTAGTCTCTGGTGGGACCACAGCCTTGACTAGACTCTCGCTGGACCACTAATTAGACTAGACTTTGTTGGGACCACCAACTAGACTAGACTCTGGTGGGAGCTCCACCTAGACTAGACTCCGGTGGGACCTCCACCTAGACTAGACTCTGGTGGGAACACAGCCTTGATTAGACTCTCGTTGGACCACTAATTAGACTAGACTCTGGTGGGAACACAGCCTAGACTAGACTCTGGTGGGACCACAGCCTTGACTAGACTCTCGTTGGACCACTGACTAGACTAGACTCCGGTGGGACCACAGGCTTGACTAGACTCTTGTTGGACCACTGACTAGACTAGACTCTGGTGGGACCACAGCCTTGACTAGACTCTCATTGGACCACTGACTAGACTAGACTCCGGTGGGACCACAGCCTTGACTAGACTCTCGTTGGACCACTGACTAGACTAGACTCTGGTGGGACCACAGCCTTGACAAGTTGCTTGTTGGACCACATCCTAGACTAGACTCTGGTGGGACCACAGCATTGACTAGACTCTCATTGGACCACTGACTAGACTAGACTCTGGTGGGACCACAGCCTTGACAAGTTGCTCGTTGGACCACAGCCTAGACTAGACTCTGGTGGGACCACAGGCTTGACTAGACTCTCATTGGACAACAGCCTAGACTAGACTCTGGTGGGACCACCAACTAGGCTAGACTCAGGGGGGACCGCCACCTAGACTAGTCTCTGGTGGGACCACAGCCTTGACTAGACTCTCGCTGGACCACTAATTAGACTAGACTTTGTTGGGACCACCAACTAGACTAGACTCTGGTGGGAGCTCCACCTAGACTAGACTCCGGTGGGACCTCCACCTAGACTAGACTCTGGTGGGAACACAGCCTTGATTAGACTCTCGTTGGACCACTAATTAGACTAGACTCTGGTGGGAACACAGCCTTGACTACACTCTGGGGGCTACATGATGACTGTCCAGAATGACTGCATTTCTCCTGGAAACCACCTTAATGACTGTGATTCTGAGTAAAAAGGCGTTTTATCAGAAGTTTATGAGACATTTATGTTGGAGGAGGAAATAGTCATAAAGCTGTGTTTGATTAAATGTGAGTCTCAGATGCAGTTTTAGTCCTCGATATGGTCTCTGTGGTCTGTGATCAGAAGCAGCTGCTAGAGTTTGGAGGAAGGATGATTAGTTGTTCAACAGCTGGAGGTTCATCTCTAGCTGTGGTTGGATGATTTAAGTGTGGGCGTTTGTGCAGATGATTTGTGTGCAACTTGTTCTCTCTTCAGAGCTCTCAGCAGACAGAACTGACATTTTTCCTGCTGAATTTTCAGCTGCTCACATCCATGGACATCAGAAGCTGTGGGAGCCCTGGGAGAGTCGAAGAACTGGATTCTAAAACTGATGATGTCATCAGAACCATAATGAAACTCCTCTGTTGTCTAACTGCTAACATCGTCTAAGTCTCTGCTGTAACCTTTTACAAGACCATGAACAGGGTTTCCACCATGCCATTATTTCTCTAACATAAAGAATGTAAAAATAAATCATGGTGGCAATTCTAAGTGCCCCTTCACTGCTTCCATAGGATTTATCAGGGTACATTTCAGCCAGATATTGAGTGGACCATAAACTATGAAATTTGGACTTCTAGGGTCACATGATCTTCGTGTTAGTCCGAAGTGTTTTTTGTTTTCTGAGGCTCAGCTCAGTTAAGATCGTACCAACACGCTGCATGACACAGGTGACGTCACATCCATCCATCCATCCATCCATCCATCCATCCATCCATCCATCCATCCATCCATCCATCCATCCATCCATCCATCCATCCATCCATCCATCCATCCATCCATCCATCCATCCATCCATCCATCCATCCATCCATCCATGCATCCATCCATCAGATGTATCATCACACCAGCTTCTTGTACCTTAGACTTCTTTGACTTTTCTGGGGAGCCCGTATCGATTCAGACCCCATGACTTGACCTTGTGGAGCTGTCTCGGCAGCATGACACAGTCACAGTTCGAGCACCCTGATGTTAGTCCTCCTGGTGGACAAACACTGTTGGGGTGGAGAGAAGACTACGTTCATGGATCCAGACAACATGGGCGATGTTAACCACAGCCAACCGTCAATCCGATCACCACACCCCTATTTCTCCATAAATCAGTGCTTTTAAAATATTTTACATGATGAGGTGCATAATAATTCCCCCCGTAGAGTTGTCACGGACATGAAAGTGATTCATTTCTTTGGGCTCCACAATTTACAGTTATTTACTCAAATGTGGTCCTAAACATATTAAAACTACAGCTTCAAATGTTCTTAACCTGAAATGTGCAGCAAACGTCTTGAAATAAATGGAAATGTTAGAAATGTGTTGTTTTTTTCTGCAGGAGTGAGGAATGTGTTCCAGACCAAGGACATGAAGTTTGTCAACATGTCATTGCCGTGGATACCAGGTCATTACGCTATGGTTCCTGAGCTGGTGGAGAAGCAGCTCCAAACAGAGCAGGTCCGCCTTTATCTTTGTTCACGTTCAAAGATGTTTTAATGAGCTTTGATGTCAGAGTGAAGCAGAGATTCATTTAATATTACTGATCAATAACCATATACTGAAGAAGAACTGTCAAAGCAGCACAAGAGATCATGAAACCAGAACACACCCTGGGACCTGATTGCTCTCCAGGGCATGGCTTGGGCAAGGATGTCTAGTAGTAATGGCTGAAACACCTGATGAAGCACTTGAGCATCCTCTGCACAGGTGTGAGTGTGAGTGTGCAAGGTTTGTTTGTGTCTATATGTGGCCTGGTGATGGACTGGCGACCTGTCGTACCTCTGCCTCTCGCCTGTAATGACCCCCGTGACCCTGCAAAGGATAAAACGGGTATAGAAAATGGATGGATGGGTAGTACAGATGGACCCACATCCAAACCAATTTACTTGTTTTGGTTAACTTAAACAGACACCAATTTGACGAGTGCTAAATCTGACACGGCAGTTTGAACCCCAGACTCTGTGTGCTCAGATGCATGATCACCGTGACCAGGTGAAGCCCCAAACCTGACCACATAAAAAGCTAACACTCAGCCAGACTCAAACCAAGCCAAACTTTATACTGAAACCAAACCACATTTTTTTCTTTCAAGTTGTAGCTCCAAAAGGGACTCAGAACTACGATGAACATTCACAGTAGATAATATTGGTACTGAGAGCTGCAGACGACATCCAGCAGCCGGTGCATTGCCTTTGCCTCCCCAATTCAACTGCCTAGTCGACAGATGAGGCGGCAGAAGTCATTGAGTCCATCTTTCTCCTCTTTACTCTAACCCTTAAAGCCTAATCCCAACCATAATAGGACAGTGAAGAATCGGTTTTGTCTGAACCAAGGCGCTAACATTTAAAATGACAGATGTGTCCTGGATAACAAGACATTTTAGATTTCTTCCAGCTGTTAACAACTAATTAAAGTATTGATTTTCATTCCTGTGGGAGTATTTCCTGTCATGATGAGGTGAGGACTAAATTCAGATGTGGCGAGCCGTGGCAGCATCTGTTAACCAGCTATTAAACGTTTGTTAAGCCACCAGCTGAACTTAATGCAGGTGTTGATCGTCAGTTCGCCATGACTGTAGTTTCCCACCAAGGTCCACCTCGTCCATCTGAAACTGACTTTACAACTTCTGTCTGGTGTAACATCCCACCCTAACAGGAAGCTGCCCTGCGGTATGACACCAAGACACCACGTTACCTTCACATCGCCAGCCGAGCCAAAAACACCTATGGCCATCAGCGCTCCTACAGACTTCAAGTGTACAGCTTTGCAGGAGACCACCTCCCAGAGAGCCAGCCTGAGGAGAGGGCCATGTCCTGGGCCAGGTAGGTTCTGGTAATGATCCTGGTAAGACCCCACGGGCTTATGAAGTCCTGGTCCAGGTAGAACCCTCATGAGTTTCTGATGAGGTTTATGATATTTCTGAAAATTGGCATAAGAAATCTGTGCCTGACAATGATATTGGTATCAATGGTTTTAATCGTTGCGACAGAGTAAGCACAGGTGGCGGGGTTGCTATATGCATTACATCAAGTTGATATCATCCAAGCATTATTGCTCGTAAAACAAGTAGATTTCTAAGCTTGGAAAAGTTCAAATTGGTTCTCATCTCTGAATAACTGTTGTACTTGATTACAGTGAAATTATTCTTGCAGGAGATTTCAGTTAGGATCGGTTCAGCTCTGCTTTCAATGATTTTAAATCACTATGTGACTTTCTCACTCTTACTCAAATGATCGTTTCTATCCTCTCCTGCAAATACCAAGTCTTCTTTAAAGAAAGAAAAGTCTACTCTAATTGACCCGATTTAAACAAATGTCCCACATAAATTTATTGCTCCAGATGTTTTTTATTCATCACTTAAGTGACCACTGCACTGTGGCTGCTGTTAGAAAAAAAATTATCCTTAAAGGAAATCCTTAAAATCATTATAAAGAGGGATTCAAAAGACTTTAAGGAGCAAAGATTTAGTTTTATTAAGATCTAAATCGTTACAATTGGAGTAGAGTATAATTGATTCCAGATGTGGGAACAGCTTGGTCACATTTCTCTGAGAGCTTTAGTAACATGGTAAATGAACATACCCTCTTCTGAAGATTTAGGGTGAAAGACGTACACCTCAGACTTCCAGCACAGTTTCAGTACATTTTCAATAGATTTCCATTCTCTATTCATTCTCGATATTAAGGTTATAGCCTGGCACCCCTGGTGGTTGTAGGGGTCTATACACCTGAATAGCCTTGATGTAGACAGAAACAGCTCTGATGGTGGACTCATCAGGATTGTAGTCTTCTGCAGCTCTGAGGTAGGTGGTCAGACTTAGGGTGGTGGCTGGGTATTAAAACATCTGACTTTTCTGTAGGAAATTGGCCATGGTCTTCCAAAACCTGCTTTTATTTAAGAAACAGTATCTGGATTTCTGTTCTGGACATGTTTCTTTTCACCAATCAAAGCTCCTGCTCCATGTTTTCCAGGTATAAGGTGGCCATCACCAAGCACAAGGACTCAGAGCAGACCAGCAGCAGTCTGTACAGTCAGAATGACATCTGGAGTCCAGTTGTGGACTTCAGCAAGTACATTGAAGACAACGAAAGCATTGACAATGAAGTATGGTCACATAAAATCTGCATGTAGAAACAATGTGTAGCATATGTATGCATGTTTACTGTACTAACCGGTGTGTTTACAGGACCTGGTTGCCTGGGTAACCGCTGGTTTCCTTCATATCCCACATGCTGAAGACATCCCTAACACAGTGACGGTGGGGAATGGAGGCGGAGTGCTGCTGCGACCTCATAACTACTTCAACGAGGACCCGTCCATCCACTCACCGGATGCCGTGTACTTCCATCCCGGTGGCGAGAACAGCTGTGAGACCAACAGGATGGCCTGTTTGGCTCATGAGACCTGTAGTCCGGTTCTAGAGCCCTTCACCTATGATGGCTTTAATGGAGTCATGAAGTTTGAGGACTGGGCCTGATCACTGCTGAGTACTGGCTTCAAGACCACCACAACCTCAAAGGGGTTTTTGTGTTTGTAGAGGCTGGTTGATCAGGAAATCTCTCTGGAAAACTGATACCACTGAGAGATAACTTAGCCAGGCAGTTTCAAAGATTGTCATGTGCTTAAATGTCATCCTTGTCACATGTAACTCAGCTGTGTGCTAAAGTTTTACACTAATGATGCATTTGTACATTCAAATAAGCTCCACGCTGAGCCTTCCCTCAGAACAATTTCTTGACAAAGTCTTGACTGTATTCAGTATCTTTTAAATGTTGTTTTTAAATCTGTGAAAATAAAACCACAGTTCCTAAAAGGTCAAATGAAATAACAACAGAATGCAGTGATTTTCAAGTCTCCTAAACCTGTTTTTCTGCACAATAGAAGATTAAAAAGAAATAAGATGTCTAGACAGGACAAAATCACCTCCTTTTTTAACAACAGCCCATTAACGTCGGGAGCTGAGAAGACCAGCAGATGGCGTGCTTAACAGGAGTGGTGTCTCATCTGCTCATATTTTATAAGATTCTCAAGATGTTTCCAGTCGGTGACAGGTCTGGACCGCAGCAGACTGCTTCAGCACTTGATCTCTTCTACTCTAGCATCATTTTATCATGGAGTCAGTATGTGGTTTAGCACTTTCTTGCTGAAAGATGTAAAACCTTCCTGGAAGAAGAAGTCTGGATATGTTGCTCTAAAACCTGTATTTACCATTCATGTCTCGTTTCCAGATGTACCTACTGTAACTTCCACAGACATGAATGCATCCCCATCCCATCAGAGATGGAGGACTCTGATCTGAGAGCTGAAACAAGCTGGATGTTCTGTCTACCCTGCGAGAGCTTTGAGACAGGACGCTGTCGGCACTTCGCTCTGCTCTGAAGCTCATTCATGTCTGTGTTTTGATGAGTGCACCATCTGTGCTGCATGTTGCCAAACTTTAAAATGTTCAGGTTCAGCTGTGACAACACACTTCCACCTCTAGATACTGTGACAATGGAGAAGAAGCTCCAGGTTTGGCTCTCAGTGCTTCTCTCTCCTGCTGTCAACTCTGAGTCTGAAGTTCACCTAAAAACGTCTGATTTTCTTTTTTTTACCCCCCCCCCCCCCCCCCCCCCCTTTTTTTTTTACACATTTATTAGTGGTTAATACCAAGTTTGGTAGAACGTAAGAGCTATATATATATATATATATATATATATATACATATATATATAAATATATATATACATATATATATATATATACATATATATATATATATATATACATATATATATATATATATATATATATATATATATATATATATATATATATATATATATATATATATATATATATGTATTTTAATCTTGCAACAGGTTTATTTTTGTTTGTTTGGTTTTTTGAAATGTGCGCATAGGTGTGTGTGAGTGTGTTCCCTTCACCAGCCCTCATGACAGTCTACCCATATCTTATTAATCCCTAGAGAAAGAAACATACACACACACACACACACACACACACACACACACACACACACACACACACACACACACACACACACATATATTGTGTGTGTGTGTGTGTGTGTGTGTGTGTGTGTGTGTGTGTGTGTGTGTGTGTGTGTGTGTATAAAAAACTCGTTCCTCACCCTCCGTGGGTGGTGTCCCTTCTAAGCTCGGGTCCTCTACCAGAGGCCAGGGAGCTTGAGGGTTCTGCGCAGTATCTTTGCTGTTCCTAACACTGCACTTTTCTGGACTGAGATATCTGAGGTTGTACCGGGGATCTGCTGCAGCCACTCTTCCAGTTTGGGGGTTACTGCCCCGAGTGCTCCGATCACCACGGGCACTACTGTCACCTTCACCTTCCAGGCCTTCTCCAGCTCCTCTCTAAGCCCTTGGTATTTCTCAAGCTTCTCGTGTTCCTTTCGCCTGATGTTACCATCACTTGGTATTGCCACATCCACCACCACGGCTTTCCTCTGCCCTTTGTCTACCACCACGATGTCTGGTTGGTTTGCCATCACCATCCTGTCTGTCTGTATCTTGAAGTCCCACAGGAGCTTTGCTCTGTCATTTTCCACCACCTTGGGAGGTGTTTCCCATTTTGACCTTGGGGTTTCCAGCCCATACTCCACACAGATGTTTCTGTAGAGTATGCCCGCTACTTGGTTATGGCGTTCCATGTATGCTTTCCCTGCCAGCATCTTACACCCTGCAGTTATGTGCTGGATTCTTTCCGGTGCTTCTTTGCACAACCTACACCTTGGGTCTTGTCTGGTGTGGTATATCTGGGCCTCTATTGCTCTGGTGTTCAGAGCCTGCTCCTGTGCAGCCTGGACGAGTGCCTCTGTGCTGTCCTGTAGGCCAGCTCTCTCTAGCCATTGGTAGGACTTCTTGAGATCAGCCACTTCAGTTATGGTTCGATGGTACATCCCGTGTAGGGGCTTGTCCTCCCATGATGCTTCCTCCTCCAGCACCTCTTCACCTTGCCATTGTCTGAGGCATTCACTGAGTACGTCATCCGTTTGGGCCTTGTCCTTGATGTACTCATGGAGCTTGGCAGTTTCGTCCCGGATAGTGGCTTTCACACTCACTAGTCCTCGGCCCTCCTTCCTTACGGCTTGCGTACAGTCTCAGTGTGCTGGATTTGGGGTGGAACCCACCATGCATGGTGAGGAGCTTCCTTGTCTTAACATCTGTGGTCTGTATCTCTTCCTTTGGCCACCTTATTATTCCTGCAGGGTATCTGATCACTGGCAGGGCGTAGCTGTTTATTGCCCGGGACTTGTTCTTGCCATTGAGCTGGCTTCTTAGGACCTGCCTTACTCGCTGGAGGTATTTGGCTGTTGCCATTTTCCTTGTAGCCCCTTCGAGGTTACCATTTGCCTGTGGTATTCCAAGGTACTTGTAACTGTCCTCAATGTCTGCTATTGTTCCTTCTGGGACTGAGACCCCTTCTGTGTGGACTACCTTGCCTCTTTTTGTCACCATCCTCCTACATTTCTCAAGCCCGAATGACATCCCGATGTTGTTGCTGTAGATCCTGGCGGTGTGGATCAGGGAGTCTATGTCCCGCTCGCTCTTAGCGTACAGCTTGATGTCATCCATGTAGAGGAGGTGACTGATCGTAGCTCCATTCCTGAGGCGGTATCCGTAGCCAGTCTTGTTGATTATTTGGCTTAGGGGGTTCAGACCTATGCAGAACAGCAGTGGGGAGAGCGCATCTCCTTGGTATATGCCACATCTGATGGACACTTGGGCAAGTGGCTTGCCATTTGCCTCGAGAGTGGTTTTCCACAGGCCCATCGAGTTTGCAATGAAGGCCCTTAGAGTGCTGTTGATCTTGTACATCTCCAAGCACTCAGTGATCCATGTGTGTGGCATCGAGTCGTAGGCTTTCTTGTAATCAATCCAGGCCGTGCACAGGTTGGTATTTCGGGACTTGCAGTCTTGGGCGACTGTTCTGTCAACCAGGAGTTGGTGTTTGGCTCCTCTGGTGTCTCTGCCTATGCCCTTCTGTGCTTTGCTCATGTATTGCTCCATGTGCCTGCTTATCTTAGTCGCAATGATGCCTGACAGGAGCTTCCATGTTGTGGAGAGGCAGGTTATTGGTCGGTAGTTAGATGGGGCTGCACCCTTTGTGGGATCCTTCAGGATCAGGATCGTTCGCCCTTCGGTTAGCCATTCTGGGTGAGTCCCATCTCTTAGCAGCTGGTTCATTTGTGCTGCCAGGCGCTCATGGAGTGCTGTGAGTTTCTTTAGCCAGTAGGCCTGGATCATGTCTGGGCCCGGTGCTATCCAGTTTTTCATACCTGAGACTCTTTCTTGGATGTCTGCCACTGTGATGGTGACTGGTTTCTGCTCAGGGAGGTTGCTGTGCTCCTCTCTTAGGGAGACTAGCCATTGAGCACTGCTGTTATGTGCTGCATCCTTCTCCCATATGCTCTTCCAGTACCTCTCAGTTTCCAGCCTTGGTGGGTCTGCTCTGTTGTTATTACCCTGCCATTGAGCATACACTTTCGCAGGTTGAGTTGCGAACAGCCTGTTTATTCGTCTGGCTTCATTGTCTCTAGTGTATCTCTTTAGGCGGCTAGCCAAGGCTTGGAGCCTTTGTTTGGCAGTTTCGAGTGCTTCAGGTATGGGTATCTGGTTGTACTTCTTGGGTACTGGTCTTTTCATTGCACCTTTCTGGGCTCCTGTCAATTGACTCACTTCTCTCCGTGCCACCTTGATTTTTACCTCCAACCTTCGTTTCCATGGTGGGTCATGTTTCTCATGGTTCCCATGGTTGCTCTTATAGCCAAGCATCTCCAGGATCACTGCTGCTGAAGTGTATATCAGCTCATTGGTCTCGGTGATTGTTGTGGTAGGGATCGCTGTCAGTGCTGCATTCACATTGTCCAGGAGACTTTCAGATGGTGCTTCACTTGGTCTTGGTAATCGCTGCCGGGGTTGCCTTGTGTTTAGTCTCACCATGATCTTATCTTTCAGGTCCTTCGCTGCCTCGCTCAGCGTTATTGGGGCTTGGTACCCAATCTCTGGAGGGGCAGGTTGTGTAACCTCCCCTCTGACCTGGCGTCCTGGTTCCCCCATGCAGGTATTCACCTTGCATTTGTGTTGTACCTCGTCAATCTCAAGTTGTGATAGCAGTTGCCGTTTGTGGATGTTGGAACACTGAGCTACTAGTTGTTTAGCTGTCAACTGTGACCGTGGGTTTCGAAGTAACCATTGTGCCCACATTCTCTGCATGTAACCCCTCTGACTAGGGTCACTTGAGTAGTAGCATTCCAGCAGAGCCTTGTTGTCGCATCTCGCCCATTTCCGCCTGGTTCCAGTAGCCCACTTCTCATCAAGGTGCTCTGGTTCCCCAGCACCTGACGCAGACCTTGTTTGGCCGGGCGACGTCTGAGCCGGCATGTCATCTGTTTCATTGTCTCTCATCATACATACATAAGAACATATCCAGACCATGGCATTGCAACCAGCCGCAGAAGGACCAGGACGTCCACCACCCCTACTCCGCTACCTGCACACAGCCCCCACCAGCAGCACAAGTGGAGGGCCAGCCGCCATTCGGAGGCGACTCAAGGCCAGGAACACAGAACCTGCCAACAATTCATGGCCACACCCAGACAACAATTAGTCAACTAGTCGACCCGACCAGCCCTGCCAACCCCAATGTGGTTGTGAGGTTTTTGCTCCCTCTACGGGAGGAATGGCAGACTGCAGATGGTGGAGCGACAAGTTGAGCTCCAACTCACAATTGCATTGGTTCTTGAATCGATGTGATGATTGTGAAGGACAACAGAATTGGATAATGCAGAGAACACAGTAAAATGATTGCCTGAGAGGCAACACTTCGTCAGCTCCAGAATCTCAGGGTGGACATCGGGTGAGTGGATAAACCAAGACACAAAGTGGTAAGGAGAAGAGCCTTAGATGATGGAGTGTTGAAGAGGTGGTCTACAACTACAAGTACCCCTATGATTACTGGCGAGCAGGGACTTTTAGTCATTTGGGGGATAGGCAGCCAACATGTCCTTTCACACAGCAGCAGAGGCACTAACCCTTGGAACCGTCACTGCTTACCTGGGAAAAGGCCAGTAAATTAAATGACAGGGAATTTAGGTATGTTCTTACCAGCGTTCTGAGATTATCATTAATACAAATGGTTAGAAATACAAAGGTACTGAAAGAGCCAGAAAAATCATAGTCCGTTAACTCATCCTTTATGTCCTGCTTTAAAACTTTGATGATAACATCCCTTAAGGCTGCATCATTCCGGCTTGACTCAGCTGCCAAGATGCTGAATTCCCACTGAGTAATTTAAGGTTTGGCTGTTTAGACTTTCAGCAGATCTGTGAAGATACAATCTAAGATATTTGGGTTGTTAAAAAGATTAAACATTTCCTCCAGTTATCATCCTACATGTACCGTCATGAGGTCAGATAAACGTCAGATAAACTCATTAAATATTACACCGAGTCATTAATCATTTTCTGTCACATGAGCCAGTTTCAACAAGGTTTAGCTGTCAGACCGATGTCCTGACATTTGTCTCTGGAATACTCTAGTCTGCATAACAGTTTGTGATCCAGGCAATGACTGCAAGGCATCCAGGTCCCAGACTTTCATCCCTCCACCACTGTACTTGACAGCGAGTGTGGGGCATTACACTTCCATGTTGTTCTTAGGCAGATCAGGTTTTCTCATGCAAACCCTTCCAAGCAAACTGTACTGGTTCAGTTTGCTTTGTTTGTTCATGTTCAAGAGGTTTCTTCAGTTCAGACAAGGGTCTGCTATGGTGTCCCGCAGGGTTCAGTGCTAGGGCCAATCTTGTTTATACATGCAGCCCTTGGGAAGTATTACTCGGAACCACGGCATTAATTTTCATTGTTATGCTGATGATTCGCAGCTGTATCAGTCTAAGAAGATGAAACAGAACCATTAGACAAACTTCAGGTGTCTTAAGGACATCAAGGACTGGATGTCCACTAAATATTGCTTCTAAATTCTGATAAACAGAGGTTGTTAGAAGGGATTAGATGCAATGGCCTCCAGTACAACTGTGCGAAACCTTGGTGTTATTTTCAATCAGGATTTGTCATTTAAACAGGCGTTCGTGTCTTCTAGACTAGATTACTGTAACGTGTTGTTGGCTGGATGTCTAAGTAATTCTCTAATTTCTCCTATCAGGAATCATTATTTTAGAACAAACTTCCACTCTGTGTTAAGGAGGCTGACAACACCTCCACCTTTAAAACCAAACTTAAAATGTTTCTGTTTAATAAAACATCTAGTTGGTGTAAACTTTAGTGTGTTAGGACCAGTAGTCACAGCTGCAGCTGCAGGACCAGACCAGAACAGCTGGTCTTCAACACAGCTTCATCCTAGATCAGCTGCTGTAGACCTGCTGCAGGGGGACCCCAACATGATCCACTGACTGGTGGTGTACCTTTGACCTTAAGCCACTGTTTGGCTTAAGGTTTTTCTCCCATTAGGGGAGTTTTTACCTGCCGTTGTTTATGTAATAATTGTCTGGGGGTCATGTTCTGGTCTCTGGAAAGATCCTAGAGACAACTTGTGTTATAATAGATGCTATAAAAATAAAATTTAATTGAAATTGAATTTTTCTAATTTGCTGTAATGGACATCAACATCTAACATGCTCAGTGAAGCATGAAATGAAGCCTCTTTCTGATCTTGGGGTATATTTGCTTATGTCCGCTCCTGGGAAGATTGAGAACTTTCTTATAAATCATCTTTCTTAGTGCAGAACATTGAGCTCAAGATAACTTGGAAATAGGAAATTGGAACTCTTTCTACACTTATGTCCAGAAAGAGCTGTTACTCTATGACCATTGCTGATGTCTTTCCTCATTGCTTACATTCCCTCTTAATTTCTGTAGAAGGAGTAAACCGTCTGTTGGTTGGATTGGCTGCGGCCGCTTCTCTGGGGGGCCAGGGTTGGCCAAGGGGCCGGGAGAATTTGGGGGGCGATGACCTGTGACGATAGGAACCAACAATGGATTTGTAAGAATAACTATTTTAATATAAACTATTTGAAAGTTTAGAATAATTATTCAAAGGAAGGAGGCATGTAAATTATTTGCTATTATAATTTTTTCACAATTATATTATATATATATATATATATATATATATATATATATATATATATATATATATATATATATATATATATATATATATATATATATATGTAAGAATATGTGTGTATCTAAAAAGCACATGTGCACATGAATGTATCAGTGTATATTAGTATGTATGTATAAGTATGTACTTGTGCATATGTATCTTACATTCATGCATAGCAAGATGCTTAGAAGTCCACACATTGATCTTTGTTATATATGTGTGTGTGACTGTGTGTGTGTGTGCATAGATGTACGAATTACTTATTTATCTATTTTTGTTGCTTTCTCTGCTTACAATGTATATGAATATGTATTAGTTAACTGCATATATGTCTCCTTATCCTGATATATATGAACATGCATGAGTACTTAAATACTTCTATGCATATTATTATATAGATAACTTTTTAAATACTGCCCCTACACCCCCAAACACTCAGGTATGCAATAGTAAATAGAATGCTCCTCCCCCTTTTCTCTGTCTTCTTTTTGCTTATTAACACCTTATTGTCCTGTGTCCATCTTTATTATTTAAACAACACGTTATTACCCTTTTTTTCTTTCCTTTTTAACACACATTACAACATAGACACCAGACTGCACCACCTCTGTCTCGTCTCTCTCTTTCTTTCTCTTTCTATTTCTAGTCAGTTCACATACCACACCTGGTTTTTTATTCTTTTTCCTTTTCTTTGTCCTACCTAGGGATCAATAAAAAATAGTTAGACTGTCATTAGGGCCGGTGAAGGGTACACATATGCACACACTTGTACACACATACGTACACAAACAAAACAAACAAACAAACAAAAAAAAAAAACAAAACAAAAAAAACGACCCTTCATTACAGATTAAAATACATATATATATCTTTTGGGTCCTACCAATTTGATATCAACCATTAATATATGTGCAAACAATGGGAAAAAAAAGAAGGAGTAAAGCTTGATTTGTTTATTTTTACATTTTTTTCTTTAATCTTTAAAATAATGGTAGTCTAATATGTTTTGAGTTGTTGTTCATCACAGGAATAAATTAAGGCATCATATTAAGAGGGTCCACATATATTTTATATTACTTCCTGATATATGTCATGATATATACAGAAAAGATGATCATTTATTCTGTGTTGGAGGTACGAAATCTACAATTGCGGCATTGCCATACATTTTCTCTTGTACGCGCGTGTACATGGTGCAGGATAAGATGGATGTAAATAAGGGGTGGGCGGACGTACAGACAGCAGTATGGAAAGTACCTCAGGTGCACAGTGGTAAGGTTGCCACCAGGGGGCGCCTCAACCCTGCTGCCAAGCAGCCCCACTAAGGAGGCTGCGCTGCAGCGCTGTGAGCTTTCATTGGTTCTTTACTGGTGTTATGAAACAATGGAAGGACAGAGAATAGTTGTAAATGATTAGTAGTCTGCCTTCTTAACTGACTAACTGATCAATGAATAAACCTCGGACAAGCACAGTGTTTCTGCTCTAAAGAAGTATTCGAAGATTATTTTATGATCCATGTAGCTGATATCTTTTGTTCTGAGAGTTACGTCCCTCTGCACACAACACCGCCATTGCAGTGACGATGCAAAAGTCTTTGGGTTCATTGTGTAAATTGCCTTAAAGGCACAGTAAGCACTTACAGTTTGTGAACACAGCATTTCAAACGTGGCCCCACCTCTTCTGTGGTTCAGGGGGTAGTGGAGGTGGTGCAGTGATGCAGTTAATCACAGGACAAAGCAATCAATTTAGAGAATTAAATGTAAATCAAAGGCTGTACAGAGTCAAGTCAAGTCAATGATGAGTCAGGGTGCAGGACCGTGGTCTAGAACATCCCTGTTCCAGGTTGTTCTGAGGAGACCAACCTCATCTTACACGTAAATGAGACAGGGATATCTAACTGGAGAGCATCCTCACAATCTGCATCATCATTTGGTATGGCAACACCCCCACCACCATCATCATCTGGTACTGTAACACCACCACCAGCACCATCATCTGGTACTGTAACACCACCACCAACATCATCATCTGGTACAGTAACACCACCACCAGCACCATCATCTGGTATGGTTACAACATCCACAGAGTGGTGATGGGTGGTGAGGGTCATCAGGACTGACTATCCATCTTTAGATTACATATACTCATCAAGAGTGCAGAACGACAGCTCTGAACATTAAGCCTGAGTCAACAGACAGTAGAGCCAGACCATGCAGAATCATGTTTTATCAGCTTCTGGCCACCTAGGAATGATATTGATTTCAAAAAAACAAAAAAACCCCAAACAAAACAAAACAGACTACAAATAAGATACCTCACTGCAGTATTCTGTTTTCATGTAAAATACAGAATTCAACTTTCAAGAGTAATACTCAACACCTACGTGTAGTGTCAATGTTCATGTATATTTACTAGTACAAGTGTAGTCCTACCAGCATGTGTAATAGCAGCACCTATGTGAAGATGCTATAGTGGACATTAGCTCTAGCTTTAATACAGTTTAGCTGCATTAAAAACGGGATCAGAAGCTGAGCAACCTGGGCCTCAGCAGCTCAATGTGCATTAAGATACTAGAAATCCCCAGCAGAAGACCCCAGGAAGTCAGGATGGGAGACCTCATCTCCTCCACTGTCATCCCGAACACAGGCACACCCCAGGGTTTTGTCCTCTGCCCCCTGCTCTTCTCCTCCTCACACATGACTGTTTATCAATTCACACCAGCAACACCATCATCAAATTTGCTGATGACACAACTATATAAGGCCTGACTAAGTACAATGGTCAGTCAGCCTACAGGGACGAGGTCCAGCATCTGAGGCTATGGTGTCACAACAACAACCTGGACCTGAATACAGCCAGGACCAAGGAAATGATAATGGACATTAAGTGATACACATAATCTGAGCACTCTGATATCTACATCCATTGAGAGGAGGTAGAGAGGGTGGAGAGCTTCTTGGTTTCTTGGTATTCACATCTCAGCTGACTTTACCTGGTCCACGAACATCTCTCACCAGGTGAGGAAGGCACAACAAAGACTGTACTTCCTCAGAAAGCTGCATCAGGCCCACTTCCACTCAACACCTGCTGATCAACATCTGCTGCTCCACCGCTGAGACCTCCTGACCCATTGCTGTACAGTGAGGTTCAGCTGCTGTACTGGGGAGGACAGAAGAGACCTATTGCTGGTGGAGAGAGCAGCAGAGCGAGTAATTGGAACCCACTTTGCCCGCCCTCGGAGACCTTTACACTGGCAGACTCCAGCAGAAAGACCCGTTAAACCCAGGACACTCCACATTCTAACCCCCTTCCTTCTGGAAGACCTGACAGGTCCCTCAAATCGAAAACAAACTCAAACCAGTTCATAAACACAGGCTGTTAAACATCCCCCTTCCACCCCCTTAATGAATAACTGATAACTGATGAGCCATCCCCACTTCAAATAGTAATACAGCTACCTGACTGTTTTCTTTAATAGTTATTTATTTATTTAAATATTTTATTTCGTGTATATAGGTCTCTGCTGTGTTGCACTTTATAATACGTTGATAACAGAGCTGCTTAACTGTCTTCATTGAGTAAAAATGTTATTCTATTCTATTCTATTCTATTCTATTCTATTCTATCCTATTCTATTCTATTCTATTCTATTCTATTCTATTCTATTCTATTCTATTCTATTCTATTCTATTCTTGTACCAGTTCAAGTGTAGTAATTTGAACCTATCAAAGTGATCCTGTATTTATAACATGACCCAGATCTTTTTTGCTTGTAATTATATTCATTGAGCATACTTCTCTCATCTTTTTTTTCTTATTTGTCAGGCTTCGCATAAGAATGTTTTCAGTGTGTGAGTCTAAGTGACGGATGAAGTTCCTTATCAGTGGGGGTACATTTGTCTGGTATGTGCTGGCTCCTCACAGGAACATCAGTTTACACATTGTTTTCTCACGTTTCCGTCATGCATGTGCTACTCCAGACTTTAAAAAACTTTATGAAAACCATACAATTCCCCCTCTTTTTTTAATTTAATTTTTACCTATGTCCACTTAGTCCACTTGTATCTGTTTTGGGCTCCTCTTGAAGTTTAATTTAGGAGACATGAAGATCAACTCCACAATAATAAACTGAGTGTACATACTTTATCCCAGCTACATCTGCTCGTTCATTTGTGGATTTGATGATCAAGCACTGCCTTCTTTGAATTCAATGCACATCTGTCACACTTGTTGCTGTTCGAACACCTCCGTCCATCTGTCGCGCCACCTCTTATGACCAGGTTGGGTTGCACGTACTCATTATTTCACCAACTGAATATAATTTTTCTTTTACTAACGGATTCATGGAGTCATCAGATCAGAGATACTTCTGCCTTTTTAAAGAACATGCACAAAATATGTACAAAAACTTTTACATATTCTTATTTCCATGTTTTGACTTGTACATTCACGTTGTGTAGAAATAACTTTATAAAATGAGACACAACAGTCTCATGCAGTGGCCACCTGCAGCAGTGCTGTTGCCAGGTAACAACAAGTTTGATATATAATGGATTATAATCGGAGAAAAGCTGGAGGTGTTTGCTGCATTGATGGACTATCAATGATCCGACAGATCTGGAGAAGTAGAGGAGCATAAACTCTCTCTGAGTCACAACCGCAGAGGGTTTTCAGCTGTAACACATCCTGCCCTCTGGTCTGAAGAAGTAAACTAAAAAATAAAAATAAAAATGGACCTGCTGGATAGCAGTCATCATAAAGCATGATTAACTAAGTCTGGCGTTAAACACAATCACCAAGTAGATCAGCAGGACCTAACTGGGCCCAGGAGGAACTTCACCAAAATATAGCTCCATTATGAATCTGTTTATACCATTGTTACTTCTATTTCTAAATAGTTGATCATACAAAAGGTGAATGTGTAAGTTACTTATGTAAATCATTTTAATGTAAATAAGAACATTTTAGAGTTATCACAAAGTCAGATAATGAACAGTATGTCCATTATTGATGTTTAAACCCACAAGATAATGACCAGAACATCCTTTAGAGATCTTTGAAAACAATTCGATAGTGATCAGAACATCTGTTATTGATGTTTAAACTAATCAGATAGGAATATCCATTATTGTCGTATCCACCAGATAATAATAAAAACACTTGTCATTGATATTAAAACCCACCAGATAATAAACAGAACATCAATCATTGATGTTTAAACCTACCAGGCGACTAGGACATCCGTTCTAATGTTTAAACCCACCCAATGATGACTAGAATGTTGTTTATTTAAGTTTAAATCGACCAAACAATAACTAAAACATAATTTTTATGTTTAAACCCACCCGTAATGATGGCTCTGGTTTTAATTGAAGCTTAAACCCCCAGATATAGAATGGAACGTTCTTTATTAATGTTTAAACCCATTAGACAATGACTAGAATGTTCTTTATTGATATATAACCCCACCAGACAATGACTAGAATGTTCTTTATTGATATATAACCCCACCAAACAATGACTAGAATGTTCTTTATTGATATATAACCCCACCAGACAATGACTAGAATGTTCTTTATTGATATATAACCCCACCAAACAATGACTAGAATGTTGTTAATTTAAGTTTAAATCGACCAAACAATAACTAAAACATAATTTTTATGTTTAAACCCACCCGTAATGATGGCTCTGGTTTTAATTGAAGCTTAAACCCCCAGATATAGAATGGAACGTTCTTTATTAATGTTTAAACCCATTAGACAATGACTAGAATGTTCTTTATTGATATATAACCCCACCAGACAATGACTAGAATGTTCTTTATTGATATATAATCCCACCAGAAAATGACTAGAATGTTTGTTATTGATATATAACCCCACCAGACAATGACTAGAATGTTTTTTATTGATATATAACCCCACCAGACAATGACTAGAATGTTGTTTATTGATATATAACCCCACCAAACAATGACTAGAATGTTCTTTATTGACATATAACCCCACCAAACAATGACTAGAATGTTCTTTATTGATATTTAAACCCATTAGACAATGACTAGAATGTTCTTTATTAATGTTTAAACCCATTAGACAATGACCAGAATGTTCTTTATTGATATATAATCCCACCAGACAATGACTAGAATGTTCCTTATTGATATATAACCCTACCAGACAATGACGAGAATGTTCTTTATTGATATATAACCCCACCAGACAATGACTAGAATGTTCTTTATTGATATATAATCCCACCAGACAATGACTAGAATGTTCTTTATTGATATATAACCCCACCAGACAATGACGAGAATGTTCTTTATTGATATATAATCCCACCAGACAATGACTAGAATGTTCTCTATTGATATTTAAACCCATTAGATAATGACTAGAATGTTCTTTATTGATATATAACCCCACCAGACAATGACTAGAATGTTCTTTATTGATATTTAAACCCACCAGACAATGACTGGAAGGGTCTTTATTGATGTTTAAATCCACTCAAAAATGACTACAATGGTTTTAATTGAAGTTTAAATACACCAGATAATGGAACGTTCTTTATCTATTAAACCCACCAGATACTGACTGTAATGTTCTTTATTGTTTAAATCCACCAGACAATGACTAAAACATAATGTTTTATGTTTAAACCCACCCAGTAATGACTGCAATGGTTTTAATTGAAGTTTAAATCCCCCAGACAATGACTCGGATGATCTTTATTTATATTTATACCCACCAGCCAATGACTAGAATGTTCTTTATTGATGTTTAAACCCACCAGATAATGACTAGAAGAAGAGGGGTTGCTTTCTGTGAGGCTCCGCCCCCTAGAAGACTGTTATCGGTCCAGCTTTAGAACAGGTCTTGTTCATTTATTGGGACAGGTGTGTAGGTCTGTCTCCTCGTGCCTCATGCCAGTATGGGCCCACAATATTTAAAATTAAAGAAAATATATGGTGCTTAAGTCTTTTAAAAATAACACAAATTAGCTAATAAGCAGATTTTGTTTCCCATGCTGTCTGCAGGGCCCTCGTGGAAATGAGTTTGAGTGCAAACTGCATGTAGAATTTTAAATCAGTTGCACAGTGTTACCTGGTGTGGACTCTTTTGGTCTGGTCATGAGCTCCATTAACAGATCTACTCCTGGCCATAACAGAAGGAGGAGTCAATGTTCAGATGGAAGCCATTCATCACCTCATATCTTCTTATCTTCTGTCCAACCCTAAAATGTTTCTTTTTCATTTGATACACTCAAGGATGCGTCATAGAAAGCGACCTTTAGGGTCAGTTTAAGAAAAACACGAGAGAGAAAATAAAGTGGTCAATGGGATGCACATGAAAGCCAAAGGCAGAAAAAGAGCTGAAAGAAAAAGTGGAGGAAGGAGGGAGAGAGAAGGAGGGAGGGGGGACTGCAGTACTTTGGACCCTGCAGTTCTGCGGTTTGAACGTTAGATGTCGCTGTGCTCCAGTTTGCACAAAACAGCTCGAGAATCAGGTGCAGGATCTGCAGCGAGCAGAAAGGAGAGACATACTCTTCCTGCAACACTGCAGGCTCGTGTTCTTGTTTCTTCTGACGCTTTGCTTATTGAAGGAAACATTAATCTAATAAAAAGAGCAAAATCAGAAGTTTATTAGTCTATGAGTAAGGATCTGAGCTGGACTACAGCTTCAGATGACGAGACTTATAAAAGCGCTGGAGGAGATGGAGGACCTCCACAGACCCCTAAAGCTTGGCATTTTGTACCCAAATATAGTAAGAATTTACTAAAAAAAAATTCAAATACCATGAAAGGAAGTTCCCATCTTCTTAGGTGTTCAGGGTGATATATTCTTGATCAAAAACAAAAATAGAAAAACACACAGACAGATGTGTATGTAACAACAGCAGTGTGGCTGACACACCTGGTGGTTTAGGTGGAGTATCTGGTCACATTCGGACTCAAACAGGAAGACAACTCCAGCAGATCCAGATCCTGGGTACATGACAGCGACGCCAGCAAACACATCCCAGCTCCTTCTCCGACATCCTACCTCTTTTGTACTAACTCCTATCTCCTACTTAGCACATAGGCAGAGCTACAACCAGACTAGTATCAACAAAAGACACCCAGAATGTCTGCAGTGAAGCCGAGACACTGGTAAATGACTGCTAGTTTTACAGTAAAGGATTCTTGATTCAATGTTTTATTAGTATTTTAAGTATGATTATATAATAAAAATAATAATGATGATTATTCTGCAGCCATCTGGGTTGTTTTGAATGGTGCCTCTTGGACGCTCCTGTATAAAAGCCCGCCTCTGCTCTGCTGTGATTGGTTTAGTACATCCTGTACTGGTGGAGATGGCTGTGAATGGAGGAGTACCAGATCCAGAGAGTGAAAGGATATGGCTGGGCAGTTTACTGTGAATATTGGCATGATTGTGGAGTTCCTCCTCTGCCCGTGGGAGCGGAATGACAGTTTCACATAAACATGGCTGTGTGTTTGTGTGTGGTACCTCTGTCGGAGTGGAAACTGCAGGGCTATTATGTACATCGATGTGGTGCAGTGCTTTCACCAGGGGAGCTTATTCTGAATTCTGATAAAGAGTAGAAGAAAGAAGAGAAGCCAGGAGAAGCTTTGTGTTTAATGAACTCGTGTGAATGAAGCCTTGTCCTCCCTGCAGGTATAGTCCTGATGGACAGGTGAGGCAGGTGGATGCGGCAGGTTCAGGTGCTCTTCTGACCGAGGCTGCAGCGCTGGCGCTGAAGCTCCAGTGGTGTTGGAACGGATTCAGAGTGCTGCAGGCTGCTCTCAACGGGCCGACACAGCACATTAGCTCTGCAGCACCGGGGGGGAGGGAGAATGAGGGAGGACGATGGGAGGGGTGGGGGGTGGGGGACGAGAGAACATCCTGAGTGAGGGAAAGAGGGAGAAAACAGGAGAACACTAATGATGTGAGGGTCTGCAGTATTTCTGCTTTTCTGAGGAATCAGCAAATACTCACTCAGCCCCCCTCCCTGCTGAAAATACTCCGACAGAGCCCCCCTCCATCCACTCAGAGGTAGAGAGAGTACCCTACTACCCTGTACAGAGAGAGAGGGAGAGAGAGAGAGGGGGGGGGTGACGACACCATCCTTTCTGCTTCAATTAATCCGAGTGTTTTAGCAGATTGAAAGAGTTGAAGAAAGGACCAGAGCAATGCAGAAAAGAAGACAGAGGAAGAGGAGGCAGAAGAGAAGACAGAGGAAGAGGAGGCAGAAGAGAAGACAGAGGAAGAGGAGGCAGAAGAGAAGACAGAGGAAGAGGAGGCAGAAGAGAAGACAGAGGAAGAGGAGGCAGAAGAGAAGACAGAGGAAGAGGAGGCAAAAAAGAAGACAGAGGAAGAGGAGGCAGAGCAGAGGAAGGGAAGGAAGAGAAATAAAAGGGGTGCTTCAGCAGGATAGCCAAAATAACCCTCATTACACTGGTGTGACATTTCTACAGGGTCTGTTTACTGAAACAGATTCACATTTTTCACCTTCATCATAAAACTCCCTGTAACTGACGACCATGTAAACAGTCATGTCATGAAAGGAAGTTTACCCTCCTTCAGCTACCGAGCTGTGCATGTTAGGATGGATGATTCAGAAAATCCAGCCTCAGATCAGCAGCAGCTCAGGACACGTCACCTCCATTCATCCAACAGTTTGTAAATCCACCTTCAGCGGCAGGAACTCTCAGCAGATGTTTCCTTCAGCAGCTCCAACTCTTGATACGCGTTTCCTTCACCGGTTCGTCAGTGTCTCACATGGTTGTGGTTGACTTCTGGTCCCTTCTTCCTTCCCACGTTTCAGACACTCACTTCTACTCAGCTCTCTGCAGATTCCACCACAGCATTTCTAGCAGGCCCAGGTCTGGACCAGATCATTGCAGGACATATATTCTTTCTGATGGAGACCTGCTGCATTGTTTGGGGTCATTATCCATTATTTAAACCACATCCTGCGTACCACGTGATCCCCGTCGTATACAGTTTGTCCTGCATACTTGTCCAGTGGCAATCAGTTGTACCTGTGTTCAGTACCAAAGCACCGTTGGTACTGCGGGGGTAGACTGCATACTAACAACAACTGTTAAACCGGTACAGTATGTGGTACAGGATACTGTGTATTCAGTAGTACAGGATACTGTGTATTCAGTAGTACAGGATACTGTGTATTCAGTAGTACAGGATACTGTGTATTCAGTAGTACAGGATATTGTGCTAGTCGTCTGTGTGTTTTCAGCTTCATTCACACTGTGTGAACGTCAGAATTGGTTCCAGACTTGTGGGTAATAGGAGGTTTAAATAACACTAAAAAAGCTCTAAGCTCTGCAGACTCAGAAGAACAAATCTGTGTGTGTGTGTCTGTGTGTGTGTGTGTGTGTGTGTGCGTGAGTGCGTGCGTGCGTGTGTGTGTGTGTGTGTGTTTTGTAAAACAATGGGTGGAGAACCACACCAGAAAAAGCAGTTCAATTCCTGTTTTTGGATCATGATGCTGGACTGGACTACCTCTGAAAGCTGATGAATTCACTACCAACAATCACCACACATACCACTACAAGCAATCAGTATCACCAACCACAAACCATAATCACTACCACTAATCACTACTATCAACCTCTAACCACTAGTCACTACCACCACCAACTACCACCAACTACTGCCACTAATCACTACTATCAACCTCTAACCACTAGTCACTACCACCACCAACTACCACCAACTACTGCCACTAATCACTACCACTAATTACTACCACCAACCACTACCACCACCAACTACCACCAACTACTGCCACTAATCACTACCACTAATTACTACCACCAACCACTACCACCAACCACTGACACTAACCACTACCACCACCAACTACCACCAACCACTAATCACTACCACCAACCACTACCACCACCAACTACCACCAACCACTAATCACTACCATCAACCACTACGACTAATCACTACCACCAACCACTACCACCAACCACTACCACCAACCACTGACACTAACCACTACCACCACCAACTACCACCAACCACTAATCACTACCACCACCAACTACCATCAACCACTACGACTAATCACTACCACCAACCACTACCACCAACCACTGACACTAACCACTACCACCACCAACTACCACCAACCACTAATCACTACCACCAACCACTACCACCACCAACTACCACCAACCACTAATCACTACCACCACCAACTACCACCAACCACTACGACTAATCACTACCACCAACCACTACCACCACCAACTACCACCAACCACTACCACCACCAACTACCACCCACCACTAATCACTACCACCAACCACTACCACCACCAACTACCACCAACCACTAATCACTACCACCACCAACTACCACCACCAACTACCACCAACCACTAATCACTACCACAACCAACTACCACCACCAACTACCATCAACCACTGCCACTAATCACTACCACCAACCACTACGACTAATCACTACCACCACCAACTACCACCAACCACTAATCACTACCACCACCAACTACCATCAACCACTACGACTAATCACTACCACCAACCACTACGACTAATCACTACCACCAACCACTACGACTAATCACTACCACCACCAACTACCACCAACCACTGCCACTAATCACTACCACCAACCACTACGACTAATCACTACCACCACCAACTACCACCAACCACTAATCACTACCACCACCAACTACCATCAACCACTACGACTAATCACTACCACCAACCACTACGACTAATCACTACCACCAACCACTACGACTAATCACTACCACCACCAACTACCACCAACCACTGCCACTAATCACTACCACCAACCACTAATCACTACCACCAACCACAACGACTAATCACTACCACCACCCACTACCACCAACCACTACCACCACCGACTACCACCAACTACTGCCACTAATCACTACCACTAATCACTACCACCAACCACTACCACCACCGACTACCACCAACCATGACCACCAACCACTGCCACTAATCACTACCACCAACCACTACCACCAACCACTACCACCACCGACTACCACCAACTACTCCCACTAATAACTACCACTAATCGCTACCACCAACCACTACCACCACCGACTACCACCAACCATGACCACCAACCACTGCCACTAACCACTACCACCAACCACTGGCACTAACCACTACCACCCACCACTACTCACCAACCACTACCACCCACCACTACTCACCAACCACTACCACCACCAACTACCACCAACCACTAATCACTACCATCAACCACTACGACTAATCACTACCACCAACCACTACCACCACCAACTACCACCAACCACTACCACCACCAACTACCACCCACCACTAATCACTACCACCACCAACTACCACCACCAACTACCATCAACCACTGCCACTAATCACTACCACCAACCACTACGACTAATCACTACCACCACCAACTACCACCAACCACTGCCACTAATCACTACACTAACCACTGCCACTAATCACTACCACCAACCGCTACGACTAATCACTACCACCACCAACTAATCACTACCACCAACCACTACGACTTATCACTACCACCACCCACTACCACCAACCACTACCACCACCGACTACCACCAACTACTACCACTAATCACTACCACCAACCACTGCCACTATTCACTACCACCAACCACTAATCACTACCATCAACCACTACGACTAATCACTACCACCAACCACTACCACCACCAACTACCACCAACCACTACCACCACCAACTACCACCAACCACTAATCACTACCACCAACCACTACGACTAATCACTACCACCACCCACTACCACCAACCACTACCACCACCGACTACCACCAACTACTACCACTAATCACTACCACCAACCACTGCCACTATTCACTACCACCAACCACTAATCACTACCATCAACCACTACGACTAATCACTACCACCAACCACTACCACCACCAACTACCACCAACCACTACCACCACCAACTACCACCCACCACTAATCACTACCACCAACCACTACCACCACCAACTACCACCAACCACTAATCACTACCACCACCAACTACCACCACCAACTACCACCAACCACTAATCACTACCACCACCAACTACCATCAACCACTGCCACTAATCACTACCACCAACCACTACGACTAATCACTACCACCACCAACTACCACCAACCACTGCCACTAATCACTACCACCAACCACTAATCACTACCACCAACCACTACGACTAATCACTACCACCAACCACTAATCACTACCACCAACTACTACCACTAATCACTACCACCAACCACTGCCACTATTCACTACCACCAACCACTAATCACTACCACCAACCACTACGACTAATCACTACCACCAACCACTAATCACTACCACCAACTACTACCACTAATCACTACCACCAACCACTGCCACTAATCACTACCACCAACCACTAATCACTACCACCAACCACTACGACTAATCACTACCACCACCCACTACCACCAACCACTCCCACCACCGACTACCACCAACTACTGCCACTAATCACTACCACCAACCACTAATCACTACCACCAACCACTACGACTAATCACTACCACCACCCACTACCACCAACCACTACCACCACCGACTACCACCAACTACTGCCACTAATCACTACCACTAATCACTACCACCAACCACTACCACCACCGACTACCACCAACCATGACCACCAACCACTGCCACTAATCACTACCACCAACCACTACCACCAACCACCACCACCACCGACTACCACCAACTACTGCCACTAATCACTACCACTAATCATTACCACCAACCACTACCACCACCGACTACCACCAACCATGACCACCAACCACTGCCACTAATCACTACCACCAACCATGACCACCAACCACTGCCACTAAGATCACTACCACAAACCACTTACCATTACCACTAATCACTACCACTAACCACTACGACCAATCACTACCACTAAGATCACTTCCATTAACCACTAACCATTACCAAAAATCACTACCACCAACCACTACTCACTACCCCCAACCACTACCCCTAACTGTTAATCACTACTACAAACCAATACTCATTACCACTAACCACTAATAACTAGCACCACGCACTGCCTCTAACAAACTAACAACTAATACTACTAACCAGTAATTACAACCACTAAGCAATACTTACTACCTCTAACTATGAACCGTTATGAACCAATAATCTCTACTAGTAAACCTCTCCCCTTTTCCTAAACTCCTCCTTTCTACCACATAACTCCTCCCTCATACAGCCTCTTTCCTAACTGCTCCATTCTCTCCCCCCCACCCCTACCACACACACACACACACACACACACACACACACACACACACACACACACACACATCACCAGTCTGCACCTCCTCGGTTGGCCCCGCCTCCTCTCCGTCTTCCTCCCCCCCAGCTGGGTTCTGTAGAGGACCGCAGCATCATTCCTGGTCCGGGACTGGAGGATGCTCCAGCGCAGCCATGACCTGCTCGGCGTCAGATAGCGAGAAGATCGTCATCAACTGCGGGGGGGTCCGGCACCAGACCTACCGCAGCACCCTGAAGACGCTGCCGGGCACGCGCCTGTCGTGGCTGACGGAGCCGGACGCGCATAGCAACTTCGACTATGACCCCCAATCGGACGAGTTCTTTTTTGACCGGCACCCCGCCACGTTCGCCTTCATCCTGAACTACTACCGGACCGGGAGGCTGCACTGTCCCGGGGACGTCTGCGGGCCGCTCTTCGAGGAAGAGCTGGCTTTCTGGGGCATCGACGAGACGGACGTGGAGGCATGCTGCTGGATGAACTACCGCCAGCACCGAGACGCTGAGGAGGCGCTGGACAGCTTCGACACCCCGGAACCCGACAACCCCGACGACGACCCGGCGCTCACCGGGGGCGCGGACGGGGACCTGAACCGGCTGTGCGTGCAGGAGGACGGCCGCAGAGCCACGTGGTGGGAGGTGTGGCAGCCCCGCATGTGGGCGCTCTTCGAGGACCCCTACTCCTCCAAGTACGCGCGGGTGAGTGGTCGTATATGCGCAGGCACCCCTTTTCTATCTCTGCCGTTTTCACGTATGCGCGCTGGCGTGCGTAAATGCTCCCTGTAAGAGTTGGAGAAGGAGGACGTGAAGTCTGCTGGGGTTCCATACTTCTGGTCCTCTCTGAGGTCTCTTACAGTCCTGGTCACCTCTTCTCTCTGTCCCCATCCTTCTGTCTCCATCCTCCTGTTCCCTTTAATTACATGCGCACCAGCTTTTATCTGCTCTGGCTGACAGAGTCTGGATGGCTCAACTTCACTGAAACTGAAAATGCACTAAAACTTTGTCTCAGTCTGTAACTGTTTAAAGACAAACTGTGACTCTGAATCAAATGTCCACTGTGAGTACAAGATGGCATTCCTGCACACAGCGGTGTGAAATTTGTTTTTAGGGAGTAAAAACTGCCCACCTGGGCACGGTCTAGCTTGCCTGGCGGAGCAGGTGCAGCGTGTTCAGGGGCTGTTGTCCTTGTGAGGTCGTCCAGGTTCAAATCTAATTCAACTCTGTTTGCGTAGAAAACTGAGGTTTGAAGAGGGCAGGTCTGGAGCCGGTCAAAGAAAAAGGTTTTCTTTTAACAAAAAAAAAGTTATTTTTAATTTACAATAATAATTAAAAAAAAAAAAAAAACAGTTCTCATCAGTTCTGGTTCCATCTGGTCCAAAAGTTCTGATTAGTCTGGTTCAGCCTGATTCAATGGTTCTCATTAGTCCTGGTTCCGTCTGGTCCAACAGTTCTCATCTGTTCTAGTTCAGTCTGGTCCAAAAGTTGATTAGTGTGGTTCAGTCTGGTCCAAAGGTTCTGACCAGTATGGTCTAAAAACCTTATTGGCCTGGTTCAGTCTGGTCTAACAGTCCTACGTCTTCATGTTCCCTTGTTACAAGACATGTCTGTTTTCTATGTCATGTTTTCTACACCCATCAGTGTCCCTGCACCACCACCACAACCACCTTCCTCAACTATCTGCATGCCTTTATGAACAAAAATGAAAAAATAACCATAAAGGAGATTCAAACAGAAATAAAATCTTCTTGTTCAGGTGTTCAGGGGTTAATGTGTTCAGGGTTCAGGTGTTCAGGGTTCAGGGTTCAGGGTTCAGGTTTTCAGGTGATCAGGGTTCAGGTGACCAGGGTTCAGGTGTTCAGGATTCAGAGTTCAGAGGCTTAGGTGTTCGGGGTCCAGGTGTTTAGGGTTCAGGTTTTCAGGTGACCAGGGTCCAGGTGTTCAGGTGTTAAGGATTCAGGGTGTTCAGGTGTTCAGGGTTCAGTTGTTCAGGTGTTCAGGGGTTAATGTGTTCAGGGTTCAGGTTTTCAGGTGTTTAGGGGTTCAGGTGTTTAGGGGTTCAGGTGTTCATGTGTTCATGTGTTCAGGGTTCAGGTTTTCAGGTGTTCAGGGTTCAGGGTTCAGGTGTTCAGGGTTCAGGCGTTCAGGTGTTAAGGATTCAGGGTGTTCAGGTGTTCAGGGTTCAGCTGTTCAGGTTTTCAGGGGTTAATGTGTTCAGGGTTCAGGTTTTCAGGTGACCAGGGTTCAGGTGTTTAGGGGTTCAGGTGTTCAGGGTTCAGAGTTCAGGTGTTCAGGGTTCAGGGGTTCAGGTGTTCAGGGTTCAGGTGTTCAGGGTTCAGGGGTTCAGGTGTTCAGAGTTCAGGGTTCAGGTGTTCAGGTGTTCAGGGTTCAGGGGTTCAGGGGTTCAGGGTTCAGGGGTTCAGGTGTTCAGGGTTCAGGGGTTCAGGGGTTCAGGTGTTCAGGGTTCAGGGGTTCAGGGGTTCAGGTGTTCAGGGGCTCAGGTGTTCAGGGTTCAGGGGTTCAGGTGTTCAGGTGTTCAGAGTTCAGGTGTTCAGGTGTTCAGGGTTCAGGGTTCAGGCGTTCAGGTGTTCAGGTGTTCAGGGTTCAGGGGTTCAGGTGTTCAGGGGTTCAGGTGTTCAGAGTTCAGGGTTCAGGGGTTCAGGTGTTCAGAGTTCAGAGTTCAGGGTTCAGGTGTTCAGAGTTCAGGGTTCAGGGGTTCAGGTGTTCAGAGTTCAGAGTTTTAGTATCAATCAGGTGTATTTTTATCTGCCGTCTAAGCGGACGGACTAGACTTTTTGTTTTGGTTCTGGTTTTCTTTCCTTGTGTTTCCTGAGGTTTTTGTTAGTTCTGCGTATTTAGTCCGGTTTTCTTGTGTCCCGTTACATTTCTGGTTGTGTTCTGTCCTGTTTAAGTTTGAGAGCAAATTTTCACAGTAAGTTCGGTTATACTTTTACTTCACACACCTCCTCATTCGCCTTTAGTGGGAGTCAGACGTCCTTGAAAATCAACGGAGGTGAGTGACGTAAACACTTTTTCATCTCTACTTTAAAATCTGCTGATCCTTTTCTGACTCCCCAGCATGCTTCAGAAAGTGACAGCTTCAGTCAATCAATTGATCAAACTTTATTTGTAAAGCACTTTTCATACAAATTGTGCAACACAAAGTGTTGGACAGAATTAAAGGAAAAGCACAGAAACAATTAAAATAATAAACCATCCCAACTTTGACAACATCAGCACATTAACAGAATCACACACCTAATTACAGCAACACACACCAACAATATCAATATCAGAGCAGGAATGGAGAACAACAATTAAAACTCATAAAACCCATGATTAAATATTAAAAGACATAAACAGGTTAATTCTAATACGTTCTCTTCAAGAATGACAAGCAGCGCTGAGTTTTTGTAGTAAGAATTGACTTCTACTGAACTGACATCATAGGTAGCAATACACTGTAGCTCTGAGGAGGCGTGTCGGAAACAGCGCACTGACACGCCTCCTGACGGAAACAGCTCCATAGACCTCATCTAGCTTCACCTGCTCATTTAAAATAGCGCCTGCTTTTTTAATTGCTTCCATCCGTCCGTCCATATCCACTTATTTTTATTCAGCATCACGGTTCTGCTGGAGTCTCTCTGGGTTGGAGGCAGGACGTCACCTGGACAGGTGACCAGTCCATCACAGAACACTTTTGTTGTTCTTTTTTTTGTTTGTATTTAATGAGTTTGAGGCTGAGAGGGTTGATGTTTTCGAAGCTTTTCTTACTCAAAAGAAACTAAATAAATCAACACATACAAACGTCTTTGCTATCACAGGTTTAAGGATGAGAGATACTTAATACAGCTTTTAAATAAAGAACATGAATTGCCCTCCATCTGTCTATATTTAAACCTCCTTGGTCCATCCCTTCATTCTCTCCCCTCTTCTGTCCCCTTTGTCTTCACTGACATTAAAGAAGACACAAATGCATCAATGCTGATGAGAAAGTTGGAACATCATGTTGAAACATTGCTAGTGCAGGGATATTTTATCTTTAATTGAACTTTATACTTTAACAATACTGTGTTCACCTCTTATGTGCTTGTTTTCCTTTCACTGGCAAGCGATCAAACGCACCTCCTGCACATCACCTGCCTGCAGATCTGAGCTTCTGCTGTTTCTGTTTTCATGCAGCTACGTATGAAAGAGGTTGAGTTTTGATTATATTCTGTCGTTTGTGTCTCACAATAAACCAGAATGAGGTGAAATGCTGCAGGTGGATCTGAGTTTATTTTGCAGAGGTTGTGAACATTGACTTAACATGAACTCACTTCGCGGGGGGCCAACAGGTCCCCTCTGTCCCTAGTGGAAGTTTTGTTTATTGATGTGGCTGCTGGTCAAACATGATATCGACAATCAATCAGACCTGCAGTGTCAGTGCAGCATTAGTGGCTGATCGGTAGATCGATCGATTAATAGATAGTTACTTTATTCATCCTGCGAGGGAATTTTGCTACAATTCAGACACACCTGTGTGGCTAAAAGTGTAGTTGTTTTTTCTTTCTTTTTTATTCTCTTTGAAGTGCTAGATCAGTGAGTGTTTTTTTTTGTCAGAGTGGTCATCTTTACACAGTTACAATCTTTGTAGTTTAACTTTAAACTGAAACTGGTCGCTGAGGACAGCCTTCTGAGACATTCTGGTCTTTTATAATGTGCTTATTCACCTGCTTAAATCCAAAACATGACTGAAATGGCCTTAAAAGATTAGCTGAGTTTTTTTCCATTGGTGTTGTGTGCTGCATGTGGATACTGTTTGGTGCTATTTGTGATTAAAAATGGCCTGAATGATCTCTGCGTTATCTGTCTCTGGATCTGGAAGCACTTAAAACAATATCAAAAGAAAAATACTGCTAAAAAAACAATTTTCAACCATCTATTACAGTCTTTTTTCTATATGAAGGTCAAAGTGTTTAGTTTATTAGTTTTTATGGGGGTGATTATTGATAGAAACTGGCTTCAACAAGCAGTTTACAGCTGAGCAACAGAGGATCAGCACCTCTGACACCAATGTCTCAGAAAATGTCTTCTTCAGGTCTGGAGTGAGGTGCTGCTTCAAGTGGAGGAGTTCAAGTTTGTTGGGGTCTTGTTCAAAAGTGAGGGAAGAATGGAGCAGAAGACTCTGGACTGCTTTGTTGTGGTGAAGAAGGTTGCTCCTCCATTGCTCCTCCACATCCAGAGGAGACAGTTGGCGTGGTTCATCTGGTTAGAATGTATCCTGGTCACCTGGGCAGATGTTTCAGGCATGGCCAAGCTGGCAGACCCAGGGCATACTGAAGGAGTGATTTCTCTCAGATAGTCTTTGCAACGCTCCAGGAAGATCAGAAGGAGGTGGCTAGAAAGAGGGAGGCCTAGACCTCTCTGATTAGACTGCTGCTCCCATGACCCTAACATGTACGGGCAGATGGATGGACGGATGGATGGATGTATGGTCCTCACTTAACCTCCTCCATAGAATTAGAGTCTGCAGACAGAGCTGTGAGGAATCAGGGTTTTAAAACCAGAAGGTTGGTGGCTTGATCCCCAGTCCTGTTGTTGAGGTGTCCTTGGGCAGGACATTGGACCCCACATTGCCTCCAATGTGCACACTGAGATGGGAGAGTAGAAGCCGCAGCGCTGCTGCATACAGTGACTGTGTTTGTGTGTGTGGATAAATGAGAAACACTATGTAAAGTGCTTTGTAGAACCTGAATAAAGTTAAAAAGGGGCTTTATGATTGCAGGTGTAGAGCATGAGTACTTCTGCCTCTTAGCAGACCTATGAACGAGATCAAGTATCTGGAATATATCATATGTGAGGGCACATGGACAAAATAAGAAGTCCATAGGCGTGTTTCCACCAGCAGGAGTTCAGGGTAAACCCGCCAGACGGGAGCCTCTAACTGGGCCGACCGTCTACCCAGCCTCTTCATCCGACGTGTCCACATGACTCTAGTGTTACACAAGAACCTTTGACTGAACAAATAACACAGCTGACCACAAGGGGGCGGTAATGCACATTTGTTGCTGTTCGCAACTGGCCAGCAGCACAAAAGGAGATGTAAAAGAATAATGCAGCAAAAGAATAAAGACAAGAAGAAACACGTAAGCAAGTTTTTTTTAAATCTCCGACTCCATCAACTTCACTCGCAGCAAAACGTTTCTGGTCCAAGTGGTTCAAATCAGTTGTGTTCACATGATTTATTTTAACGTGCTGAACATAATTTAGAAATACTGATTAGCAGAGCCCCCTGCCAGGAGGTCCCTGTTGACCAATATATGTACTTCTCCTACTACAGGACCCTTTTTCTCCCCACAAAGGTTCCTGAAGGCCACTTTTGCAGAAGCCTGTTCCTGGTCGTAGAAACACGCCTCCACGAGGCCTCAGAACATTTTCCTGGAACTCCTGTGAATGGAAACGCACCTCCACCATGTGGTTGTTATGTTGGTTTCTGGTTGGGAACAGCTTTAACTGCTGTTTTCTGTTCAGCTTCTCAGTGAAATATTTAGATTCTCAGATAATTTAACCATCTATACAGACGTTTGTCAAGTCTCAGTGATCGCACCAAAAGCATAAAATTAAATTATTTTCAGTATAAGTTTGCAGTATAGCAGATAAAGACATTCAGCTGTTGATTACAAGGCAAAGACTTGCTCTTCCAACATGTCCAGGATTCTACCCTGTGTTGTTCACAAACACAGCAGAACCTCCTCCTTTACTCTGACCTCTCTCTGCAGACCCTCTTTGTTTACTCTGACCTCTCTCTGCAGACCCTCCTCCTTTACTCTGACCTTTCTGCAGACCTCCTCCTTTACTCTGACCTCTCTCTGCAGACCCTCCTCCTTTACTCTGACCTTTCTGCAGACCCCCTCTTTTACTCTGACCCCTCTCTGCAGACCCTCCTCTTTTACTCTGACCTTTCTACAGACCCTCCTCCTTTACTCTGACCTCTCTCTGCAGACCCTCTTTGTTTACTCTGACCTCTCTCTGCAGACCCTCTTTGTTTACTCTGACCTCTCTCTGCAGACCTCCGCTTTTACTCTGACCTCTCTCTGCAGACCCTCCTCCTTTACTCTGACCTTTCTGCAGACCTCCTCCTTTACTCTGACCTCTCTCTGCAGACCCTCCTCCTTTACTCTGACCTTTCTGCAGACCCCCTCTTTAACTCTGACCCCTCTCTGCAGACCCTCTTCCTTTACTCTGACCTCTCTTTGCCGACCTCCTCTTTTACTCTGACCCCTTTCTGCAGAACCTCTTCGTTTACTCTGACCTTTCTGCAGACCCCCTCTTTTACTCTGACCCCTCTCTGCAGACCCTCCTCCTTTACTCTGACCTCTCTCTGCAGACCCTCCTCCTTTACTCTGACCCCTCTCTGCAGAACCTCTTCGTTTACTCTGACCTTTCTGCAGACCCCCTCTTTTACTCTGACCCCTCTCTGCAGACCCTCCTCCTTTACTCTGACCCCTCTCTGCAGACCCTCCTCCTTTACTCTAACCTCTCTCTGCAGACCCTCTTTGTTTACTCTAACCTCTCTCTGCAGACCCTCTTTGTTTACTCTGACCTCTCTTTGCAGACCTCCTCTTTTACTCTGACCTCTCTCTGCAGACCCTCCTCCTTTACTCTGACCTCTCTCTGCAGACCCTCCTCCTTTACTCTGACCCCTCTCTGCAGACCCTCCTCCTTTACTCTGACCTCTCTCTGCAGACCCTCTTTGTTTACTCTGACCTCTCTCTGCAGACCCTCTTTGTTTACTCTGACCTCTCTTTGCAGACCCTCTTTGTTTACTCTGACCTCTCTCTGCAGACCCTCCTCCTTTACTCTAACCTCTCTCTGCAGACCCTCTTTGTTTACTCTGACCTCTCTTTGCAGACCCTCTTTGTTTACTCTGACCTCTCTCTGCAGACCCTCCTCCTTTACTCTAACCTCTCTCTGCAGACCCTCTTTGTTTACTCTAACCTCTCTCTGCAGACCCTCTTTGTTTACTCTGACCTCTCTTTGCAGACCCTCTTTGTTTACTCTGACCTCTCTCTGCAGACCCTCTTTGTTTACTCTGACCTCTCTCTGCAGACCCTCCTCCTTTACTCTGACCCCTCTCTGCAGACCCTCCTCCTTTACTCTGACCCCTCTCTGCAGACCCTCTTCGTTTACTCTGACCTTTCTGCAGACCTCCTCCTTTACTCTGACCTTTCTGCAGACCCCCTCTTTTACTCTGACCTCTCTCTGCAGACCCTCTTCTTTTACTCTGACCCCTCTCTGCAGACCCTCTTCGTTTACTCTGACCTTTCTGCAGACCTCCTCCTTTACTCTGACCTTTCTGCAGACCCCCTCTTTTACTCTGACCCCTCTCTGCAGACCCTCTTTGTTTACTCTGACCTCTCTCTGCAGACCCTCTTCTTTTACTCTGACCCCTCTCTGCAGACCCTCCTCCTTTACTCTGACCCCTCTTTGCAGACCCTCTTCCTTTACTCTGACCCCTCTTTGCAGACCTCCTCTTTTACTCTGACCTCTCTGCAGACCCACCACTTTTTCTCAGACTCCTTTCTCTGCGCAGACCCTGCCGTGGACTCCTTCAGTCATCCACAGCGGAGTAACTGCGGAGCTTCCGGCAGACACGTTCAACAGGACTTCCTGTCATTTTTGTGGGTTTAGCGCAGACAGCCTTCCCTTAGCTAAGCCCTTTTCAGTACAAACAAGTGCACAACAAACGTTCTTTTAATATGAAAGACTATGTTCTCTTAGGTCTTTATTTACAACCCAGACGTCAGTGCAGATCCAAGCCCTAAGTAACAAATGTGATTGACAGCTAGCCATTGGCTTTGCCAGCTGTCAATCAAAAATTAGGTTTACTAAACTTTTATGTAATGAGACAGTTAAATGAAAGAAAAGGAAAAACCACCTCCGTACAGTTGTCCTGGATGTGACGTCTAATTCTGAGATCAAAACTGTTTTTGAACGAGGCAGTAAATATGTTTATTTCTGCTGTAAAGTTTGACACTTTACATAGAGGTCAATGAGGATGACCTCACTGTTGGACTTTGACCCTGTTGGTCAGTAGAGGAACTGCCAGTTACTCATATCCGCTTTAGCTTCTACCCAGAAGTTGTGATGCTTGGCCGGCTTTAACGCCGTAACTGTGCACGAGGAGTGCTCTTTCACGTGCTGGTGGACAGAACAAGACCAGGAGATGAATGTGTGAGATCAGCTGAGGAGTTCATAACAGAAGTACAGCAGAAGGAAAACCGGGGGGAAAAGTCTGGGAATAAATGTGATGTGATGGAATGTGATGCTGAAGGAGTTTATGTGACAATCGTCTCTCAATTTAAAGTGTGTCACACAGCTAGGACTAAGCAGCTGCATCTGGCTTTTGTACAGAAGAAAAAAAATGCCTAAATTGAAAAATAATGCCTACCTACCAGATAAATAACTAAACATTTGAGTATTCAGGTCTAGCTCTAGAAGTAAGTCTTTGCGTCTGCGAGTGAGCAACTGTACGATCCAGTATAAACACACCATCACCAGCTGTTTTGGATAAAAATGACTGTTAGTGGGAAAGTCTGATGGTGTCGCAGCTCATAGGATTTATTGCAGGTTTAGATGCATGCAGCCATCCTTCACAGACCCCAAACGTGTCGTGTCCATCATGTAGTGGTGGGTATTAAGTGATGTCAGGTGGTCCTGGGACGTGGGACATGCAGCACGGTACATTTGGAGTCTTTATCCGCCCAGGTAACGCTGACTGTGATGCACATCTGGATGACACGTTCTGGGAACCCTTCTGTGTGTGTAATCTGAAGTTCTACAAAGCCATCTGTTTCTTCAACACAGCTTTACTCCAACAGAACCGGAACCACACAACTGTAAACACAGCAGACAGGTCACAATGAGGAAGACTGAGGAAGGGATGGAAGACGAAGGACAAAGCACCTTTACTGTCCAGAAACCCTCCTGCAGAACAACCCCCCCCAACTGCCGCCTCCTCCACCGCTCTCCGCCATCACCAGCGTGCTCTGTTTTATTTCCTAGGTTTCAAAGCTGAGTGCTGCATTGCTTATTATCACTCTTGCCCCCCAAAAGCTTTCCACTGCATGTCCCTCCCCTTTCTCCCCCCTGCTCCCCCCCCTCCTTCAGCTTGTGCTATAGCGTAACACTGCAGTTCTGGTGGAAGCTGACGGTGCTGCTGTAGTCTGCAGATGGGGGAGGGGGGAACAGTGCAGGGGAAGTGGGGGTGGGGTGGGGGGGTGTTTCAGTTTCTGCAACCCCTCGTTTTCATTTGTGCTCCCCCCATTTCTTCTTCTGTCCTGCTGATGAGGAACGCTTGCATCATCGATCCACTGCAACGTCTCACTTCGTCTCAGTTCAGAGAAATCCCTCGTCCTTTGTAAGCAGAATACACACACACTTACATACATACACACTCACACACACACCTTGGGATGTGTGTGAGAGTGGATGTGAGAGATGAATGCTGTCACAGTTGAGTCACACACACTCCTTCGTGCACACGCTGCCGTAGTACTCTGACTTTGTTTTTTCTAACAGTGGTTGCAGCTGCAGGACCGGTTCGATTGGACATTCAGACCTGGAGGCGTTCAGAGACGTTCTTCCGTGTTACATTAACAGCTACATAGACACTGTTACAGTGCACATGCCACGCACTGGCAGAGGAGCTGAACCTTTCTGTAAGGGGTAGCGTCATCTTCACAGCAGACGCTCTACGCGAGCCGTCAACCTGAGGAAAGCTGCTGGATAAAATCCCACATCTCCAGCCAGTCGCACTCGCTCCTGTGGTAATGAAATGCATTGAAAAGCTGGTCCACGGTCACACCGCATCGGTCCTGCCCCACAGTTTAAACCCCCACCGGTTTGCTTTTAGAGCAAATGGATCTACAGGGGACGCAGAAGCCACAGCCTTTCATGCTGCAGTGTCCCGCCTGGAACGGCGGGGGACCGATGTGTGGCTGCGCTTCACTGACTTCAAGTCCACATTTAACAACACCCTTCTCACAAACTGGTGGAGAATCTAGGGGACATGGGACTTTCACATGCCACCGTCGTGTGAATAAACAGCCTCCTGTGTGGTTGCAGCCACAGGGTCAGAGTGGGTCATCACATCTGTGGCCCTCAGTGGGGAGGAGGCGGAGCAGCTGACAGTGTGGTGCAAAGAGAATAGCCTGCTCCTCAACATCTCAAGACCGGTGAACTGACAGCAGACTAGAAGAAGAAGACAGACATTGTAACACTAATCACCAGTGAGGACTGTGTGGACATGTTGGGGACTTTTGCTGCTGGTCCATATTGAGTAGAACCTTACCTGGAGCATGTACACCCCTGCACTCCTGAAAAAGGCCCAGCAGAGACTTCCCGAGGGTGATCAGGAAAGAAGAACGTCGCCCAGAGACTGCTGGTGTTCTTTTTATTGATGCGCAATAGAGATTTGTGTGGTACACCAGTTGCACAGTGGCTCTCACATGGTCACACACGGCCCGGAAGATCGGCGGCTACCCTCTCTCCTCACTCTGGAAGCATTATGCAGCTCCTGCTATCCCAGAAACACCCATAACATTACGAAGGACACTTCACACCCTAGTCACTGTGAACTGCTGCCGTCAGGCAGACAGTACAGACAAACGGATTCAGATACAGCTTCTTCCCCACAGCAAGGATTATACAAAGCATCTGCAGAAAAGACCCCAGTTCGTCACCTAGTGGTTGGATGTGGAATTACCGAGTGACAGCAACACAAACAGAGTAACACCAATGATGTTGTGAATATAGGCTAGGTTTAGGTTTTATTTTAGGTTTACTTTTTGTTTTGTTTGTTTACATCTTTTAGGTTAATTTTATTTTATGTTTAAGGTTTTTTTTTTTGGTGTTGTTTTAAGTTTAAGTTTTGTTTTAGATTTGGTTTTAAGGGTTTATTTTTAGCTGAACATTTCATTTCAGTTTTGGGTTTTGTTTTAGGTTTATATTTCCATCCATCCATTTTCTGTACCCGTTTTTAATCCTTTGCAGGTTCACGGGGGTCTGCCGGAGCCTATCCTGACTCACTACAGACAAGAGGCAGGGGTCCACCCTGGACAGGTCGCCAGTCAGGGGCCACATAACGGGACAAACAACATCACGCTCACACCTACGGGCAACTGAGAATAACCAGTCAACCTAACATGCATGTTTTGGGACTGTGGGAGGTAGCCGGAGTACCCGGAGGGAACCCACACAAGCACGGGGAGAACATGTAGACTCCACACAGAAAGACTCCCGCCGGGCCGAAAATTGAAACAGGAACCTTCTTGGGTTTTATTAAGTTTTGGGTTCATTTTGTTTTACTTTTATGTTTTCTTCTAGTTTTACATTCAATTGTTTGGGTTTTAGTTTTAAAGTTTTGTTTACTGTTATTATTTTGTTTTATTGTTGAGTATCATTTAGGACTAGATTTTTTCTTGTGTACACTTTGTTTTGAGGTTTAGGCCACACCTTAAGGTTTTGTAGGTTTATGTTTGTTTGTTTTTTTAGGTTTTTCTTTAGCTTTATCTTTTGTTGCAGCATTAGATTTTTGATTTAGGTGTTTGATTTTTATGTTTTGGTTTTTAATTTAGGTTTAGGTTAAAGTTTTAGGTTTATGTTTTTTTTTAAATTTTATCTTATGTTTTAGTTAAATGTTTTTTATATTTTGGTTTTGTTTTAGGTTTTGTTTTGTTTCTTGGATGGATGGATGGATGGATGGATGGATGGATGGATGGATGAACTGATGGATGGATGGATGGATGGATGGATGGATGAACTGATGGATGAACTGATGGATGAACTGATGGATGGATGGATGGATGGATGGATGGATGGATGGATGAACTGATGGATGGATAGATGGATGGATGGATGGATGGATGGATGGATGGATGGATGGATGGATGGATGGATGGATGGTGAGGAGGAGCACCAGGATTTGATAAGTAACACCAGCCAAACAAACATTTACTTCAGTCTGCTTGATTCTTTGTATTCCTGCTCACACATCCTCCTGTTTAACTCCACCCCCACCCCTGGCATTGTTGCATTACAGTCCTGCAGCCCTCCCCTGAAGCTTTCCAAGATAATACTACAACAGAGAAGGACACACTGCTTGCTGCTGGTGAAGTAATAGAGTACTTAACCTGTCGCTGATCTGCACTGTCCTCAACACAGATCAATACACACACACTTTCCTAAAAGCAGCTAATTGAGCAATGAAAACAGCAAGTGCAGCGATCGCCTTACACACACACACACACACACACACACACACACACACACACACACACACATTCACACACACACACACACAGACACACACACACACACACACACACACACACACACACACACACAAATGCAGCAAATCACTCCTGCGGGATCTTCTATGATGTTCAACGTGTGTGAGTGAAACCACAAATAGAATCGTTCTGCAGCCGAGCGTCTCTCAAACTTTCACAACAAACAGCTTTAACCCTTTATGTGACGGTCAATAAAAGACTTGAACGTTCAAAAATTTAAATCGAGAGGGTTATTGGAGAATATTGAAGGAGCTCTTTTAACGTAGTCACTTTTTATTTTGTAAAACCATAGGCTTTAGTTCTACTGATGTGACTAAATATGGTCCTTGTAAACAGTGCTATTTCTTATTCTGTAGCTCCTGGCAGACTGTCTGGTTCTGACTGACTCTGTTTGGTCTGTCAGACCCTATTGGACCCATCAGGGTCTGATGGACCCTGTAAGACTTAGTAATACTGGGTAATTCATTTTGTAATTAAGTTGCACGTGCTGTCAGATTTGTACCGTCTGTGTATATTGACCTTTGACATAATCATTTGTCTTTAAGTTATCTCTGTTCTACTGAGCTATTTTTGATTGGTTTAGTTCTTTGTTTAAGACGTTTCTCTTCATTTGTTGAAATGCAGGATCTCCCTCATCTGCAGAAATGTTGGCTTTATGCCAATTTCAAAAACACTGAGTTGGAATCCTTAGGAGCCCTGTTTTTATCATCTTCAGACTGTAGATGCCTTAAATGTTGCCTTAGTAACAGAAGACAGCTTGTCTACCTCCTCCGTCCTGATGATGAGCTTATTGCAGCATCTAACTTGAGGAAACACCTGTCCTTACATCATAACTTCTGGAGTCAGTGGATAGATGAAGAGAGGAACCTACAACTCCTCAGACTGTGACAGGATTTTTCCCCACCTGAAACCCGATTCCCATGAATCTCCTGGGGGTGTTGTTTTGTGGCTGATGCCTTCTGATGTGATCCTGGGGGTGGTGTGGGGGTGCGGGTGGATGGGTGGTGGTGGGGGGTTCCCTGCAGATGAACCGCTGAGCCTGATGGAGGTTCAGGTTTCCGCCAACAAAGCTGTCTTATTAGAAAAAAATGCTTCATACGTTTGATTTGTTCCCTGGGGGGCTGTGGAGAGCTGAGCTGGCTAATAGGGGGTGTCACTGAGTTCTGACACTGAAATAGGAGTGTTGTTGGGAGAAATGCTGAAATCATCCCAGGAAGCAGATAGCAGTTCTGCTTCTGCGGCTTTAGTTCTACTTCTAAATAGTGAAGCAGCTGCTTGGTACTTTTACTCCATTTCTTTGATAATTCTGGAGATCATCGTGTTGAAGGCAGTACAATGAACTTTAACCCTAACCCCACCTGCAACAAGGATTCTCAGGAACCTTTATGGTCCAAATCATGCTGTTGGTCTGGGTTACATGTTGGGTGGGGGGCAGGGCGTGGACTTGGTGCTGGCTGGATGTGCTAAGTGTTGGAGACGATGGTGATGTCCTTCTTCCAGCACTAGTCATCTTCTCTGATGAATCAGGAAAGACGACGAAAGATAGAATATATTTTAAAATTTCCTCCCATGATTCCGGAGTTTTTTCTTTTTCCTTCTACCAAACTTTATTCACAATACGCCTGACATCCAAAAGTGTAAACGCCTTTAAAAACACATTGTATAAAGTAATAGTTATAAAACCTCGAGCGGGAGCATAAATGGCCCATTCTCAGTTGTTTTAGTGTTAAGGGTGTTTGATTTCACAACCAGTTTTGATGTTATGTGAACAGTGCGATATGTGTTAGTGCGTTAGCTCAGATTTGATGATATCGAGACACGAGTTCGCTGCAGAAAGAGAGGACGGTTTGGCAGAATCTCTTCGAGGCCAACCGATAGTCCTCCTCCATGGCCTCACCAAACTCCTCCCAGACCTGAGTTTCTGCCTCCAGACCCCCCCAAGTTGCAGCTTCCTTGACCTGCCAGTACCCGTTGGCTGTGTCAGGAGTCCAACATGGCGCGATAGGACTTCTTCTTCAGCCTCATGGCATGCCTTACTTCTGGTGTCCACCACCGGGTTCGGGAATTGCTGCCACGACAGGCACTAGAGACCATGCAGCCACAACTTCGAGCTGCCGCGTTGACAATAGAGGCAGAGAACATGGTCCACTCGGACTCAATGTCCCCAGCCTCCCTCGGAATCTAGGAGAAGTTCTCCTGGAGGTGGGAGTTGAAGACCTCCCTGACAGAGGGCTTGGCCAGATGTTCCCAACAGACTCTCACAATACGTTTGGGCCTGCCCGGTCTGTCCAGCTTCCTCCTTCCCAGCGTATCCAACTCACCACCAGGTGAGTTGACAGCTCAGTCCTTCTCTTTACGTGAGTGTCCAAGACATAAGATGAGGTGAAATGACAACGTGGTCGATCATTGACCTCCAGCCTAGGGTGTCCTGGGGCCATGTGCACTGATGGACACCCTTATACTCGAACATGGTGTTTGTTATGGACAGATTGTGACTAGTACTGAAGTCCAATAAAAGAGCACCACTTGGGTTCAGATCAGGGAGGTCGTTCCTCCAGCCATCAGCCGCTCGCCTTCGAGCCCCAGCCCCAGGCCTGGCTCCAGGGTGGGGCCCCGGTGACGCCAATGCGGGCGACGTATCGCTCATTGATTATAATCAGTTCATGATTGATCCCATCCAAGGATGGGATGTCGCAGTCAGATGCGTTTTCCGTGCATCAGTGGCAGAGTTTGGAGAGGACTTATATGACAGTTCTAGGCGAGGTAGACATCTGAGCACAGTGACTTTGATTGCAGAGGTTGCAGAAAGAGAAGCTGTGAGTTGGTCGTGTTTTCATGAGTACACAGTTTCTGTGACGTCCTGCATCAGCTTCTGTGAGGAGAGCTGTGTCCCGTCACATACCAGGGTGAGTTACAACAATGTCAAACCCTGGTTCACAGCCAAACTCCGACAGCTAAGGTCAGAGCAAGATCATGCTTTCAGGAGTTTCATGTAAATTCCTGACTCCAAACAAGATTTAGTGCTATTATCATCATGTATTCGTCGCATTTCCATTACACTTTTTCGTAAAAGAAAAGGGAAACATAATTTGCTATAAAGGTAGCTCTGCAGGGGTTGGGGTGATGTTTCCGTTAAACTGTGTTTCTCTTTCCATGAGCGTAACTCCCCTAGTTCTCTCTCCATATCCCATCCTGCAAGGTTTATCTCAAAACAATGGAAAACAAGATCTCAACCTTGAAGAGGATGGAAAAATATCTTTAGTGATGACAAATTATTTTAATTGACTGTTGAGAAAACCATTGTTTTATTAAATAAATAAATAAAAATAAAGCCAGCCTAATCGGCAGTGAATCAGCTAACACACTTCATCAATCATACAATATCTCACGCTTCTTTAAAACATTTTCTGCTGTATTATCAAAGAACTGAAGTGGTTGAAAACCAAGTTGGTCAAAAAATGTCAAAATAAAATAACAAAAAATCATTCTCTTCATCTAGAAGAGAATGATGAATGCATCTATTCTTGGCCACAGAAAGAAAAGGGTTGATTTTCATCAGTGTGGTTAAACTTTTGCAGAAGTGCATATCCATGTTGTTTGTGTGTGTGTGTGTGTGTGTTTCTCTGTCCATTGGTTAAAACTTAGACTATATATATTAAGGGTATTGAAATGAAAAGTCTATTATTAAGAAGGATTTTTTTTTGCAGTGTTGCACATGTTGATACACTTTCGATCTACTTTGCATCCACAGTTTGTCAGAAATGTTGAACTCCTGATGTCGTGGAGTAAAAAGACATGCAGAACCAGCAGAACCAGCAGAACCAAGAAACAAAGATAGTCAAAAAGTACATCTCTGACATAAGAGTAGAAGATGACACATGGAAGCTGAGGCTTTGCCCCAGCAGAGAAGTGTCTGTTTTGAGTGTTTAATATGGCTGGGTTCGGTACATGATATACTCTGCAGAGATTTGTGCTTTTATTTTGAAAACCGTTAGAGTATTTGCTGCTTTTACAGGGGTGTGAGACTCTGAACCTAGAGCTCTCTTTGATTTATCTGTGGTGTTTCATTTCATGATTTACTGATTGGCAGTTGTGCTTCAAATGACACCATTTGTTCATTTAACTTACGTTGTTCTGACACCTAATCAGGATTATTCACTAATAGGGATGAAAATAAGAGTATCGGTATTTGTTACATCTATGCACCATTTGATACCATGTCTTCTCCTTCTGCTTCGGGCTTCTCCCTTCAGGGATGGCATCAGGGAATCGTAGTAGCTGCACATCCTCTCTCACCACATCCACAAACCTCCACTAACCCACACCACCTTTACAGACGGAGCCCAGACTCTCCTTTGTTGATCTAAAACCAGAACAGGAAGTTAGATGTTTTTGTTTGAAGTGCCTCTGGTTTTGGAGTTCCTGCGAATTATTCCTGACGCGTCACCTGAGCAGGACCTTTTCTTTCATGTGGAGTGTGAGAACTGTTGTGTGATTGGTCAAAAATGTGAAGTGGGTGTGGAAGCAGAAATATCATCCCTAATTTTCCGCTGGTACGGAAGTTTGTACCGCAGCTCCTCTTTCGATCCACTCGGCAATTACAAATAGTAACAACAAATTTTCCTCCTCCTCCACTGCATCCACCAGATAGGACCGCGCTTGAAATGTCATCAAAGATTAGGAAGCAGAAATCACTCGGCGCCTGGCGAGTTATTACATAGAGACATGTAAATCTCACATACTGCACTTTATCTGCTGGAAACACTATACACACCATACATACTTTCTCTTAAATACACAGTGACATTAAATAGTGTTTGTCTCTGAGAAACTAATTTGAGACATTATTTCAAGAGATATTCTCGCTCTGTCCTGCCATCCAAGTCGTCACCAACAGGATTTATCCGAGTACTTTTTATAACCAAAACTCCTAGACCGTTTAGGTATCTAGAGAATTCAAAAACTGGTAGAAACAAAAGAGGACATGAAGTTAGTTGGTGTGAGAGAAGAGAAGGCAAAGGAAAGGGTGCGATGACACCCACCAGCAACTACTTTTGTCATTCATTTTTGTTTAATTATTCATTGCAGCCCTAATTGTCAATAAAGCTGGAAAGTCCCATCAGGAAAACTGTGAGATGCTCATTATTCCAGGCTGTGTTTTCCAGAGGTGTTGCTTAGAGTAACACCAGCAAGCCAGTTGGTGGTAAAAGTGTGTTTTTTGACGGATGAACTGAACATCTGGTGCTGCGGTTCATTTTCGGGGTCAGAAATACACCTGAAACTGATCTCTTCAAACAGCGCTGGTCACATTTATGGAGATGAAAGAAGTCACACGGCTGGAGGCTTTACTGTGCCCATTTGGACCTCCGCGGCGTTCAGACGTGTGAATATGAACCGGTATGTGAGGGATTATATGAACATCTCTACTTTAAATGGACCATCGATTGTTTGTGGTGTAACTGCCATGAACCATGTAAGGGGGTGTATACGGGGTAAAGAGCAGCTGGTGCGGATCAACGGACGTCAGCCCCGGTGTTGACGTGTTTTTATGTTACAACATCCGTAAACCTTTCTTCTCCACCTCCTCCATCCAGTCAGAGAGCTGCTCACTGTTATACCAGACTCCCTGCATCCCCCCACACCTCCTCCCCCTCTCCTCCACTGTCGTCCTGCTCTCATTCTCATCGTCTCCAGAGTCTTGTTCTGGTCTCGATCACCAGGAGACTCGTCCACCAGAGAAACGTGACATGAAACGATGAAGGACAAGAAAGATGGAAAGAAAGAAGTGAAGGAGGAAGGAGACAGTCAGATGGAGTAAAAGACTTCAGTCAGTCAGTCAGTCAGTGAATGACCCTGCAGATGTTTCCTAACAAACCAGAGATGGCAGACAGTGGCCATCCATCCATCCATCCATCCATCCTAGCCAGGCTGGCAATGGTCTGCTGGAGTCTACCCCACCCCCCTTCAGGTCAAAGGCGGGGTTAATCCTGGGCAGGTGACCAGTGACCTGCCCAGAAAGTCTCAAAGTCAAACCAAGTCATTTTGTTTGCAAACTGCGTTGAATGAGTGACAGCTCTACTGACCCCAGTCATCCTGGACTCATGGGTGTCACCTAGGCAACCTGAAATTCTGAAATTCAACTTTAAGCAGCTATGCTGTCACAAATGTTACAAATGTCCATTCATTTCTTTTAATATAAGTTTAAAGGTCCCATATTCTTCTTTTCGTGCCTTAAAAAAGTTTAAATTGACTTAAACTTGTAAGAGTTCCCTTGGCCCTAAAGGACAGTACAGTTGGATATTCTATAACATGGATCAATTATTTAATGGTGTGAGTTAAAAATAAAAGAAGTCTATCAACCAGTCAAGCAAATCAACACTTCTATTCCCAATTCCCTATATTCCAAATTCCAAAAAAACAAACATTCCAAAACCCAGTTCTTAGCAATATATTGCCAGGAAAAATAAAAATAGTAATAAAATAAAATCTCACCAAGGATATCCAAGGCAAGGCAAGTTTATTTGTATAGCACAATTCGACAACAAGGTGATTCAAAGTGCTTTACAAAGACATTAAAACATCACATAGTAGAAATAAAAAGCAAGTCCAGTGGTAAAGGTTCTAAGAAGTTCTCCACTTCTGAGTCTTTGTCTGGGGAGCAGCTCTGGGGTTTTTCCTGAGTCACCTCTTTGCTCCAAGACCATCAAAACTTGTTAAGTTATTTGAAGCTTCCTGTTTGAAAGAACTCTTTTAATTTATCACATTATTACATTTTTAGTTCCTTTATCCTGTTGAATATTTTGGCTTTTGACATAATCATGGCAAAAAATGGTGGCTTGGTGGTTAGCACTGTAGCCACACAGCGAGAAGGCTCCTGGTTCGATTCCCGGGCCGGGAGTTTGCATGTTCTCCCTGTGCTTGCGTGGGATCCCTCCGAGTATTCCGGCTGCCTCCCACAGTCCAAAAATAAGCACAAGTTGAGTTATACTTCCAAATGGCCCATAGGTGTGAGTGTTCATGTTTGTTGGTTTGTTTGTTCCTGTATGTGGCCCTGTGACAGACTGGTGACCTGGTGAGTCGGAATAGGCTCCGGCAGACCCCTGTAGAGAAAATGGATGGACGGCAAAATATCCCATTCACAGAAAACAGTTGTACATAGCAAGGAGTCAAAAACAACCCCTTCCTTGATTCTGAGGGCACAAACTATTTCTATAATAATCACAAATTTCCTGTGGCAACTTCACCAGCTGTGGAATACCCAGTTTTCATGCCATCTCACTGTCATTTTAAGAGGAACACTATTGATTAATCAGTAAATAAATGTTTTAAAGAGCAGTCATACCAGGACTTTCCAGAAAAAAACTCAAATGTCATCCGCTGATTGGTCCTCTAACTCAGTCACAGGTGAGCCTGTGATTGATCTGTGATTGGAGATTGGGGTTTCTCTGTGGGATAAGGAGGAGCGCTGCAGATGGAGTGGTCAGACGGAATTACAGCATCCTGTGTTCTCTAACCATTTAACCCTTTATTTCCAAAAAGTTGGGACACTGGGCAAAATAGAAATAAATCCTAAATGCAATGATTTGAAAAACTCATGAGCCCATATTTTATTCCCAATAGAACATAAAGAACAAATCAGAATGTTGAAAAAGAGATATTTTGCCATTTCATGAAAAATATTAGTTCTTTTTAAATTTGATGCCAGAAACACATCACAAAGATTTTTTGGGGGAATCTTATAGAGATTTTAAATTCAGTACATAGAGTTATTGACTTCTGACTATATACAGACACAAAAAATGACATATATATTATTTCTAGGGTTGTTCTGATTCTAATAGTGCCATCTGTAACACACAGATTCTGCAGAACATGAAGGTATCAGGATCAGTGAGTTTTCACATCTATTTCATTCCATTTAACTCTCACAAACAGATTCTCAATCCTTCATTGTTGCTCCAAAAGCCAGGGATGCAAAAGGGGAGGGACTGCGGATAGAGGGATGAGAGTGAAGAAGGTAGGACTGCAGAGAGAGAGATGAGCATAAAGGAGGGAGGACTATAGACAGAGAGATAAATGTAAAGGAGGATGGATGGCAGATGGAGAGATAAAAGTATGGAAGGGGAAATGCAGAGTGAGAGATAAAAGTAAAGATGGAGGGATTGCAGATGACAAGTTAAGAATACAGAAGAAGAGACTCTAGATGGAGAATTAAGGGTAAATGAGGAGGGAATGCAGATGGAGAGATAAGAGTAAAGAAGAAGGTACTGGGAAGGAGAGATAAGCTCAAAGGAGGAGGGACTACAGATGGAGAGATAAGAGTAAACAAGGAGGGAATGCAGACGGAGAGATAAGAGTAAAGAGAAATGGACTCCAGATGAAGAGATAAGAATAAAGGAGGAGGGACTACATATGGAGAGATAAGCTTAAAGAAGGTGAGACTCCAGACAGAGAGAGAAAAGTAAAGCAGGAGGGACTGCAGATGAAGAGATAAGAGTAAAGAAGATGGTACTGGGAAGGAGAGATAAGGTTAAAGGAGGAGGGACTACAGATGGAGAGATAAGAGTAAACAAGGAGGGAATGTAGATGGAGATATAAGGGTAAAAAAAAAAAGATACTGGGAAGGAGAGATAAGGTTAAAGGAGAAGGGACTGCAGATCCTGGAGATTACTGAAGTTTTTATCAGTCATGTTCTTTTTATTTTCTCTTGCTGTTGTATATCTGCAGTGATGCAGTCTGCTTATTCAGATTCACACACTGAGTGTGTGAATATGTGCAAGAGTGGTGTGTGAATGTGTACACAGAGGGATCTCTGCCAGTTCTCTGCTGCATCCTTCTGCAGAGGAAACTGCATGCAGATATTCAGCAGGACGTTTTTGATGAAGTCACCTCTACAGGACACGGAAGGGTTCTGTGTGTGCGTGCGTGCGTGCGTGCGTGCGTGCGTGCGTGCGTGCGTGCGTGTGTTCTGCAGAGTAAGCCAGGACATCCCGACTGCTGCGTCATTGTTTCAGGTGACGCAGAACTCGGGATGTCCTCATGTCATGTCCTCATTTTCAGTCCCAGTATTTATGGAACTGGGTTGTGTTTAAACTAACAACATCTGGATCTTCTACAGAAACATCTGATTAAAACTTATAAAGAATAACAAAGGGACTTCCGCAGTTTTTATGTGCAAGGATCCATAGACTGTAGAACACGACACACCCTCTGTGATGTCATCCACAGGTTTCTGAATAGATGTAAAGCCTTTTTTCAATTTCTGTGTGCAGGGCCATGTTGGTAGGAACTGACTCTCTCCATCCCAGTTTAACCAAAATTGGGCACATTCACGGAAGAGCAGACCTGGAAGCTGGCAGCCAATATTCACCAATTAGTCTTTGGGCCTCCGACCCTGCCCGACCATCCCAGACAGGTTTTAGTTGTCTGTTATTACAATTAACAGCACACCAAGACACATTCTCTTCAGAAGAAGAATTGTACTCAGAGATCGGTTGCAAAATTGAAACTGATGTTTCAACATGAAAGAACTCCTTTGTCCTGCTTTAAGGAAATTCTTTATAGAAATTAGCGATCCTTCTTGTCTCCTACCTTCTGTGATTTCTAAGCAGTCGTTAATCCTGACACCTCAGTGTTTTTGTGAAGCCAGCAAAGACAAAAACAGATGTGAGTCCAGCATCAGTGCATTAACTGCAGCAGCATCCAAACACTGGCATCTTCTTAACAGTCGTCTGAGCCCTCAGAGGTGACGGTCTTACAACCTAAACTGGATTATTTATATTAGTGCTTTGAGGAACAAAACTGAAGTGTGAAGAGTTTCTTGCCCAAATAAGCTCATTTGTAACTGGCTCGTCACAGAGGAGTGGTTTCCTGTCATCTGCAGTCAGGTTTGTTTAAACCTGAATCTGAATGGAGCCTATGATGTTGAAACTTTGAGAGCTGCAACCCTGTAAATACAACGTTAACGGTGTTAAAAATGGAGAACTGAGAACAGATCTTAAGAAAAACCATCCTGTCATCCAGAGCGAGAAAGAAAAAAAGGGAAACAAGTCTGACTAGATCAGATGCCGATAAAAAACAGACAGGAAACTAGTTCAGAAGTTGAGAAGAAGAGAGTGAAAATAAGGAGGTTAATGAAGATAAAAGAAGAACAACGAAGAGAGAGAAGAATCCAGAATCTAAGAAGGTGAAGTCAAAATTTAATTGTAAGCTTCTTTGATCCTGACTTAAGCTCTTTTGATTCTGGGTTTAGCTCCTTGAATTCTGGGGTTGTTTCTTTTTATTCTGGTTTAACTCATTTAATTCTGATTGAACTAATTTGATTGATTTTGATTGAGCCAATTATTGTCACAATAATTTGATCAGAAATCAGACAACAGGACACATCCAAGAGACTGATCTAATGCTTTCTGCATTAGTTGACATAAACTACGATCTCATCTTGACATAAGTCACAATAGCAGAAAAACACATTTCCTAGCCGCAGTATTTAATAAATATTTATGCAGTGATATGCTTGTTGTATAACGTTAGGAGAGTAATATTTAACTCAGGTCCGTTGATCGGTGCTACTGGATCGGTGTCAGGTATCCTCACTAGTATGTAACTGATGGAATCTGAGGGTGAGACAGAACCGGTCCCTACGATGAGAACCACACTACAGGTTTAGTGCTTTTGAGGCCTCCTTTTCCTCATACTGCATGATGCCATGTTGCAAATGGGTGGAACGATCAGGTCTGGAAACCAGCTGGAGCATGCCCACCAGTGATGCGCAGGCTGATCCGATCTGAGCAGTCAACCGTGAAGACTCAGGCAAAAATATTCCTAATGATACTCGGGTGGGGTCCGTTCAGACATATGTGCGCGTGAGGCGAGGCAGGTGATGGAGACAGTCAGGGAAAAGTTGAAGACGTGGAAATTAAAAAAACAAAAAGATTCACAGATAGAAAAAGTAAAGTCAAGGAGAAATTTGAGGAAATAGTGAATCAAGATGAGACGTGGTACGTTTCACTTGTTGGTCTGATGAATCATCGTTTAGGTTAAGACAGACCATGCTTATTCGTAGCGCAGGGAAATAAGATCCCCTTTTTCTTTTCTTCTAAAATCAATGCCGGGGTCTCTAACAGCTTTAATGTAGCCAAGATGGTCTTTTGTGTTCGTAGTTATTATTATTATTAATTCAACTATAAATCATGTTTCATTTGTTTGACTGAATCCGTCTTTGAAAGTTCTGAGTACTAAAGAAGTTTCTCAACAATGGTTGATTTTATCTATGGACAGCAGCAACAGTATAGTTCAGATATATCCAAGAATCGGTCACAGATGGAAAAGCCATTTTTAAGTCTGGGCAATAGGCTGGAGCCCTTTGATAATGCTGGAGCAGGACATAACGTCTTGCTTATGCCGTAAAATCTTGGACGGACATCTATAGACTATATAGACTATGGCCTTTATTGACAATTGGAAGACGTTTTGGGGAAAGCCTGGTCTGATTAGAAGAGACGGGATTCATCCCAGCCGGGATGGTGCAGCTCTTATCTCTAGAAATCTGGCTGATATTATTAGACCCCCCTGACGATCCAGGGTCCAGAGCTGCAGTCTTACACGCTTCTCTGCTGCTTCTCCAGGACAACCGCCTGCCAATAAATATATAGAAATAAATTATGTAATTCGCAATTCCAAGCAAAATAGAATTGGTGTCCTCTAAAAGTTCACCAAGTGCAATGTGATAGAGGCCTTAATAAAAATAACCTTGTAAAATTTTAAAAAACTAATACGCGTTTAGTGCCAATTAAAGACAAGACTAGACAAATTAAAGAAAAGTTAGATGTGGATTACTAAATACAAGATCTTTAAGCTCCAAGTCTCTGTTAGTAAACAATCTAATTACTGAGACCCAGAGTGACATTTTCTGCTTAACAGAAACGTGGCTCCAAGAGGAAGAGTTTGTTGAGTTGTGATCATATTCCCTTAATCACAGGTCGAGGCAGAGGAGTAGCGGCGATCTATAACTCCAGTTTTCAAATAGAAACTAAACTGTAATTATAATATGTTCAAATGCCTCATGCTGAGTCTAAAACTCCCGAGCTGGACATCAAAAAGGCAGTTTTGTTAGTGGTAGTTTACCGGCCTCCTGCTGGTGCTGATCTGGAGTTTCTGTCCAAGTTCTCAGATTTCTTATCTAGTTGCTAGTCTGTTGACAACGATAGTCTTAATTTGGCTTTTGATTCTCTTCTAGAATCGATGGGTATTTTACAAAAAGTTAATGAACCAACACATTGTCTTAATCATACTCTTGATCTGGTCCTCGTCTACGGTGTAGAACCCGATAATCTGTCGAATCACATGAGGCCCCTGCTATCCAACAACTTTTTAATAATGTTTGAATTTAACATTGTCGATATTAAAGTGCAAAATAGGAGGTATAACTTTAGCAGATGTTTATCTGCTAAAGTTATTGCTAAATTAGGGAGGCCATTGGTTCTCATCTTTTCATAGTGGAACATAGTGAACCAGTTGAGGGCTGTGTACTCGGTTCGACCTCTGTAGATGTTGATTTCCTTGTCGGTAGCACTGCAGATGTGCTGCACTCAGCTTTAGATGCAGTTGCTCCTTTGAGAAAGGTCTTTAACCGTAGAAGCTAAACTCCCTGGTTTAACTCACATATTCGTATGCTGAGGCTCTAAACCTGACTCTAGACTGTTTTGTTCCTGTAGACCTCCGTGACCTGACTCTAGACTGTTTTGTTCCTGTAGACCTCCGTGACCTGACTCTAGACTGTTTTGTTCCTGTAGACCTCCCTGAGCTGACCTCAGTCATCAATAGAGCTAAACCATCTATGTGTCTGTTAGACCCCATCCCAACTCGACTACTCAAAAATGTACTTAAATTTTACTTTCAAAAAAACACTATCTTGACCTAAACGTTTTAACTAATCATAGACAGATTTCCAACCTTCCATTTATCTCTAAAATTCTGGAAAGGGTAGTTGCAAGCCAGCTGTGTGAGCATTTGTATAGAAATGATCTATTTGAAATTTTTCAGTCAGAGTTCAGATGCATCATAGCACAGAAACAGCACTGGTTCCAGTCTCGAATGACCTTCTTATGGCCTCAGATAATGGATTAGTGTCCATACTGGTTCTGCTGGACCTCAGATAATGGATTAGTGTCCATAGTGGTTGGACCTCAGCGCTGCTTTTGATACTATAGATCACAGCATTTTACTGCAGAGACTAGAGTATGTTATTGGGATTAAAGGGACAGCTCTAGATTGGTTTAAATCAGATCTCTCTGACAGATTCCAGTTTGTGCTCCAGAAAAACTGTGAGAAACCTTGGTGTTATTTACGATCAGGATTTGTCATTTAAACAGCATATTAATCAGGTTTGTAAAACTGCGTTTTTCCACCTCCGTGATATCACAAAGATCAGGAGCATCCTCTCCCAGAGTGATGCTGGAAAACTAATTCATGCGTTCGTATCTTCTAGACTAGATTACTGTAACGTGTTGTTGGCTGGATGTCCAAGTAATTCTCTAAACTGCCTCCAGATGATCCAAAATGCAGCAGCGCGAGTGCTGACAGGAATCAACAAGAGAGACCACGTCTCTCCAGTTTTAGCTTCCCTCCATTGGCCCCGTAAAACTTACTTGCATATAAAGTCCAAAATGGCCTAAAGCCACAATATTTGCATAACCCAGTAGTACCATATGTTCCTAACAGAGTTCTCCGTTCTCAGAGTGCAGGTTTACTCGTAGTTCCTAGAAGATCCAGATGTAGATTTGGAGGACGGGTCTTCTGTTATCAGGAACCATCACTATGGAAACAACTTCCAGTTTGGGTGAAGGAGGCTGACACCACCTCCACCTTTAACACCAAACTTAAAACATTTCTGTTTAGTAAAACATATATAGTTAGTGTATATTTAGTACCTTAATGTTTCAGGACCAGTAGTCACAGCTGCAGCTGCAGGACCAGACCGGAGCAGCTGGTCTTCAACACAGCTTCATCCAGATCTGCTGCTGTAGACCTGCTGCAGGGGGACCCCAACATGATCCACTGACTGGTGCCCCTCACCTCCTCTGTTTCTCTTTCCCTTCTTCACCTCAATCCTCAGTTATTATTTTGAAGTATCTCATAAGTATAATTGTGCTCCGTTGTTCTTTTAGTTTGTTGTGCTGGTCTGTCTCCTCTTTTTCTCTTCTCTGCATGTTTGCAGACCAGAACCTCAGGAGCTGCATGCTGCCCTGCAGTCCCACCCTCTGACCATCCCAGTGTTTACCTCCACCTGTCTGTTGATGTCTCTGTTGGATATCTGCTGACATCCTGACCTGCAGTCCCACCCTCTGACCACCTCAGTGTCTGCTGTCTACACCTGTTTATATAGTCGTCTCTGTAGTCCAACTAACCATGTATCAGGTATACATACATGGAAGTCCTAGTTCTGCTACTGACGGATAATTAATACCAATATATCTTGTCTTTTGTACCTTTGACAAAATATTTGTGCCTCTCCTCTTTATTCTCTTTTTCCTGTCTCCTTTTCCTGTTCTACCCGACTGGTCTTCAGCAGGAGGGTCCCTCCTTATGATCCAGGTCCTGATCCAGGTTTCTTCCCTCTTAAAGGGGAGTTTTTCTTGCCACTGTTGGTTTAAGGTTTTTCTCCCACTAGGGGAGTTTTTACCTGCTGTTGTTTATGTAATAATTGCTCTGAAATCATGTTCTGGGTCTCTGGAAAGATCCTAGAGACAACTAGGTGCTGCCACAGCTAAAACGAGGCTTAGAAAAAGCTCCACTGGGACCTTGGGCCCTTGGCCTGCTGTTACAGGGTTAGACATGTGGTAGTCGGACAAACCTACTAGTATCACAACCTAACTGGCTACAGGTCCCAGCAGACTTCCACTTGGAGGCATCCTAAAGAGGATCCTCCTTTGCTCCCAGCTGATCCACGTCAGAGGAGAGACTGCAGGTCTGGATCCAGACCCTAGTGTTCTGTAGGGAACTGCATTGCTAGACTTTTTCTCTCAAATTTCAGTTCATGAATTACTTATTTTCTTCTGAAGATGCCTCTCTGGAGCATTTCAGCCCTTTTATAGCTGATGACTTCATCAGTGTCACTAATCTGCAGAGAAATTTCCTCCACAGTTTGAGCAAACAGCAGGTCCTTGATTTTGTTATCATTTCAGTCTGCTGTAGTCTTTTTATCCAAATCAGTTCCTGAGTAAGCGCTCTGACCCCCGTACAGCGAGTTTTATTTTGTAGTTAAGTTGCCGTACCATCCGGTCAGAACGCTAACTGTGGGCTCACATGGCACCGTTAACTCTTGACAGGTGATGTTTTTTTTGTGCCTTCGCCAATCCATTAAAAACCAGCCGAAAGTCTTCTGGCTCTTTTCTTTGATAAGTAGTGTGATTTGAAACGGTTCTGCTTGTGAAGTCTGAATCACAGCGGAGCATTTAGGTTACAGCCAGACGTACCCTGAATGCGTCCGTCGCATTGCTGTCCATTTGTTTAAAAGCATTTTCTAATCTGGCCAGTGGATTTCATTGGCAAGTGCTCGCTAGATGAGGTTAGGTTTAGATCTAGCTTCAGATGTTGTAAAGTTTGAAAGGGCTGGAGTTCCATATAGATGTGGTTAGATTTAGGTTTAAATAGTTTGGGAGGGTTGGGTTTCAGTTTAGGTGAGGTTAGGTTTAAGTTGGGATGTTTAGGTAAGATTAGAGTTAGGGGTTAGTCAGTTTGGGCTTGGCATGTGCTGCTTGAGCTTTCACAGAGGCAAATTCATGCAAAACAAAGTAAAATCCTCCAATAACTGTGTGAATGTGTGACCCGTCATTGTTAAGGTGTGTGTGAATGTGTGAATGTGTGTGCTATCTAGGACAGCTCTATATAGCCGTGTTAAATTAGACCATCATAATAAGATGTGGGATTGGATGTGTCTCTGAGGGTCCAATAACACTACATTTGTCTGTCAGTGACCTCACACACACACACACACACACACACACACACACACACACACACACACACACACACACACACACACACACACACACACACACACACACACACACACACACACACACACACACACACGGCTTTCACATTACCAACAGTTGCAGATACATCAATAGCTGTAAACCGGACAGTGTCAAGAGTGCTTAACAATTTCTTTCCCATTCATCCTTCACATCCACTCATAAAGTCCACTAGTGAAAAGTTTTGTTGTGTTTTGTTTTTTTCCTGAAACATACACTTATCCAAGAACCCAAAGACTTGAACAAGTGGAGGAGTGGAGTTGCCAAGAAAGTACTTTGCACACTGATGCTACCAGGTCGCAGGACGGAGCCTTGCTTTTGTGTTGTTTACACCAAATTCTGACCTTCATCGTCATCTGAAAGTGGCAGCAGAAATGGAGACTCGTCAGAGCAGACAGTGTTTCCCCGTCTTCTCTGTCCAGTTTTATTGCTTCAATTTGATTCACTTCAATTTTACAGTTGGCATGTGAGAGTGAAGTGCTCTGCTTGGAAAGTATGGAACTATGAGCTCTTTAAGAGATGATGTTGCTTAGTCATTAAGAGCTTTACACGTGAGGAGAAGAATTTTAAATTTTTTTCTGGAGTTTATAGCTAGACAATGATCTCTGTTGTGTCACGAGGCGACTGCCCCAGTTTCCTATTCTGAGCTGACAGAGGTAGCTCCACTGTGGTCTTCTGCTGGTGTACAACATCTGCATCTGGGTTCCTAATGGTTGTGGAAACAAGTGTTGGTGTGAAAATCCCAGTGGATCAGCACTTAACGGCGCCAATAACCATGCTACATTCAAGGTCACATAACGCACCTTCGTTCCTCATGATGCTTGGTGTGGACTTCTTCACCAAGTTGGAGGTCCCTGTTGTACATACAGATGTTTGACAGGATATTACCCAGGATTCACTTCAGTATTACAGAGCTGGATTCCTGAGCTTACTGTCTGGATCTGAAAAAGACTTTTTAACCAGTTTTAACCAGGTTTAACCAGAACTGTAGGTGCAACTGAAGAGTTCCTGGTGGGCATCTCTGTTATGTAGGTTTTCAGGGAATAATCGAACCTTTTCCCCGCTGAACAATCTGTTGATTATGAATGACCTGCTGGGGCTGCAGCCCTGCTGCAGGTTTTCTCTGTTCCCTCCTTCAGAGAGAGCGGAGGCAGGGGAGGAATGCTGCATAGACCAGGAACTGCAGAAAAAATACCTGATAATATGCTGATGAATCTGCACGGCATTCTGGGTCCACGGGCGCTTTTAATATGCAGCACTGCCGTCTTGCTGAACTTTTCATCAGACCAGTTTTCTGTTTATGAATTCTCTCTGCATCAAGTGATTTTCTTTCAGTTAGACTTGAGTGTGGGGCTGCAGCAGTCAGGACGTTTGTAGTGAATTCAAGCGTTTTACTGTTACCAGTGAGTCACTACTGCCCTCTTTCTGCAGCACGGTGGTACTGCACAAGCTGCAGCGCTCAAACCTCTCTGCCTGCCAGTGATCGTGTAAAGTTAAAATGTTAAACGTTCAGTAAAACAGGCATGCGTATGCTTGAGCTGCAGCTGTAACAGTCCTCTTCTTCCCATCTCTGTGTCTTCCTGCAGTATGTGGCATTGGCATCCCTTTTCTTCATCCTTCTCTCCATTTCCACCTTCTGCTTGGAGACCCACGAGGCCTTCAACACCATCCTCAACAAAACGGAGAACGTCACCACGGGCAACGTCACACATGAGGAGGTACGGTGAGGTTTTATGTACGCTGACATCCATGGTGGTGGGAGTTGATTTTCCTAAACCATTCCTCTCCATGTTTTCTTGAATCGTGTCAAACACAGCACGTCTCCTGGTCGCCACCATCAGCGATGTAACACACGATATAAACAGTACATTCATCTGTTCAAATCGCTCAGGTTGGATTCTGATTAAGAGATTCTCCAGTTAAAGATGTTAAAGATGTTAAAGATGTGAGGTTGAGTTTTAATCATGTAGGGAAATGTGTTTTTATTTCATCCAACTTCATATCAAACTGTTTTGTCTTCTTGTCTTGGATGCTTGGTTGGACAGAAGATTTATCGTTACCTGGATCAGTCTCCTGTTTCCAGACGTGAACCTCGGAGGTCACACCAAAATAAAACATCTTGTTTTTGCATCTCTTCAGTGAAAATTAATTAAAGTTAAAATTAGTGAGTCAATTGCTAATAAGTAAACGTTTCTCTTTTGAGAAAACACCTTCACGTCTCCTTATATAGTAGTTCCTGGGTGGATTTATGCTCACTGACTGATGTTCAGCAGGAGCCTGACATCTGAGATTGATTGACATTCATGAATATATACACATCCTAATGATCAAATCCAAGTTATGGGAGTCCAGAGTAGTTATTTTGTAAGGAGGTGATTAATGTGCAAATCTACTTAGATGTTAGAAGAGTCGTTGGATGAGGTCTGTTGTTTTATGCTGAAACACAACAGAAAGGTTCAGAACCAGCGATATCCAGGATGGTTCGCAGGTTCTAGTTCTGGGACTTGGAATTCAGGACTCCTGAGACCGCCAACAAGGATGCACACATCCTTCGCCTAAGTCATTTTAGTTATCTTCATTTTAATTTGCTACACTTGCGTAGTACCAGTCCACAACAAAGCCAGTCCAGGTAATCCCAATTTACTCCACTTACATCCAAAATCCTAAAGTGCCAAAAATGCCAACAGTCCAGCTAAGCCAACAGATTCAGTGAATCTTCACTTTGGTGCAGTCCTGCATCCTGGAGAGTAAAATGGTTTCTGTCTGCCATTCTCCTGTGGAAACCCTAGGGAACTCACAGTTGGCCACCACTTTTACCAGGAACCAAAAGGAGCTGGATGATCTAGATCTATGAGATCGTTAAAGTTAGAAGAAGGTGGATAATGTGAAACATTGAGGTCTTTAAGGTCAGAGAGAGATGGCACCTCCAGGCCTTCAATTACAATCAAATACATTATAATTGTGCCTAATTTAGATTCATTTTATGACAGTGCTGGATAAGGCAAGCAGCTGCAGTAATCTAGACCTTAAACAAAATGGAATGAAGATAACAGATGTCAGATCAGAGTAGAAGTGTGATGCAAAGTTAAACTAGGAGATGTGAACTGTCAGAACGTATGTAATAATATTCAGGGAGCTACATGGAGCTGGCGACTGAACGGAGCACACACCATGTAAACAGGAAATGGTCGAAACATCTTTAGGTGGATGTCAGCATGAAACAAAGAAAATCCAGGACTTGATTAAGGCAAAGCCTTGAATTGCAGACTCAGTATTAAAGGTGGTGTTTGAAGTCTGAGCAGCCTGTCTTTTTAGTTTATGGATACCTCTTTACTTTGGAGTGGATCTATACGAGTGAGTGCAATGTTTGTTTTTGTCTTCTGCTCCACAGATAGTGTATGAAGTCATCACAGACAGCTGGCTGACATACGTGGAGGGTGTCTGTGTCATCTGGTTCACCATCGAGGTGCTGCTGCGCGTCATCTTCTGCCCTGACAAGGCCGAGTTTTTCCGCTCCGCCCTCAACATCATAGACTTTGTGGCCATCGTGCCCTTTTACCTGGAGGTGGCACTGAGTGGCCTCTCCTCCAAAACAGCCAAAGATGTGCTGAGCTTCCTGCGCGTCGTGCGCTTTGTCCGGATCCTGCGTATATTCAAGCTGACCCGTCATTTTGTGGGTTTGAGGGTCCTGGGCCACACTCTGCGGGCCAGCACCAATGAGTTCTTGCTGCTAATCATTTTCCTGGCGCTGGGCGTCCTCATATTTGCTACCATGATCTACTACGCTGAGCGCATTGGAGCCGATCCAGATGATCCAACAGCTGCAGCACACACCAACTTCAAGAACATCCCCATTGGCTTCTGGTGGGCTGTGGTGACCATGACCACTTTGGGATACGGGGACATGTACCCCGAGACATGGTCGGGAATGCTGGTGGGTGCCCTCTGCGCCTTGGCGGGCGTGCTGACCATTGCCATGCCTGTGCCCGTCATTGTCAACAACTTTGGCATGTACTACTCCCTGGCCATGGCCAAGCAGAAGCTCCCCAAGAAGAGGAACAAGCATATTCCACGAGCACCACAACCCGGCAGCCCCAATTACTGCAAGCCGGATGCTCTGGCCATGGCAACCGCCTCTCCAAACAGGCTCATGGGCACCGTTCTGGGACCAGGAATGGTGGGATCTGGCAGCATAATGGGTGCCGGAGACTGCCCACTGGCTCAGGAGGAGATCATAGACATAAACAGAGCAGGTGAGGCAACAAGCACAGCAACCATGCAGACAACCATGAAACTCTATCCATCATCCATCCATCCGTCCGTCCATCAAGGTGGGGGTGTATCCCAGCTGTCTGAACAACAATAAAACCTTAGGATACACACATAAAAACAACAATAAAGAAATGTTAAAGTTTTCAGCTCAAATCGTTAATCTAAACTTTAGATTGATGATGTGATAAATTTCGGTTCATCACCCAGGTCTAAATGCACATGTCAGGAAACGTGCATTTATTCGTGCAGATTTTTTCTCCCCTTCAGTTTACTGGTGAGACTTGCTCAGATCCGTCCTTACAGGTTTCTGGGTACTTACTAAGTAGTTGAAGTTTTAAATTTTAATAAAAAGCTGAAAATCTCTGTCAGAATAATGAACGATGGAGCGATTTTGGAGTAAATGTATATTTTAATCTCCCACAAGACTCAGAAATGTCATTCCACTTCAGTGACAGTGTGGACGGGTTCCAAGACAGTTTTAACGTTGTAAGTTTACAGAAAGTGGATAAGTAGGTGTGTTTGTACGGGTCGCCTCATCGCTGCCATCACCGCCGCCTGGGTATAAACTACAGATGTCCATCTGCTAAACTACCGTCAGACACAAGAGGAGAACTCAGTAAATATGAGTACTGATCCAGTTCTATATGAGCATTCAATTCAAAAGACTTTATATATCCCAGAGGGAAAATAAACATTAATGGTCATTTTGCTGTGAACAGCTGGGAAAGAAGGTTTATGACATCATATGATAGCAAATGATGGCGTCATAAAATATATGTATCATAAAATAAAATGTGTAAACGCAACAAAGAGCTTCTTTTATGTTTCTAGAGAGGTGCTCCAGGAGGCTTCTGCTTTGTTTAACTCCAGAGTGTTGAAGGGATTCGGTTCTTCTGAAGTCAACAAATCAGCTAAAATGTTGGACAGTTTGGAGTTAAACTGGAGTTTTAGGACGAGGATTTCACAAACTGTTACTTCTGAAAAGTTGAGGTCCTGAGTAAGATTCAGGTCTAAAGAGTGGCCATCACTGGTTTTTATTGTGTCTTTCAACAGTGTGTCGTCCTCAGAACGGGCTTGAAATAACTCCCGTCTTGAGTCATAAGTGTGTTGTAGCTCTGCGTGGTGGCGTAAACAGAATTTATCGATGTACAGGACTCTTAGAGAGAATGGGAATAAACTCCCAAATCTAGGAACAATTAGGGTAACGGCCAACATTTAGACTACTCATTGTCCTGGATCTTGAACACTGGAGGAGATGTTTAAAGTCGAGATAGTAAGTTTAAGCAACTGACCCATTTATTGGGCTTCATTCATGAACTCGTAAATCTGTGAGTAGATCTGAACATAAACCAGCTCCTTCATGGTTCATGAAAGCTGCATCAAACTCAGATTTGTTCAGGAGAATGTGTTCATGAATGCCAAGCAATCTGAGACTTTCAGCACCTCCTGCTGCTCGTAGGAGGAGGTGCGAAGGTGTTTCCTCAACCTGAAGGTCTACCTGATGACATGGAGCAGAATTACAGGGCAAGAAGGGAATATGCGCTTTTCTGACTTGATAGAAGTAATTAAAATTTTGAAGAGGAGCAAAGAAAAGTATTTTGTATTAATGGCTTCAGAACGTTCCCTGAGATGGTTGACTGATCAGCCACCAGATCCCTGAAACTGCACAGGATGATTTTAGCAACATACGCGATGCTTTCAAGTACCTTATGTTCAATTATTACTCAACATATAACACAGACAGCATTTCAAACTAATTTGATCAAACCAGTGGCAAGCCAACGAGGCCTGTGAGGCCAACAAATCTTTAAAATGAATGCTGAATGAGTTTTATGGTTCCTCAAAATAGAATTAAAAAAAAAACAAAAGTTAGGTGAACTAAATGTAATTATGTTGGGTCAAAATGGTGCATTTGAGTTACATAAACACAAAGTTGACCCAACATAATTACAGCCCGAACTCCAGATAATTTGGGATGCTTTTTACACTTTAGTAAAATGACTGCAGAGAGGCCAGTGCAGTACCATGACTCTTATGTAGTTTTGCATTGTCTTGCTGAAATACACAAGGCTTTCTCTGAACTAGACATCGTCTGGAGGGAAGCATATGTTGCTCTACCTTTATATACAGTTCAGCATTCACAGTTCCTTGCAAAACCTGCAAGCTGCCCATACTGTAGGCACTTATGCATCCCCATACCATCAGAGACGCTGGCTGAACACTGACAACACGCTGAGTGTAGCCGTAGGACACCGCGTCTGTGATTACCAACAAGAACGTCAAATTTTAACTCGTCCAACCATACAACAGTGTCCCACTTTCAAACAGTCCATTTTAGATGAGTCTTGGCCCGCAGCACATACGGCTTTCTTTTTGCATGATCGAGCTTTAGTTGTCATCTGCAGAAGGCAGCCCGGATGATGTGTACCGACAGGGGTTTCTGGAAGTATTCCCGGGTCCATTTAGTGATGTCACTGACACCATCGTGCCAATGAGTGATGCAGCGTCGCCTGAGGGTCCGAAGACCACTGGCATCTAATAAAGGTCTCTGGCCTTATCCCTTATCCACAAACATATCTTCGGTTTCTCTGAGTCTTGTGATGATGTCATTCACTGTGGATGATGATATCTGCAAAATCTTTGCAATTTGACATTGCGAAACATTGCTCTTACAGTGCTACACAATCTTCTTACACATGTGTTGACAGACTGGAGAGCCTCTGCCCATCTTTATTTGTGAGAGTCTCTGCCTCGCTAAGACATTTCTTTTATGGCTGATTGTGTTACATACTTTATACCAGTTATTTTCATAATTTTGCTATGTTTATTCAACAAGTTTTTTTTTGTGCGTGTCCAACTACATTTGTAAGGGTAATCATAACATTTAAAGTTGAGTGACAGACGTATGAAGTTCTGATTTTATAAAGGTGGTTACAACTATTTTTCAAAATAGTGCAAATACATGAAATAATTGTACTGCCCAAACAAAACAAAGTTAAGTGTATTAATCATAAATACAGTTTAAACTTATGTGTAACCCCAGCTGGTGTCAATTTTGGAAAAGAAAAACACAGAGCAAACTGTTTTTCTTGGAATAAAAGTTTATACTTAAAAGGCAACACTGACTTAACAACTGCTCCAACACATGTTGCAGACAGCCTGGAACTTGTCTTGACAGTTTAACAAAAATAAAATATACTCGCTTTTAGCGGTCAGTCGAAAAACTGTGACCCCTGTTAGTTTCACACAAGTTAGATGGTTGGTGCTTGGTCTTCAGGTGACGTTTAATGCCAGATTGGCTGCTGTCTGCCAGACTGTTACTTATGAGATACTTCTAATTAATAAGTGAGGATTGAGGTGAAGAAGGGACAGAGAAATAGAGGAGGTGAGGGGCTCCAGTCAGTGGACCATGTTGGGGTCCCCCTGCAGCAGGTCTACAGCAGCAGATCCAGGATGAAGCTGTGTTGAAGACCAGCTGCTCTGGTCTGGTCCTGCAGCTGCAGCTGTGACTACTGGTACTGACACATTAAAGTACTAACTATAAGTTAAACAGAAACGTTTTAAGTTTGGTTTTAAAGGTGGAGGTGGTGTCAGCCTCCTTCACCGAAACTGGAAGTTGGTTCCATAGTGATGATTCCTGATAGCAGAAGACCATCCTCCAAATCTACATCTGGATCTTCTAGGAACTACGAGTAAACCTGCACTCTGAGAATGGAGAACTCTATTAGGAACATAAGGAACTATTAAGTTATGCAAATATTGTGGCTTTAGGCCATTTTGGACTTTATATGCAAGTTTTACGGGGCCAATGGAGGGAAGCTAAAACTGGAGAGACGTGGTCTCTCTTGTTGATTCCTGTCAGCACTCGCGCTGCTGCATTTTGGATCAGCTGGAGGCTGTTCAGAGAATTACTTGGACATCCAGCCAACAACACGTTACAGTAATCTAGTCTAGAAGATACAATAACGTGAATTAGTTTTTCAGCATCACTCTGCGAGAGGATGCTCCTGATCTTTGAGATATTACGGAGGTGGAAAAACGCGGTTTTACAAACCTGATTAATATGCTGTTTAAATGACAAATTCTGATCAAAATAACACCAAGGTTTCAAGCGGTTTTACTGGAGGCCATTGCAAGACCATCTAATCCCTTCCTAAGCTGTTTGGGACCACAAACAATAATCTCTGTTTCATTAGAATTTAGGAGCAAAAAATTTCTGGACATCCAGTCCTTGATGTCCTTAAGACACATCTGAAGTTTTTCTAATGGTTCTGTTTCATCTGGCTTCATAGACAGATACAGCTGCGTATCATCAGCATAACAATGAAAATTAATGCTGTGGTTCCGGATAATACTTCCCAAGGGCTGCATGTATAAACTGAACAAGATTGGCCCTAGACCTGAACCCTGCGGGACACCATAGCAGACCCTCGTCTGTACAGAAGAAACCTCATGAACATGAACAAACTGGAATCTATCAGACAGATATGATTTAAACCAATCTAGTGCTGTCCCTTTAATCCCAACAACATACTCTAGCCTCTGCAGTAAAATGCTGTGATCTATGGTATCAAAAGCAGCGCTGAGGTCCAACTAGTATGGACACTAATCCATTATCTGAGGTCCAGCAGAACCAGTATGGTTCTAGAAGGTCATTGGAGACTGGAACCAGTGCTGTTTCTGTGCTATGATGCATCTGAACCCTGACTGAAAAATTTCAAATAGATCATTTCTATACAAACGTTCACACAGCTGCTGCAACGACCTTTTCCAGAATTTTAGAGATAAATAGAAGGTTTGAAATTGGGCTATAATGATCTAAAATGTCTGGGTCAAGAGAGGGTTTTTTAAGTAATGGTTTGATAAGTGCAACTTTAAAAACCTGTGGCACATATCCTAAAACTATGGATAAATTAATCTGGTCCAGAAAACATTTTTGAGTAGTCGAGTTGGGATGGGGTCTAACAGGCACGTGGATGATTTAATTAGTCTTTCATATGTCTGTGGGTAGAAGCTGTTGGGTTGAGACGGTCCTGAATGTAATCGATACAGATTTACATCTGTACATCTAAGTATATTGTTTCTGCCTGAAATATTAATGAGAGCTGTCTCATTTCATCTCTACTTTGTGGTCTTGATTGACACTTACATCATGTGTGTGTTTGGGTTCGTGTTACCTTATGAGGACATTGTCCTGAGTCCAGTTGCTTTTCACAGAGTGCCCTACTTGAACCAGAACATGTTGTTGTTGCTAGTAAAGTCTATGCAGGGGTGCAGCAGAGGAGAGCCTATTTGATGGCTGAAACTTCAATTCAGGAGGGAGCACATCGGACTCTACCCCCTCTAGGTTAGTGGAAGGAGCATGGAAATTTGCCCAACCAGTCCACATACGCTTTGTCGATTTGGAAAAGGTATTTAGCTACGTCTCTGTGGGTATTCCTTAGGGGGTGCTCCAGGAGTATGGGGTACAGGGTCTGTTGCTATGGTCCATCCAGTCCCTGTACAGACAAAGTGTGTTTTGCCGACAGAAGTTGTAGAAGTCAGATTTGTTCCAGGTGGGACTTGGATCCCATAAGGGCGGCGCCTTACTGCATGAAATTACTCATGCTGAAGGTAGATCTACAAGCTGTGTGATCATGTGTGATCATGGTGCACTTATCTCTGTAAGTAAATAATCAAATGGCATAATCTGTCACATGTTGTTGACCTTAACATATGAGGCTGGAAAACTTCCCGAAAGAAACCTTGAGAACTTACCAGGCATTAATCTGCCAGAAAGGGACAGCTTTAAAGATAAAATATATTAAACTCTGTCGTGAAGTAGTTGGACAGTTCTGATGGGTCTCTGCAGCTGCTGTCATCCCATCGCAGGTATTCTGTGCTATTGTTTTCTGGTTACTTCTCATGACTTTGACCTTTTCTGTTTTTTTCTTAGATTTCCTTAAGTTCTTCATCCTCTCTTTTCAGTAATAACTCTTTATATTTTCTTTTTTTTTGTGTCCACATCACTGACGGCCATCACACCCACCCAAACCTCGGACCTTCCTCAGAGTCCAAGCAGAACGGCGATGCAGCAGCCAGTGCTGCTGCTCTGGCCAACGAGGACTGTCCCACCATCGACCAAGTTCTCGGGGATGAGCGCAGCCCGGCCACCGGGGGCCTGGGCTCCACCACCAGCCGTGAGCGCTACCCCCACGACCGGGCCTGCTTCCTGCTGAGCGCCGGGGAGTTCCAGCGCACTTCCGACGGCAACGTTCGCAAAGGTAGGAGGGAGGCTGGTACCTGTAAAACAGCAGGCAGCATGTATGTGATGCATGTCTCATATGTACTGTGTGTGGTGTACGAAAACAGGAACAACATGTGTTCAGAGCATGCTCATTACCAACATGCACACTAATGTGCCAAAACTCCAACACAAAGTACTGACAATTTTAGCATTCAGAGGCAAGAAAAACTACGTAAACCCTCATAATAACCTGGTTTTCTGTATTACTTTACCATAAAATGTGATTGGATTTGAATCTAAGTTACAATAACAGACAGACAGGGTCTGATAAAGCTAATAAAGGCTGTAAAGGATAAAGTCCTCTCGGAGTGTTTATCATCCATTAGTTCACGGTTAAACTGTCTAGACATGGAGATAGTTTAGTGCTGTAGCTACTCCAGCTACATCCCACAGAGATGACTCCAACGACACATGTCAGAATCTTCAATGAGGTCAAGAAGAACCCACCAGGAACAGGTGAAGACTTGAAGACATCACTGAAACTAGAAACTTCTCTGTCTATGAGTTTACTTATGGATATCACTTGAGAGGCAGGAAGTGCATGAATAACACCAGAGAGGACGATTAAGGTTGAAAAGGAGCACCTTGGTGATCCGCACTGATGGGAAAATGTTAAGTGGACTGAACCAAACTGAACTGGAGCAAAAAGGCAACCTAACATCAAAACTTCATCCCGATGATGAAGCATGGTGGAGGGAGCATCTTGATCTGGGTTTGCTTAGACCACTTGCCATCATGGACTCAAAATAAATTCCCAAGTTTCTCAGGATGTCTGTTCACCAAGCTCAGTAGAAGTTGGGTGAGACAGCCAAACAATGAGTCTACAAACTAAAAATTAATCCACCGCAGCATGAGTTCAGGAATAGAACGAGCTCCAGAGAGACATCCCACAAATGTGTTTGAGCTGAAGCAGTTCTGGAAAGAACGTTGAGGAGCACTGATCCAGAGAGACTGGAAGATCTCGTCTCTGCTTCTGAAGGAGCTTTAACAAGCCAGTAACTCCAGCGAGACAATTTTTCCTCAAGAACTGTCAATGCTTACCTGGTTTGTTTAATAAAGACACAGAAATGATAAAAGATTGTGTTTTCATATTGAACATATTGCGTTTGTCTGTTACTGTGACGTAGATTAAGATCTGCCCACATTTAATGAAAACCTAATGCAGAAAAGCTAATTTCAAGGTTCATGGACTCTGTTTTGGTGCCGTAATTGTCAATCATTGTCAATTTAGATATTTAAATAAGCCTGAATTATACAAAATACCAAGAAACAAAAGGTATCACATTATCTCAAGCCACGGTTGTGTGTGACAGTTCATCATCATCCGTGTTGGTGTTCACTATCACCAGTTCAGGATATTCTTCTTAATCAATGAAAGAATTCAGATCAGACAGACTCTGCACTGAGGTGGATAAACCGTCTTTGAGTGGAATCAGTGGCCCACGATTCATCAGAGATCATTCGCTTCTTCTGGCTGGAATTAAACAGGATATAAAGACTGTTTCCAATAGTGTTGATTCTGGTTTTGAAGTTCTTTTCATGACAGTGCAAGCAGACATTTGTGTCTCCTGATGGCACAATTGTCCTCGGCAGAGTCAGACGATACACCAAGTTTCTAGTGCCAGTACGTTCCCATAGCGCCATCGCTATGGGAACGTACTGCAGAGCTCCTCTTCATTCCGCCTCCACTCTCCAGCGGTGCATTCACAGTGATCCCATGAAGAGACAAGATGTCGATGGGTTGTGCCCACGACATGCCTTTGCCATACAATAAACACTCCGCTCGCTGCACAAATAAGCTGTGTGGTCTGTCCCTCCCCCTTTGTATGATTTCATTGGGGAGCGCTTCATTGGCTGACGCTCACGGTGACATGTGAAAAGAAAAACAAATCCCAAATTACCAGAAGAGACCTTCCTTCCATGGTGCTCAGAACCCACAGTTCAGCTCGGCAGCGCTTGACGTCAACAGCACAGGTCACAGTCATGACACATCCCACACAAATGTGTGAGCGCATCCTGATCGCCTCCCACAATCTCTGCTGACCTCAGCTTCCCAAATGTTTTCCCAAATTTTGTGGGCCCCTCTTAATGAATTGATTTCATCTTCTGTGCTGAGTTTGCAGCCATCCTCAAACCCCGGATACACCTGTCTGTATTGCCAGTTTACTCAGCTCTCCTTTTCGCCCTGTTACACCCGTTTTAAGATGCAACAGTTGTGGAGAAAAGTGTTCCACCATTCCACCTCCTGCACGATTCACACAGCACAGCAGGGTGGAAGCAAGGCCACAGGGGCGGAGAAAACTGGCTGGTGGCCTCAAATGGAGATACCAAACACTTAATCGAATGGGAGACTATTTGATGTTTAGACTCAAACTTGTTAAAGGTTCCATATTCTGCAGCATCGATCACTTTTGATATTGGTTGGCACAACAGTTGTTTTACTTTGATCGTGACTCCAAAGCTCTCTGGGTCTGTTCCGTTGTGCAGCCTAAATCACTGTTTCCTGTGTGCTCTATAGAGAACCCTGGTCGTCCTCCTCCCCCCTCTGCTCCCCGCTCATTCTGCTGATATTGGCTACCTTCCTAAACCAGAGATGCATTACTGCCAGTAGCACTGCCACAGAGCCAGTTGATTTCTCTTTTAACTTATCTAAGGGGGTGGAGTTGATCCTCAAGTGGGCTAAACCCACATCAGGATAGGTGCATGGGTGTGGTTGATCTGTGATTGGCGCTTACAGGACCAATCTGCAGATTACATCACAGGTTAATGTTTGGGAAAGCAAAAAGTCGTCTTTGGAAGCGTCTGGTATGACTGCTCTCTCAAAACTTGTTTACTGCTCAATCAAATGTTCAGCTCTTAAAATGACACTGCAAACTGGATATATGACAGTTTGAGATAAGTCTGGAAAAGCAGAATATGAGACCTTTAATAGACGTTTGTTGCAGTACCTTTTATGTGTGTATTCTGTGGGGCAGTGTGTACTGTGTATAAGGTGTGTGTAAGGTGTGTGTAATCTGTGTGGCTGCTGTAAAGTTCAAATAAGCTGTTGCCCTTAAAGTTGGAATAAAGTATTTATTTTACATCTTCTGACAAAATGATTGTAAATTAATAGAGGAATATTTTTGAAAACAAAATTGTTCCAACTTTATAGGCAACAAAAATCTATAATACCACCTGAGACCCTTTATCACTGTGTATCCTTAATGATGGAAATTGGTTAAAGACTTACTCCCCAACGTTTTCAGAAATATATGTATGAAATGTAAAATAAGTAAGCACATGAACAGATGAAATTAAGCAGATGAGAAAAAAGCAAGTTCATAATGTCTGTAAAGAAATTAAATGAAAAGGTAATAAATGAATCATGTTTTTATTTTGTTTCCCATATCGTTTTATTTTTATTTATTTGTTTAATGTGAGGTTGTATTTAGACATTCTCTGAGGAAGTTTAATGCAGCAGCCACTTTGACAAGCAATGGTGCTATAAAGGCATAATGGATGTCCCCTTCCTATTCCGCCTCCACTCTCCAGCTGTGCATTCACAGTGATCCCAGAACGGAGCAATATTCCCTCTCCAGTGTAGGTTTTCACAAAGCATTACAACATTCAACAATCTGAAGACATCTCTTTCCTTTACTTTGGTGTCCACAGTCACCAGGGAACACAAGTCCCTGACGTCTCTCATCACTGAACGATTTATTAATTAAACTAACAATAACTAAATCAGCAAAAAGGAACTATTACAATTTTTTAGGCTCTCCTACAGATGTGTCTATCACACACTAACTCCTCTAGTCAGGCTGAGGGTGAGGGTGAGGTGCCATGTGTGCTGTAAATCTATGAACTAGTTTCCTTTTTTAACCAATGTTGATCATTGACGGATCATTGTGACGTTGTGTTTATAACGTGATACAACGTTTTTGCAAGCGATGACCAGAATGAAACTCCAAAGTTATTTTGTGTGAGTGGCCAATTCCTAAAAATACTGAAACTGAAGCTGATATTTAAGGTGAAAAAAAAAATCTTCGTCTTCTTCAGTTTTCATGTGTCTGTTCCATTTGGACACAAACCGCAGTTCAGGTTTCACCTCATTCTTGTCGTCTGTGGTGCATGAAGCACCAAAGCCCCATAACCTGGACGACAATGCACGAGACTGACCAAACAATCACAGGTGAGACATGAACAACCAAACAAGATCTAACACGAGGGGTCTTAAATGAAATAATTAAACAGGAATGGCTTCCAAAAGGTGTTTTCTGAAAGGATCCTGGACTGGGAGGTTCTGTCTCTCGCATCTCCGGTTCGATCCAAGCGCTAACCATCTTACTTCTGGGTTGAGGCTCACGTGGGACTACGTTTGGTTGCAGTTCCTCGGCTGACCGATAGACGCTGGCTGCAGAAGCAGTCTACCTCCACTGACTCGCATGTTAAAATGTCCAACTTTACAGCAGAAATAAACATAGTTACAGCCTGGCTCAAAAAAACCTTTTGGTCTCAATCAATTGATTACATAACAACTGTGCAGGGAATTTTTATGTATCTTATTAGGTCAATTTATATAAAATCACAGATGAAAACATAAATACAGGGTTGGTCTTTTCATTGACAGCTGGCTGTACCTATGGACTATACAGTCTATTTTATAATCCCACTTATACCTGGTTCGATCCCACACATCCCTGGTTCTAAGTTTGTTTTCAGGCATTTTCATCCGGCTCCTATCCACTGTGGTCCTTCATAAAGGTGTTGGTGCAGGACAGAGTTGACAGGTACGCCTCAGGAGAGGATGGCTCCTCCAGGCTCCTAAGCAACAAGGTTTGCTGATCAGGTAGTTTCCCCGATTAAATGACTACGTCGGTACAGTAGGTCCAGTAGGTCCAGTAGGTCCAGCTGGCCTCTTTCAAAGCTATGCTCTTTGAGATGTTTTAGCAAGGTGTTCCAACAGTAGCTCATCTGTCTTTGCACCCGTGACATCCTCATTGATTTCATCCTCTGTGGAGATGTAACAGGGCCATGAGGATGTCTGCAAATTCACCACAGTCACCGCTTCACACTGAACCCGGTTCACCTCTGCTCCTATCCACGAGGAGAACAGAGTCACAACAAGCTGTTATGGTATTCTCCCTTAACGCTCTTCACACACACTGAGGTGGAATGAAGGAGCTACAGACAGCACATGTGGACAAATGAAAGAGTGTGACCCTGGACTGTTTATGCTGTGTCTGTGGAAGAGATGTGCACCAATGAGGACCAATGAGAGCTGTACCTGATGAGGATCAGGTCCTCGTCAGGTACTGCTGAGGTTCTGGTAAGGTTCTGACATTGTATCAGGTTCTGTCAGCTCATGTTTGTGTGTTGGCTCTTGTAGGTCTGTGTTACAGTCATCTCTCTGTCTGTCTGTCTGTCTGTCTGTCTCTGTGTCTGAACATCTGTCTGTCTGAACATCTTTCCATACATTTGTCCCTGTATTTTATGTGCAGCCGTCTTCCCGTCCTCCTGCTCCTCTTCGTCCTCCTCCTTCTCATCCTCTCAGCCAGCCTCCTCTCACTCTGGTACTTACAGATAAAGTAGTTCTGCTGTGAGCTGGACTCAGAACTGGGGTTCAGATTCTTCGCTGTAGCTCAGATTGATCAAATGTGATTTTATTGCGAATCCGAAGCAAAGTGAGTGTTTTTCTGCAGTGTTGGGTGAGTGGTAGAATGAAAATGAAGAACAGTGTGAGGGTTTGTGCTGCCGTGAGTGCCAGAGTGACGGTGGCTGCTGCGCACTGGTTTTCCGCGTTGGTTTCCTGGTTAGTTAGTTTCCTGTTTCCTCCTCTGAAACTGAGCTGAAGTCAGTTTTTCAGCCCAGCCAGCAGAGGCCCTGTCTCTGGTCCAGGAGTCAGGAGCCGTTTGGTAGTGTAGTAGAGCTTTGACTCCTACTGTCTGTGAGTAAATCTGGCTCTCTGATTGGCTGGGATGGAACACTGACTGCGCTTCCATAGTGACGCAACAAAATAAGTACATGGAGCAGCCGGTCGTCTGGAAAACATCTTTGGTTTTTAGAAAGAGATTTCATGTGACAAGCACTACATGGACTGGTGACAGCGTATGAAGAACTTGCACATGGTGTGGACTTGCTGAAAAAAGTACCAAACCAAAACCAAAGGTAATAAAGCTCTAGAAGGCCAGCAGACATAGTTCATAACTGGGCTTCCCTGAAAACACGTTTTCCTGGCGACCGGGTTGTTCAGAACGATCAGCTTCAGCAGACAGACAAAAGACCCTTCCTGAAATAAGAAACGTCTGCAGGTGAGTAGTAGAACAAGTTTGAAGAGCGATGGTGACTCAGAGTGACGCTTGCTTGTATTTAAATCCAAAACCAACCAGCACACTGCCTCCAGGAAGCAGGTGTGTTTCATTTATCTGCTCTAACATCCTGGTGTTCCTGCTCTGCTGGCTTGCTCGCCAAGTTTCAAGGGAGGACAAATGAAGCACATCTGAAGAGGTGATGTTCACGTGCTTTTCAAAGTTGTAAGCAGGCTTTTGCTTTGGTAGTTCCAGCAGGGCTGTTAGAAATCCTCTTTCCTTCCTCCTTGCCTCTCATTGACATCACCACAGATGTCCGACGATGAGATCGCTCGTGATCCGGTCTGTGGTTCTGATGGGTAGGAGAAATGAAACATGATCAGGTTCAGTCTGAGGAGGTCGTATATGTATGAGAAACAACAACATATAACTTTTTTTTCTGTGCGGTTATGTTTTTAACAGAATTGGGAATTGTTCACCAGCCTGTAGGTCCAGCATCAGCAGCAGAAACTCTCAGTAGATGTTTCCTGTCTGTCTTCATCAGAGTCTCCTTTGGTTGTGGAGGAATTCTGGTCCATTCTTCTTTACAAAGTTGCTTCAGTTCATTGAGGTTTCTGAAATTCACGTCTGTCCAGCTCTCCTAAGGTCCCACCACGGGATCTCAGGATCCACAGGATCGGCTTCAGGTCTGGACCTTGAACAGATCATTCCAGGACCTTTATTTTATTTATTTTTTTAATCTATTGTAATGCAGGTGTGCCTCTGTGTTTTGTGATAATTTCCTGTCACACAACCCATACTGAGCCAAGCTTTAACTGACAATCTGATAAAAAATAATGGCATGGTGACAAAATTATATGTTGTTGTTCATCTGAAATTGCATTTGCCTAATTGAAACACCCCTATGATAAGATGATTTAATAATGTTTTTACTCAAAACAAAAAGCAAAAACCCATAAAATTTAAAGAGGGGTGTTCACTTTTACAGATGACTGTAAAATATAATAAACAAACAATTGAAATAAGCTCCACAGGATTATCTAAGTAAAGATAGTTCAACACAGTTTTGGTATTTTTGTTGTGAAGGACGTTCTACCCATGTCACAACCCATGTTCCGAAGGCTCAGCCATACTATGTTCCCCTCCAACACGAGACGGGAAGCAGGCAACACCTCACCAGACCTTCACAGGACGAGTGAAGACACGCTCTCACTCAAACGTCCAGTCAGTGCAAAATCAACACGGCCCCTCACATGTAGGAGAATCAGATTATAATAGATCATCAAACAATTCCTAAAGAAAGGCTGCAACCTGCAGGTTCAGACACACAACCTTCTGTAACTGCTCCATCCTGGTGCTGCACGAATTCAGGAATGTTCACATTTATTATAAATGGAAACACTTTTCAGTCTTATTTAAATCAATCTTTTTATGAAGAAGTAACCTCTGCTCAGTCAAAGTATTAGAACTGTGATCCCATATAGTAGGTTAAATCATGTAAAAATGATGGATCAGCATCGCACTCGACACTTTATCCCCAAAACATCCACCAATAGGAGAGGAAGTAGTTTACTACATCCATTAGGATTCAGGTGTTGCAGAAGACAGGAGAAACAATAATGATGTCCTATTATTGAACAAAAACAGGAGAACAAATGGTGCTGCCAGAGCAGGAATGTCAAAAACCCCAATAACTGATAAGGAAACAAGAACACGAGGAAACCCAGGAAGCACGACTGATACACGACAAATGGACTGGAAAGGGAAAGAGGAAAACACAGGAATACACATATACTGAGCTGAGGAGACAAGGGGGAAGAGAATCAACTGAGAGCAGTCCAAGGAAGTAAAGTTCCAGAGGAAAACACTTTCAAAATAAAAAAGGAAGTGAAACTCGAGAGTCCTGATCCAAAACAGAACTAGAAGACAAAGCCAAAACCTAACAAGACAACGGAGCAAGACCAAACCAACATCCTTAGACCACGGCGACATTACACTTACTTCATTATTTATCTGCCTACACACGGTGTTTCCAAATATTTGATATGAATAAATCCTGTTCAGACTGTATTTTTTTAATAAAGCCAGGTAATGATTCCGTTATTTACGTCTGAAGTCAGAACTCGGAACGATCCCACAGGATCCCACAGGATTGCACAGGAGATTATAATTTTCCACTTGCAGTTGAAACTTCTGAGGTAAAGCTTAGAAATTTTGACTTTCTAAGTACAATTAGAAGTACAATTATATCACACTAATATCGTATGTAGGAAGAGCCAAATAATGCTTTTTCCACAAAGGGAACCTTCTTTATTGATGTTAAATTAAGGAGGAAAACTACATTTAATAGCTCAAAATTAAAGGAAATAAAAATCCGCTGTGAACTTTAAGAGGTACAACAGGAAGGAGGGTTTGAAATATCCATGAATTTCTTTGTTTGCTGTTTTTGTTGCCTGGAACCACCGGAGCTGATAATATCACATGCACCATTATTATTATTCTTTACGTTCTCAAACCAGTATATAAACAGGAACATTTTAATGTCAAATGAATGCAGGCAGCTTTGATGAACTCTCAGTTGACAAGATGAACAATTGCTGAGCCAGCAGCCTAATATCAGGTACAGAGATGATCATACACAGTAACATGTCCAGAAATCCACCGTCTGATACCCATCTGATAACAGCCACTGCAGTTCCTCCTCCTTTACTCTGAATGTTGAGTCTGCAGTCAATCCTTCACTCTGAATGCTACAGTCCCTCTTCCTTTGGGCACATCTCTCCATCTGCAGTTCCTCCTTTACTCTGAACTGTCTGTCGGCAGTTCCTCCTCCTTTACTCTCCTCTTTCTGTCCGCAGTTCCTTGTTCTTTGCAGTGCAGTCTGCAGTTTCTCCTCCTTTACTCTTCTCTCTCCTTCTGCAGTTCCTCTGTTACATGAACGCTCCATCTGTAGACCCTCTGACTTTACTCTGAACGCTCTGTCTGCAGTCCCTCCTTTACTCTGAAAGCTCTGTCTGCAGTCCTTCCTTTACTCTGAACGCTCTGTCTGCAGTCCCTCCTTTACACTAAAAGCTCTGTCTTCAGTCCCTCCTTTACTCTGAAAGCTCTGTCTGCAGTCCTTCCTTTACTCTGAAAGCTCTGTCTGCAGTCCCTCCTTTACTCTGAAAGCTCTGTCTGCAGTCCTTCCTTTACTCTGAACGCTCTGTCTGCAGTCCTTCTTTTACACTGAACGCTTTGTCTGCAGACCCTCCTTTACACTGAACGCTCTGTCTGCAGCTCCTCCTTTACACTGAACGCTCTGTCTGCAGCTCCTCCTTTACACTGAACGCTCTGTCTGCAGCTCCTCCTTTACACTGAACGCTCTGTCTGCAGCTCCTCCTTTACACTGAACGCTCTGTCTGCAGCTCCTCCTTTACACTGAGCGCTCTGTCTATAATTCCTTGTCCTTTGCAGTGTGCAGTTCCTCTTCCTTTACTCTTCTCTCTCCTTCTCCAGTTCCTCTTCCTTTAGTATGAATGCTCTGTCTGCAGTTCTTCCTCCTTTACTATGAATGCTCCATCTCCAGACCCTTTTCTCTTACGTTTCTACCTGCGTCCCTTCTCCTTTACTTTGAACTCTTTGTCCGCAGACCATCTTCCCTTAGTCTTAGCACTCCCTTCTCCTTTTCTATGAACTCTTTGTCTGACGTCGCTGCTCCTTTAATCCAAACCCTCCATCTACACTTCGTCCCCCTTTACTCTTCTCGCTCCTTCTTCAGTTCCTGTTGGTAAGAGCAAATGGAGTCCAGCATATGTTGTTGAACACATGACTCCATAAAATAAGATGATACTTCCTCCCTGAAATAGTTTAAACTTCTCTTTCATTGTTCTCATTTTTGGCTCCTTTTTCACATCCACCCTTTCCCAGGTCTTTGTTTGGTTTTTAGAGTCTCAGTCAGCTGCAGCTTTATGTAAACAGCTATATGGTTGTTTTTTGTTGTTTGTCATTACACATGTTACAAAGGGCCAGTGTTATTAGCGGAAATCATTCCAATAATACATCCAAACCACCCTAGAAAGGTAATATTTTAATGAAAATTACTTAAGTATTTACCTTTTTACCTAGTGTCCCAGCTGCTTTTAATTATGGTAATACAACACGAGCTGTACCCAGCTGTATGACCATGTATTTATGACTGATGTACTTGGACATGAAATCCCTAACATCTGACTTCTGTTCGTTTGATTTAAAACACAGCACCCTCCAGGTTAGTTTTGATTTGTCTCTATTAAACACACTAACCTATCAATAATGCTTTTAATGCAAGTGAGGAAGCAGAAAAAGGTGTAATGGTACATTATATAATGTCCACCACCAACCCCCAGAAGTGTGTCCTTATTTTTCTCTTCCTGTGCAGTTTTGGGAAAAGCAACAGTTTTCCAAATTCCTTGTGTAAATACACACATAACGTGATTTATTTCCTAAACCTCTCTCCCGCCTTCAAATGTTGTACCCTTCCTTTTCTTCCTTTCCACACTAACACTGCTGTATCATCCATCTTCAGGATATCCTCCTCAGTCCCTCCCCCTGCGTTGTGTAACTAAAGTCTGACAAGTGGAGGTATGTACAATCAGTCGCCATCGCACAACTACCAGCCGGTCAGAGCTTAGCCTCCTGCTTTTGCTTTGAAGAGAGTAAGTTTAAATGGTTATATTTACATTAAATTGTTCCTGGACCAGAAATAATATCACCGCTTAAGCTCTCTGCACAGCTGAAGAATGACCACAGCTAGTATTTTCCAGATGTGAGCATGGCATCCATGAACTGTCCAGCAAGCTTTCTTTACAGCTGCAGCGCCACAGGTTAGCTTAGACGTCATACACGCGTCTGACGATGAGCTACACTGGGATCATGTCCTAACTACACTTATTAAAGCCTAAAACATTCCTTCATGTAAGCTTCCCACATACCAGCTTACCACAATGAGAGATAATAAAGTACAACAACGCTGCTGTAGGCTGGATGCTACGCAGAGCTAACGCATGCTAAAGGCTTTATATTAAGCCACAGAGCCACTTCCTGAAGTTGGTGGAACAAAGTATGATTATGTCAATTCAATTCACCTTTATCTGTAGAGCACCATGTCACAACACGCGTCATCTCAAGGGACTTTTCATAGACAACAAGTCCGAAGCAGTTCGATCAAAGACAACCCAATACGGTTCAGATAGTTCAGCTAATTGATTCAGCTTAGGTGAGACTACATCAGATTTTCACTTCAGCGAAATCCCTCATTCTGACGACACCAGAAAGGAAGTAAAAATATTAACAGGACTGATAAACCTCCATCAGAACCAGAACCAGAGAGGGGGGATGTCTGCAGCACATGTGCCTCAACCTCCATCAGAACCAGAACCAGAGAGGAGATATGTCTGCAGGACATGTGCCTCAACTTCCATCAGAACCAGAATCAGAGAGGGGGGATGTCTGCAGCATATGTGCCTCAACCTCCATCAGAACCAGAATCAGAGAGGGGGGATGTTTGCAGGACATGTGCCTCAACCTCCATCAGAACCAGAATCAGAGAGGGGGGATGTTTGCAGGACATGTGCCTCAACTTCCATCAGAACCAGAATCAGAGAGGGGGGATGTCTGCAGCATATGTGCCTCAACCTCCATCAGAACCAGAATCAGAGAGGGGGGATGTTTGCAGGACATGTGCCTCAACCTCCATCAGAACCAGAATCAGAGAGGGGGGATGTCTGCAGCATATGTGCCTCAACCTCCATCAGAACCAGAATCAGAGAGGGGGGATGTTTGCAGGACATGTGCCTCAACCTCCATCAGAACCAGAATCAGAGAGGGGGGATGTCTGCAGCATATGTGCCTCAACCTCCATCAGAACCAGAATCAGAGAGGGGGGATGTCTGCAGCATATGTGCCTCAACCTCCATCAGAACCAGAATCAGAGAGGGGGGATGTTTGCAGGACATGTGCCTCAACTTCCATCAGAACCAGAATCAGAGAGGGGGGATGTCTGCAGCATATGTGCCTCAACCTCCATCAGAACCAGAATCAGAGAGGGGGGATGTTTGCAGGACATGTGCCTCAACCTCCATCAGAACCAGAATCAGAGAGGGGGGATGTCTGCAGCATATGTGCCTCAACCTCCATCAGAACCAGAATCAGAGAGGGGGGATGTTTGCAGGACATGTGCCTCAACTTCCATCAGAACCAGAATCAGAGAGGGGGGATGTCTGCAGGACATGTGCCTCAACTTCCATCAGAACCAGAATCAGAGAGGGGGGATGTCTGCAGCATATGTGCCTCAACCTCCATCAGAACCAGAATCAGAGAGGGGGGATGTCTGCAGGACATGTGCCTCAACTTCCATCAGAACCAGAATCAGAGAGGGGGGATGTCTGCAGCATATGTGCCTCAACCTCCATCAGAACCAGAATCAGAGAGGGGGGATGTTTGCAGGACATGTGCCTCAACCTCCATCAGAACCAGAATCAGAGAGGGGATATGTCTGCAGGACATGTGCCTCAACCTCCATCAGAACCCGAATCAGAGAGGGGGGATGTCTGCAGGAAATGTGCCTCAACCTCCATCAGAACCAGGATCAGAGAGGGGGGATGTCTGCAGGACATGTGCATCAACCTCCATCAGAACCAGAATCAGAGAGGGTGGGATGTTTGCAGGACATGTGCATCAACCTCCATCAGAACCAGAATCAGAGAGGGGGGATGTCTGCAGCACATGTGCCTCAACCTCCATCAGAACCAGAACCAGAGAGGGGGGATGTCTGCAGGACATGTGCCTCAAACTCCATCAGAACCAGAATCAGAGAGGGGGGATGTCTGCAGGACATGTGCCTCAAACTCCATCAGAACCAGAATCAGAGAGGGGGGATGTCTGCAGGACATGTGCGTCAACCTCCATCAGAACCAGAATCAGAGAGGGGGGATGTCTGCAGGACATGTGCCTCAACTTCCATCAGAACCAGAATCAGAGAGGGGATATGTCTGCAGGACATGTGCCTCAACCTCCATCAGAACCAGAATCAGAGAGGGGGGATGTCTGCAGGACATGTGCCTCAACCTCCATCAGAACCAGGATCAGAGAGGGGGGATGTCTGCAGGACATGTGCATCAACCTCCATCAGAACCAGAATCAGAGAGGGTGGGATGTTTGCAGGACATGTGCCTCAACCTCCATCAGAACCAGAATCAGAGAGGGGGTATGTCTGCAGGACATGTGCCTCAACCTCCATCAGAACCAGAATCAGAGAGGGGGGATGTCTGAAGGACATGTGCCTCAACCTCCATCAGAACCAGAATCAGAGAGGGGATATGTCTGCAGGACATGTGCCTCAACCTCCATCAGAACCAGAATCAGAGAGGGGGGATGTCTGCAGCACATGTGCCTCAACCTCCATCAGAACCATAACCAGACAGGGGGGATGTTTGCAGGACATGTGCATCAACCTCCATCAGAATCAGAACCAGAATCAGAGAGGGGATATGTCTGCAGGACATGTGCCTCAACCTCCATCAGAACCAGAATCAGAGAGGGGGGATGTCTGCAGGATATGTGCCTCAACTTCCATCAGAACCAGGATCAGAGAGGGTGGGATGTCTGCAGGACATGTGCCTCAACTTCCATCAGAACCAGGATCAGAGAGGGGATATGTCTGCAGGACATGTGCCTCAACTTCCATCAGAACCAGAATCAGAGAGGGGGGATGTTTGCAGGACATGTGCCTCAACCTCCATCAGAACCATAACCAGACATCGGGGATGTTTGCAGGACATGTGCATCAACCTCCATCAGAATCAGAACCAGAATCAGAGAGGGGGGATGTCTGCAGGACATGTGCCTCAACCTCCATCAGAATCAGAACCAGAACCAGAGAGGGGGGATGTCTGCAGGACACTGAACTAACTCCAGTTAGTACTAGATGTAAAAGTAAAACCATATAGTTACTAAATGACTAAATGGTCTATTTGTGAAGAACTCAGGTCTGGACACAACTCAACTCAACTTTATTTATGAACCACTTTACAAACAACACAGTTGACCAAAGTGCTGAACAGAAACATGGGTTCAGAGAAAAAAAATAAAAACATGTAAAACAAATGTAACCATAAAACAAAAAAGAAACTAACAGATAAACTCTCAAAGTGATTTAAAAGCCAAAGTAAAAAAGTATGTTTTCAGGGAGTATTTAAAAATGGGAAGTGAGTCGTCTGCCTGATATGGGAAGGCAGCTCGTTCCACAGTTTTGAGCAGCGACTGAGAAAGAGCGGCCGCCTCGAAGCTTCCTCTGAGTCTTAGAGATGACTAACAATAACTGATCTGCTGACCTGAGGGAGTGAGAAGGAGTGAACGGCCGAAGCAGGTCAGACAGATACTCTGAAGCCAGACCACGGAGACATTTAAAGACTAATAAAAGAATTTTTAAATAAATGCTGAAAACAAACAACAATCAAATGAAGTGATCCTAAATTAGTGTAATATGCTCTTGTTTCCTTGCACCAATTAAAAGTCGGGCTGCAGCATTTTGAACCAACTCCAATGTAAAGTGTATTGCCATAATCTACACGTGTTGTGATAAAAGCCTGGATTAAATTCTCAAAGTGATGTCGGGAAAGAAAAGGCTTAACCAGTTTCCGTAGGTGAAAAAAGCTGGACTTGACCACCGAACTAATATTAAAGGTACAGTTGATGTCCTGTTTTACACCCTGACTCGTTGCTGTAGGTTTCACCTGTTTGCTTATAAAAGCCCAAGTCGACGTGCACCTTTGAGGCATCACTAGGCCCAAATAACATGACATCAGTCTTATCTGGATTAAAGTGTAAGAAATTAAGTGACATCCATGCCTTCATTTCATCAATACACTCTAGTAAATGCTTAGCAGAGGAAGCTTTTCATGCTTCAGTGGAATATATATTTGGCTGTCATCAGCATAAAACTGGAATGAAATTACATGTTTTTGAAGAATTGTCCGATAAAGTCTGAGCTGATTTAATATCTTATCTCAGAGAAGGACATTAGTTGTCATCTAGGTCTTCATATCATTCAGGCATGTTTTGAAGTCCAGATAGTTTACAGTCTCCTATGGCTTTATGTACAGGAATATCTGGGTATCACCTGTATGAAAATGCTGCCCGATAATACACTGCTCCACAAGAATGAAAGGAGCACTTTGAAAACACATCAGATTTCAATGGTAAAAAATCTATACTGGTATGGATTGAGTAATATGTTTGGAACAAAAGGATGTCACATAGTTTTAAATAGAAATGATCAACCTACAGAAGGCTGAATTCAAAGACACCCTAAAAAATCAAAGTGGCGATGCAAACAGTGATGCAGTGTATTTCACTGCAGTAGCTCATGCCTCCATATGCTTGTAATTATTTCTGACAATATCAGAGCTCTTAATGAGACAATGGATAGTGGCCTGGGGTATCTCCGCCCAGATCTGGACCAGACATTACTAAGCTCCTGGACAGTCTGAGGTCCAACCTGGTAGACGCAGATGGACTGAAACATAATATCCCAGAAGTGTTCAGTTAGTTTTAGATTGTGTGTGAGGGCCTGTCAATGGTATCAGCTCCCTCATCCTCCAGGAACTGCCTATGGACTCTCACCACATGAGGCTGGGCATTGCCATACACAAGGAGGAACCCAGGACCCACTGCACTGGCGTAGAATCAGGCAATGGGTTGAAGGACTTCATCCTAATTCCTGATGACAGTCAGGACGTCATTGCAGAGGTCCATGACAAGAGACCATGGAGAGGTCTGTGTCTACATCCATGGAAATGTCTTCCCAGACCATCACTTACCTGCCACCAAACAGGTCATGTTATTAGAGGCCGTAGAACGTTCTCCATGGCTTCTCTAGACCATTTCATTTCTGTCTCATGAGCTCAGGGTGAAACTTCTCTCATCTATGAAAGTCACAGGGCTCCAGTGCTAGTTCTGGTGTTTAATAGTAAATGCCAAGTAAGCTCCATGGTGTGAGCACTGGGTCCCCTAGATGATGTTGGTCCCTGAGACTAGAGAAAGACACAAGTGCCTTACTGAAGGTTATTTTGGAGGGCCCTGGGCCCTGTTCCTCCTCGTGCAAAGTAGCAGATACTATTCCTGCTGATAGGCTAACGGTTTTCTATGGCCCTGTCCAACTCTTCTGTCTCCTAGGATCTCCTTCATACCCTTGTTACTGTGCTGGGAGACAAAGCAAACCTTCTTCATTAATGTTCCATCTTCAAGTAGTTAGACTATCAGATAAAAAATGATCAAGCCAAGCTGATATGGGTCTTTTAATAATACACACAAATAAAAAGAATATTTTAAGTACATACAGTATGTGCAATCTTTCATAAGTCATTAGATAATTTTAAATAATTTTAAACCATCTCACTGACTTGCTTTTAGTTTTATATTATATAATCTAAAATTCTAAAATAGTATCTAAAATAAATGTATAATTTATTTAGTTATTAGCTAGAGAAAAGACAGATACTATGGATAAATATAGATGTCTAAAAAAAATAAATTATGTTTAATTATTATATTTTTAAATAGTTAAATATTCATGTTTTTATACTATATAGTTTATAGTATTATCCATAAAGTATGGCTCATCTACATTAGGTCATTGGGGCAGCAGCCTACTGAGGCCGAGACCTCTCTCTCTCTCCAGCTTCCTCCACACCTGGTGTGATACTGAGGCGTTTACAGGCCGGACCTTTCCTACTATCTCCTAGGGAGAGTCCAGCCACCCAACGGAGGAAACTCATTTTAGCTGGCTGTATTCATGATCTTGTTCTTTCGGTCACTACGTAATGAACCCAGGAGGACCACTCATCTACAAAACGCAGAGATACGATCCTGACGTCACCAACCCAGACCCGCTCTGCTCCATGGCTGTGCCTAGAAATTCTCTCCGTAAATGTAATGAACAGAACTGGTGGCAAAGAGCAGCTCTGATGGAGTCGAACTCTCACTGGAAATGAATCCAACTTATGACCAGCAATGCGAACTATACTATTGTTTGTACAGAGTCTGGATAGCCTGCTACAAGGGTTCCAGTACCGCATACTCCTGTAGCACTCCCAAGGGATACTTCAAGGAACACGTTCAAATACCTTCTTCAAGTCTACAAAGAACATGTGGACCAGTTGAGCAAATTACCACGCCCCCTCCAGGACTCCAATGAGGGTGTAGAGCTGATCCAGTGTTCCATGACCACACAGTGCTTGCATTGTTCCTCCTGAATCCAAGGCTTGACAGTCAATTGGACTCTCCTCTCCAAAATCCCTACAAAGACCTTACCAGGAAGACTGAAGAGTGTGATTCCCCTGTAGTTTGAACACACATTCAGGTCCCCCTTTTTAAAAACAGGAACCACCATCCTGGTTTCCCAATCCAGAAGAACTGCCCCTGATGCCCATGCAATGTTGCAGAGATCTGTCAACCAAAACAGCCCTACAATATCCAGAGCCTTAAGAAACTCAAGGCAGACCTCGTCCACTCCGGGAGCCTTCCCACTGTGGAGCTTTTTACCTACCTCGGCAACCTCAGCCCCACAAATGAGAGAGCCTATCCTATGGTGCCTATGGTGAGATTAAGAAGATCCTTGAAGTAATCCTTCCACTGCCGAACAACACCCCCATTTGGCGTCAACAGCATCCCACGCAGTAGTTGCTTTTAGATTAGACACCACTATAATCCCTGGATGATAAATGCGTGTCTAATGCTTGGTGGCAATGTAAACTCTAGGTGTGTTATTGCCTCGCTGTCTGCTTGATCAGCCTCAGTGGCGTCATCAACATCAGAAGAGTTGGCTGATGCAGGAGATGGAGCAGGTGGTGGGTCCATCTCCTGCAATGCAAACAACTTCTTTGTGACGCTCTGCAGTTTGTTCATTACCTGAGTTTCTTGTCTTGCAAAGCCTTGGTCTGTCATTTTAGTAGCCAGTTGCAGATTAAAGTTCTGGAATATGCTGATTTATGACATCCATGGCTCTGAGGATGAGGAGCTTGCGGACATCCTTGTCTTGTCATCAACAAATTCCACCCACGACCCGACATCCTGGATCAGTTCTGTTTATATTAGTTCTGACCTGGAATTAAGTGTATCCTCGGTTTGATTTGAGTGTTAAATGCGGGGTACTCGCCAATGTAAAAGGGGCTAGTGTTGGTAAAGCTCTGCTTTCCCAGCCTGTGCCTCCTGCAGAGTCTGTTCGGCCTGCAGATCAGCTGCCTCCAGGGTCTGACAGAGTAACCAAGCCCTGAAGAAGTCCTGCTTCAGCTTGAAAGCATCTCTCAACTGGGATGTCCCCTACTACGTTTAACAGACATGGACACCATGACGCCTGTTGACTGCCTTATTAATAGAGGTATGGGACAAGGTCCATTCAGAGTCAGTGTCTTCCATCTCTTCCAATATGTGGTTGAAGTTCAGTTGGAGATTGGTGTTGAAGATCTCTCTGACTGGTTCCTCTGCCAGGCGTTCCAAGCAAATCCTCACTACGCGTTTGGGGTTGCTGGGTCTGTCTGGTGTCCTTCCCCACCATCTGATCCAATTCATTATCAGGTAGTGGTCAGTTGACAGCTCAGCTCCTCTCTTCCCCCAAGTGTTCCCCCAACATATGACCACAGATCTAGTAATACAGTCATAAAATGTTATCATAAATCTATTGCCGAGGATGTCCTGGTGCCACATGCACTTATGGACAAACTTATAACTGAACTGGATGTTTATTATGAACAAATCATGACCAGCATCAAGGTTCAACAACAGAGCACCACTTAGGTTCAGGCTGGACAGGCCTTCCTTATTACACCCCTCCAACAGTATCATTAGTCATTAGTCACATGAGCCTTAAAGTCCCCCAGTAGAACAACACAAAAACATGTTTACCATAACAGGACTTTCTGTTGTTAATGTCAAATTAATTTACCCTAAAGTGTAAGCAGATCTTTATCTAAGTCTCTATAACAGATAAAGACAATGTCTTTAAGCTTATAACACTGAGGGCGTTATTTTTGTCTTTTTTTTTTTTAAACAGTTCTGGAGAAAAAAGTGTTTCCTTGGAGTTACCATGTGGTTAAAGCTCCTTCAGCAGCATAGACAAGATCTTCCAGTATTTTTAGATCAGTGCTCCTTAATGTTCAGGAGGAGTTTTAGATTTCTTTTTCCAAAACAGCTTCAACTGAGGCACATTTGTAGTATGTCTTGTGTGGATGGCTCTCTTCTTTTCCTTAAGTCCATGATTAGACTTATTCTTCCGCTGTATCACCCAATGTCTCCTGAGCTTCAGCTGGTGGACAGACACCTTGAATATATATCCTGGACAAGAGTGCTGTGAGAAACATGGGAATTTGTTTTTTCTCCATGATGGAAAGTGTTTCAAACAAGACCAGATCATGATGCTCCCTCCACCATGCTTCATCATTAGGCAAAGTTTTGATGTTTGAAAGCTCTTCCTTTTTTGCTCCATATATAGTGACTAGTTTGTGCCTTCAGTCCACTAAACATTTTCCCAGCAGTGTTGTGGATCACAAAAGTGATTTTTGTCAAATCTCAGTAGCAATGTTTTGATGGAGATTAGCAGCTTCCTCTGGTGTTCTTGGATTTCCTGTCGGTTTAGTAACCTCCATATGGTAGACCCATGAACAGAGATGTTTCTAGTTCCAGTAATGTCTTTAGGCCTTCAGCTGTTTTTCAGCTATGGGTTCATCTTTACTTAATTAAGGATTCTTCTTTGTGTCTAAGCTAGATGCCCACTTCTAAGAAGAGTAGCCAAAGAACTAAATTGTCTCCAATTCTAGACAGTTCATGTAGTTGTGGACTGTAGATGTTTAAACACTCTAAGGTGACTTGATATGCCTTTCCTGCCTTCTGCTGATTGTGTGTCTTCAGAGATCTCCTTTTATAGGGAGGGTTCACATCAGTAGTGCAGGTGTGCAAACTGTTGACTACAGTTAGTCCCACAGATAATTGTTGTTGTTAGGTGGTCAGGAAGAAGGCGGAGGACATGGCCAAACCAGCATACACAGCATTGAGTCACAAGAGAGAGATGGTAGCTGTTTGGTGTGTTGGACATGTGGTGGCACTTCTTAACATCTCCAATGTCTTCAGCACCCTTTTGTCAAACCAGTCATGGCAAAGGTCCATTAGAAAACTTAAGTCTCCGAGCTGCGACAGAGGATTGTACCAATGCATTATAGATATGGTGCTTTGACTTGCTGTAAATAGAGTGATGGTGCCACAGTGACTTCCACAGTGCTTGCAAGACCCTGGTGGCAAGACCATGTCTGCGGTCTAGGTCCATCTTTAGGTCATCATTGTTGACTGTAACTGAGGTAGAGGAAGGAGCTGACCACCTTGACAATTTGGGAGTCTGTCAAAGTGTACAAGTGTAAATTCCACAGTGTCAATGTTAACACAGATGACCATTGTGCCTGGTTTGTTGATTTGTATGTATGCGCTTGGTATTTGCCCAACTGACCTCCAGGTCTAGCTTCATGGCCTTCTCTTCTTAAGCTGTCAGTGTGTCCCTGGGCTGGTTCATGGTGGACGAGAAGAGGGTGGTATCGTCTGCATATTCCCTCTTAAAGGAGAGTTTTACTTTGCCACTGTTTGGTTTAAGGTTTTTCTCCCACTAGGGGAGTTTTTTGTTTATGTAATACTTGCTCTGTAGTCATGTTCTGGGTCTCTGGAAAGATCCTAGAGACAACTTGTGTTGTAATAGACGCTATATAATTAAAAAAATAATTGAAATATTCCAGGTTGACAAAATAGTAGTTGTCAAATGACACGTCGGGAACCATGTCACACAGCTTGTCATAAGGTGATCGATGATGCAGTTGAAGAGGTCAGGAACAGCCATGCATTGCTGTTGGACTCTGTTAATGGAGAACCAGTCAGAACCCTTCCTGCTGATACTGCCGCAATTCTCTCTGTTGCTATAAAAGTGCTGGAAGAGGGAGCAGAGTTGGTAAGTATTTCCAATCCTGGTTTAGGAATCTAAAAAACTTTAATGCAGAAAACCAGTTAAATCCAGAGGGTTCACATATGTTTTCTTTCCACTGTAGCTCTACATTTAAACTTAAATAAATATAGTAGTTCTTAGTTATGTGATGCATAACATTGCTGTCTCAGCAATCTGTCGTCTGTCACACCAACATCACTTTCTTCTCAGTGTTCCTCTTGGCCTCATTTAGATGATTAAACATTACGATACGAGAAAATCACTGTGAGGACATGCAAGAGATTGTACCATGCACATTAGAGGTTTGTTGGCTTCTGTGTCTGTATCTAGAATTTTTTTTTGTCTTATTTATTTTAATCTCATTTGGGTTTAGAAACAGACTTTGATGAAGGTTAAAGAAAAATATTTGGTAATCTGAATAAACAGGAATCAGCCAAGCCATGGTTAAACACACTGAGGTCAAAGCAAAAGCTGCAAAGACTAAAGGAGATAAGAAAGAAATCAATAAAGAGTAAGGCATAAAATAGATAATATTAAAAAACCGGGGGAAATTATGGCTATCACTACAATAAATGCAACTGTTTAAGAAACTGTTTAAAAATATTGGTGTGAAAATAACTGAGATTGTATGATTTGTTTCTGCAGTGTTTGTCATCTCTCACCAACTGGCGTTTCACATGTTTCACGTGTTTCAGGTGTTTTTGCGAATGCTGACAGATCTTGTAGTACGTTTTTGAGCCGGAACCCTTTTACTTTGTTCCGGTATGTTTCTGAGTTGAGGATGGTGATTTTTGGATTGTTGTTTCGAAAACATTTGCAGGGCAAACAATAGTACTGTTGTCCCAGACCGCTTACACTTGTTTAAAACATTCATAGCAGCTCCACAAGGCTTAGGTGTGGGTCCCTGAGTGTTTGGGTTTTGACTGGTTTGGGAATGATGTCGCTGCTGCAGAGGCTGGAATACCTGATTACAAGCAGGTGACAGGGCAGTGAAGGGAATGGCTAGATATGGAAAACCAATACTTTGTATTTATTCAGCCTTTATTTGTACTTTCCAGAACCAATCATAACACTTTAATACTGCTGAGAATAGAAAAACTCCATGCCATTCATAATTTCAATGCTAAGTAGAAAAAGCAGGTAGAAGAGTCTAACAGCTGCTGTTAATGTGATTTTGTTTTTGTTCCGAACATCCACTCGCTCAGTCGTGTTGCTTCTCTGCTTTAAAGTCGTTAAAGGTTTCATATTCTGCTTTTCCTGACTTTCAAAGCTTTAAAACGGTCCTAAACTTATCCACTCTTCAGGCTGTCTAGCTGTCATTTTAAGAGGTTTGCGACTAATTGGTCCTCTCAGCTCCAATCACAGATGAACCCCCTCATAGCCTCAGCCCTGCCCCGTCACCATCAAGGTCAATGACTTTTGTAGTCACTGATCAACATGATCAGGAATCAATACTGCAGAATATGGGACTTTTACACCATGAATGTATAATGTCACTTCCTGTGTAGGGAAACCGATTTGAATTCACCTGTATCGGCAGTAGTGTCATTCAGGTATTGGTTTTGGCAGTGGTGCAGAAATATTTTCACCCATGTTCAGTGCTGGTGAAGGGTGTAAACATCTGCTGCAACTTTGTATTCAGTCATTTAAAAATAGTGCTGTTATTACACTTTCTGTCCACCAGAGGTGGTGGTGATGTAGTCCTCTTCATAGACGACTGCAGTAGTTCGAGTCTAAAATAATGTTCCATGATCAGCCTCAGTGCTGCTTCAAACCTCTGAGCGGTACTTCATGAATGTTCCCCCTCAGTGAAGACAAGTTACCTGTAAAGAGGCTCAAAACACCTGGACTTCACCTCCAGGTGATTCTTTCACCTGAACAAGATGTCGTAGCACTCAGGTCCCTTCAGGAATTGTGGATGTGATTGGATGGACAGCAATTCAGAAAAAGTTGGGACCATATGGAAAAATGAAAACAAAGTAATTCTTCTATTTCTTAGATTGTTTTGTTTGTTTTTTTGTAGGTAGTATAACCCAGATATTTCATACCTTTTCTATCAACTTCATTTGTTAACATAAACCCAGACCTGCAACAAATAAATAAAATGGTTCAGTAAAGTTTTTACCACAATTTTTTTTTTTTTTCCCCAAAACACTCCAGAACAAGGTTTTGCATTGTCTTCTCAAAAACTGTGTGGACGTCTCTGCATGAACCAGGGTTGGAGAGGTCGGTGCCAACCAACATTGGCGCCCTGCAGTAAGATGTACTCCAGACCCGATGGTCTGCCTCAGGGCCTCCTCCTGGTTGGACATGTCTGAAACACCTCCCCAGGGAGGCGTCCAGGAGACGTCCTAACCAGATGAGCCACCTCAGCTGTCTCCTCTGGATGTGAAGGAGCAGCGAGTCTCTCCTGGATGATGAACTTCTCCTATCTTCACGGGAGAGTCCAGCCCTGCAGAGGAACCTCATTTCAACTGCTCGTATCCTCTATTCAGCTCGTTCAGTCACTATCCACAATTCCATAGATGAGGGCAGAGACATGCATCCACCGGGGAACAGAGTCTCAGCGCTCTCTTCACTGCAACAGACCAGTTCAGAGTCCACATTACTTCAGACGCTGATCCATCTGTAGATCTCCTGCTCCAATCTTTCATCACTTATGAACAGGAACCCTGACATTCTTAAACTCCTCCACCTCACTCCTGACAGGGAGAGGACGTTCCACCCTTTCCTGACTGAGAACCATGGTCTCAGATATGTAAGGTGCTGGTTCTCATCCCTGCTCCTTCACACTCACGTGGGATTATTCCAATAAAGCTTAGATGAAACCCTGAGGCCATCAAACTGGCCTCCTTCTGTCTCTTGGTTGCGCTGAGATTTTCTGTCCATAAAAGTAATGAAACAGAGTCGGTGAGAACGGACCGCCCTAATGGAGTTCAATCTAGAACAAGTCTGATTTATTAGCAGCTGTGCATTTCACAGCGACTGACTGGTCCACAGAAGTGACCAGTATCTAAGAGCACCTCAGCGTACAGACTCCAGACTCTGGGCTGTAAGTTCCAGCAAAAGCTCAGGCTCCTTCCCTTCCTCAGGCGACGTTCCAAGAACCAGGTCTGCATCCAGGGGTGGGAGGCCATGTAATCGGGACTACATGGATCAGATGTGTGAGCCCCCAGGAGGGTTCGAGAGTCCCACAGAGTCCCACCAATAGCTTTTTTCTTACAGCTCTTTACTAGAACTAAATTGCCTCATACCAACTGTTTTTAGAATGTGTTGCAGGCCTGAGATATAAAAATTGATTTATATGAGCAAATGATGGGATGCTGAAAAGAAAAACAACATTTCTTGGGTCCATACTATCTGTAAAGAAATGAAAGCTCTTACATTGTCCCAGCTTTTCCTGATCAGAGGTTAAACTTAAATGAGAGATCATGTGTGCTCAATCCTGACCTCCTGTTCGGAGCGGTGCTGCCGAGTGCCGCCGAGTGCCGCCGAGTGCCACCGAGTGTCGCCGAGTGCCGCCTCTGGCTGATTCAGGGATTACATGGAAGCGTATGTTCATAACCCACAGTCCTGTTTTGTCCTGTCTCTGTCTGTGTTTGTCCCTCCATCCATCCGTCTGTCTGTCTTCTTCCACCTTCCTTCTTTGAACTGGAATATTTTACTGGTTTGGGCCGGCTTTGTTTGGAATTATTTACCTTTTTTTTTTTCTTTACATTTTCTTTCATTTCCAAATGCTTGTGACTGAAATGAATGGTCTGGATTTGCTGAATCTGATGCTGTCATAACATAACATCACTGAAAATAACCTGATTTTCTGTGTCTGCATTTAAACATTCATGTCATCATGAAACCACCGGTCTGCTGGTTCTGGCTGTGATTGTGCCCCTTCCCTACTCTAACCTCTTACCTTTGCCCCTGCATGACCTGTAGCCACAGGTTATGAGAAGTCGCGCAGCCTCAATAACATCTCGGGGATGACGGGGGGGCCGCTGCGCCTCACCCCCATCACCAACTCCACTTTCGAGCCCTTCGAACCGCCCGGCCTCCGGCGCTGCCACTCCCCCATCCCCTCCATCCTGTAACCAAGAACGACTGCAGACAAACCTGAAACGCTTCCTGCAGAAGGCTTGACTGAAGTCATCACATCTGCTCAGTCTGTCTTCATCTTTCATTTCATGTCGATAAAAACAAGGAGCCACATTTAAAACTGAGATGAGCTGCTTTAGCCAAGTGAAACCCGCTGCCACACCTCGCTAGCAGAGACAGAGCGTAGTTGCAGATCCCCGACGCTGTAGTTGTAGCATCTCTGTCTCTCCTCCGATACTAAAGAGCAGCTCTGAAGAAGAGACTTCTTAGAGAAAGAGGTCTCAGAATGAACTCCCGCATGCATCTCCACACCGAACCTCACCAACGCTACACAAACCGTCCAGACGGTGGTGACTCCAAGCGCATAAAAAGCAACGTTTTCTGCAGATGTTTGAGTCTTGTTCAGTTTATTGTAAACCTTCAGGTAGGTAGACGCAGGTGTGTCACCTGCAGACCTGGCTGCAGCAGAATGGAATCTGAGATGGAGGTCAGCAGAGATAAACATGGTCAGGTTAAAAAAAAACAACCTAAAAGTTCCCCCAAAAAAAACAAAATTAAGAGAAGATATTTGCTTCTGACCTGCAGATTGAGGATGAAGGATGTCTGGTGCATACAGCTGAATGACAGAGGCTCGTTAAAATCGAATCTAAACCGTATTTCCATCTAAAAATAACAATAATAACAGAGGAGAAGAACATGAATGCAGCACGTTTGTATCCACCTCAGTGTGAAGAAGAGCTGATGACACTTTAGAGACAGTCAGTGACATCTTCAGGAGTCCTTGTTTACTGTTCATATTTCATTCAATGATCAGTTTTCAGTTGAGGTCTTCTCAGGTACATTCTCCACAGTCTGCAGCTCTGCGGTGGATGAGGATGAGGAGGTTCTCCTGCTCTGATGATGCTGGGATGAACCTTTAATCTTCTGCTGTCAGATGTTCCTCAAACCTGAATAGCAGAAACCACTGACGTTCAGTGTGATAGAACCAACTCAGCCTCACCTGAGCTCCCATCAGACTGAGCTGAACATCTGAACACACAGAGGTTTCCACTTTCATCAGCACCATCACACCTCTGTTCTCGCACACATGTTGTCAGGAACGTACCACATCATGATTGTTGTGATGGAGACAGATGGAGAGTTGTTCCTCAGATCCATCCCGCCTCCTCCACCTACACCTACACCAATATCTCCACTTTTCAACATCTCATTCACTTCTTCCACCATCTCCACCTCTTCCATAAACTCCACCTGTGCAGCAGCTCCACCACCACCTTCACCTGTGCTGCAGCTCCACCACCACCTTCACCTGTGCAGCATCTCCTCCACCACCTTCACCTGTGCAGCACCTCCTTAACAACTTCACCTGTGCAGCATCTCCTCCACCTCCTTCACCTGTGCACCATCTCCTCCACCACCTTCACCTGTGCAGCATCTCCTCCACCTCCTTCACCTGTGCACCATCTCCTCCACCACCTTCACCTGTGCAGCATCTCCTCCACCTCCTTCACCTGTGCAGCATTTCCTCCACCTCCTTCACCTGTGCAGCATCTCATCCACCACCTTCACCTGTGCACCATCTCCTCCACCACATTCACCTGTGCAGCACCTTCTTAACCATCTCCGCCTGTGCCGCAGCTCCACCACCACCACCTTCACCTCCTCCACCACCTCCACCTGTGCAGCAGCTCCACTGACTCTGAGCAGCCAGAAGTTTTAGTTCTCTCCCTCTTTGGCTTCTCTTCTCCTTCTGTCCCCGTTGTCACCCCTGCCCCTGCCCCTCCCTGTCTGCCATCTTGTCTTTGTTCTCGGCGGCGGCGGTCCTGCAGGGGGCGCCATGAACGGCTACTGGAGCGACAGTCCGTGGTAGAGGAAGAGCAGGACAGGAAGTGAGGATGGATGAAGCTGCAGCTGCGTACTCACCTGCACACGACTCAGCGGAAAGCGTCGCTTGTCTTCACTTCTGTCAGAAACTGTTAAAGAGAGCGTTTGGGTTTCCACGTTTCTTTTCCTGAGTGTTGTTCTGTTTCTTCTGTTCACTGGTTTCACCTCACACCTGCGTGCACACCTGTGCTGTCGGGGGTCAGACCGGAGTCACGTGACTGCTGTGTCACATGTTTGACGTTCGGGGGAACGAGTCTCCTGTGAACAATCTGATTATTTTATGGACTTATTTTGTGTCGTTATTTTGAAGTCAAACAAAAAAAGACTTCTAACGAAAAATAATTGAGAGTAAAACTAAACGAACGGCAGTTAAATAATGTTTATTAAAGTAAACTACATTTTCGGTTAAAATGTGAAAACATGATGAGCAAATACAAACTTTTTTGGCTGAATTTACTGGGCAGGGAAGTCTAAAGACGTTTCTCCGTTGGTCAGTTGGACTGATGCAGCATCTACACCTGAAACGCAGTTACAAACACCATCTGCATTCAAACCTGCTGCATCAGACTGAAGCGTGGTGGAAACAAACCTTCAAACGTTGTCTCTTCATCCGCGAACTGGTTTTCTGAGCCACGTGGAGTTTACTGCTGTCAGCAATAGAACGTATGGTTGATGTGGTTTGGAAAATTATTTCTGCAAAAATATTGGAGATGTTGCACCAGTTAGATCGGTCCTGGGGGTCTCAGCCCATCCAGCCAGAAAGTAATTGTTTTCAATCTCCAAGTTCTGACTGGGTGGGAAGATTACAGCTCGCCTTCTCAGACACCCACAGATCTTCCAATGCACGCCATCTCCAATCGCTTATGGAGTCATGCTCCTTCTATCTTCACAGATTTCTTTGTGGGTACCAGGTACCTGTTTGGTACAAGGAAGTACCAAACATGGTTTATGATTCTTCAGCAGATAACGAAGCATCGTAAGCGGTTGTTACTTTTTTACCTGACATGATGCAGGATGAATCTTGTTTTTGTTTTGAGTACATCTGCAGAAGGCTAAAAGGCTGTTGCACTTGTATTTAGAGCATTGAGACCACCTCAGACGAGGTCCTACTCAAAAAAAGAAAACAAACAAACTAGTTTAATCTGCTCAATAATGAATTAATCTCTTAGATAGTAATGACTCTATACAACCACTCAAAATGTCAATTTCCCTGCCTTTCTACACCCCCTCAGATTCAGATCAAAAACTATGAGTACCTATATTTTAGATAAAAGTAAAAGCTACACAGAGCTTGGTTTGTGTCTCATTAACCCTTTACTACATGAAAGAGTTGTGGAAAGGTGTTTGCTGAGTCAGAAGCCAACTCAAAATCGTCTTCCTTCTCGATTGAGAATCCGATCATATGTCAGATAAAGAAAATCATTAGAACAGACAGCTCAGATGGGGACAGGTTTGAGAATTCCACCAGCAGAGTTGAACCCCCATATTACTCACCCATAATGCGTACCAGGCCTGTGTTCAGGGAGAACCGGCCCTGAGCCCAGCAGGGAAACGACTTACATCTCTGATCCTGCTCAGAAAATAAAGGCTAAACTTACAACTTGCTTTTACTTTAAATAAACCTGGTTTATAGTTTTGCTCTCAGATCAAGTTTTTCTGTTTGTTTGACTCATAATAGAGATGGAAGTAAGTAACTGTACATTTCAGTGATTTTTCTCAGAATTGTGGAGAAAGTGCATGAACTATCCTTTAGAGACTAGAGGAATCTCCTTCCTGATCGGTTTTTGTCTGAATCAGGAAAGATCCAGGTGTGACAGGATGACTATAACCCTTTCTTGCTGAGAGTGAAAAACACTGACTCCACGTCTGAGCACTAAACCATCTCTAATCGTTCCTTCAACCATGAATGTAACAGGAGAGCAGCTGCGGAGACCAGCAGTGTTGGTTCTGAGGTTACTTGACGCATTACTGACACCTGCTGGCCTTCAGCTGCACCTGTACATGTTTTGCCTAACTTTGCTGTCCTGGTTACTTTAATTTATCACCTCACTTTGACTCTTTGCTGCATTCATATGAAATCCTTGTTGACTTCATTTGCTTTCAGCAAAAAAGTGAACATTTTTTCTCTGAAGCTGCATTTTAAACCTCATCGGTGCCTTTTGGGCCCGGCGAGTCTTCCTGCCTCACCTGGAAGTCAGGCTAGAATCATGTCCAGGATGGCCTTCTCACTGCTCCCTGTCCATACCTTACGGTTTTCCAGAATCCCCTGCAGTTTCCCCATTCATGACGGTGTACATATGTAAAGTTTGTTTAAGAATGTGCATGGTTTCCACTGCGAGCAATAAGGTCTCTCTTCTGACCGATAATGTGAAGAGGTTTGATATTTTCTGTGTCAAGCTTCATGAATGTTTTAGATCTTCTAGATGACTAAGAGAGTGCATGAGTGTGTGTTCACATGCACACATGTGCACTCACTAAAGCATGCAGGACAAAAAAAAGTCCATCTCTTTGAATGCAGAAGAGGTGGGACAGCTGACGTGCATGCTAACGCTACGATGCTACTGAGCAGACGTGCTAGTACTGTAACGGGGGGCGGGGGGGAGAGTTTATTTTTTCAGGATGGGGCGGGGTGCTGTTTCTGGTAGGACCTCTGTCGCTGCTTTCTTATAGATCCTGAGGTATTTATGATATGAGAGACTTCGGTAGCCTTTTCTGTGTTTGGCTTCTCTTTCACAGAGAACTCCTCTGAAAATTCTGCTTTTGTCAGATTTATGCAAAAAGAAGTAAGAACTGTGCACTAATGCAAAGAAATGAACAAAACAATCCACAATCCTCCATCCCTGTCTTCTCCCTGTACATGGTTTTCATCATCTCGTCTTCCCTGATCATGTGACCTTCCATCTGTAAACACATCCAGAAGCTGACGTTCTAGATCTCAAACCAAAGGAGGAGTTAATCCCAACAGAACTCGGCCCAGTCCTCCATACTCACCTTCTCATCATCTCACTCCACCAAAATGGATTTAACCATGGTTACCATGGAAACAGCAACCAATAAATGCCCACTATCAGGACGGCTCATTTCTCATTTGAAAGGAAGGTGGATGGAGAACACCATGCAGTCAGAGAGCCATCTGTCTTCCACCAACCTCCGCCGCATCTGGACCTTCACAATAGCCAACGTTTGACATCACCAACAACTTCCATCTCATCAAAGTTGTTTGCTGACCCCCAACCTCTGACCCCTGATAGGTGTGCTAGTAAATTGTGAATTTAAAATCCAAAGGAGCTCAAACATCCTGGTGAGCCTGAAACTATGGGAGCTGGATGATCTTTATCAAAACATCTTCAAAGAAGTTTCATTTGGTTTGTTGTAGGAAGCTGCAATGTTGAAGAGCAATTCAAAGTCCAAGGAACTTTTAACAATTTTTTTTTTATGCTTTTGATCTTCTGGAGCGTTTAGTTGTGTTCCTCTCTTTTCCATCATTCATGACTCAGGTATCTACATTTCTGCCCGTCCAACTACGCTTCTTCAGAAATCTTCTGTTAGTGTAAAAAACTGAGAAACGGCAGAGAAATGTCATTTAACTGTTGTTGTTTTACATGGTCATATGTGCACCCTGTTCTGGTCTTCTCCCTCTCCTTTTCTCAATGATGGCATCTGATCTTCTGAGATGAATCCTTCCACAACCCAGAAGCCTTTCAAATACTGACAGGTCACATCAGAGTTCCTCTGCACCTGGAGAGAGACAGGAACAGGAAATGGATGCAGGAGACGGCAGTGATGTTGAAGGGGAGGAGTGATAACAGTGCTTTGTGTTCTGAGTGCTGGGTCAGCTACGCAGCACCAAAATGTTCTGAGCAGATGGAGGAGAAGGTGTATGGACCAGACAGAAAAGTGGTGAAGAAGAGAAAGGAAGACAGAAGCATGAATCACTTCTTCATGTAAGAACAAAAACATTTGTTGTTCATTTCTGTTGTTCTTCCTCACTTTGTGACTGTTCATGGTCCAGTGTTAGTTATTGTAAGGTTCTGTGTTCCACAAACATTTTCTCTCCTGGTGTTTGAACCACAGCATTTGCCAAAAACACCAGCTGCACCTGTTTTCTGTTTTACACCTGTGTTCTGTTTACACACCTGTGTTCTGTCCACACCTGTGTTCTGTTTACACACCTGTGTTCTGTCCACACCTGTGTTCTGTCCACACCTGTGTTCTGTCCACACCTGTGTTCTGTCCACACCTGTGTTCTGCTCACATCTATGTTCTGTTTACACACCTGTGTTCTGTCCACACCTGTGTTCTGTTTACACACCTGTGTTCTGTTTACACACCTGTGTTCTGTTTACACACCTGTGTTCTGTCCACACCTGTGTTCTGCTCACATCTATGTTCTATTTACACACCTGTGTTCTGTCCACACCTGTGTTCTGTCCACACCTGTGTTCTGTCCACACCTGTGTTCTGCTCACATCTATGTTCTGTTTACACACCTGTGTTCTGTCCACACCTGTGTTCTGTTTACACACCTGTGTTCTGTTTACACACCTGTGTTCTGTTTACACACCTGTGTTCTGTCCACACCTGTGTTCTGCTCACATCTATGTTCTATTTACACACCTGTGTTCTGTTTACACACCTGTGTTCTGCTCACATCTATGTTCTGTTTACACACCTGTGTTCTGCTCACATCTATGTTCTGTTTACACACCTGTGTTCTGCACACATCTATGTTCTGTTTACACACCTGTGTTCTGTTTACACACCTGTGTTCTGTTTACACACCTGTGTTCTGCTCACATCTATGTTCTGTTTACACACCTGTGTTCTGCTCACATCTATGTTCTGTCCACACCTGTGTTCAGCTCACATGCTTGTGTTCTGTGTTGATTTTTTATATGTGGAGATGCAGGAGATGTTCAGTTCTCAGTATTTGGTCTGGTCTTGTGTCTGGTGTGGTTGGCTGCTACCGTGTGGTCTGAACATTGATATCTTTTTAGTTTTTAATCTCAGTATGAATTTTTAGCCTAAACTGTACTATCAGAGTGCTGAACATCCTCCTGTACATCTTGTCTGTGGTGTCAGCATTGATGCGTTATCTTGTCCAGGGTTTCTGCATGGGGGCAGCACTCAGCAAGCTTCATCATCATGTTGTTTTCATTTTCGCTGTTTTTCTGCATCTGATCGTCCTTTCCATTGCAGTGTCATGTGTAGTTTCCTCCTGAGCATCACATGAACTCTTTGTGAATATCTGTTGTGCTGGTCTTTTTCTTACACAATTGTTCAAACTCAAGAACTTTTATTTTTGAAAGTTTAGTTCAGCTCTAATGAAGTCAAAAATCATCCTAAAGGTCACAGAAGCTCAGGTGCCCTTCACAACTCTGCCAGTATTTACATGTGAGCTACTTATGAGATCAAACCGAGTTGTCTCCAGGTTCCACGGTGCTCCTACCTGTGTTTGTGCATGTGGACGTGCTGGCTGGGCAGCAGCATCTTTGAGATGAAACATGACACCAGAGTACCAACCATCACCCTTCTGTGTGTTAATAGCACTTCTATATTTAAAAGAAGCTGTTCAAAGACATAAATCTCACACTTTTACACTTAAAAATGCAGTTTTTTCAGGCTAATGTCCATTGAATATACTTTTGGAAATGTAGAACTGCAAAAGCAACAACTGTCTATAACCTGACAACCGCCACAGTGTAGAAGAGGAGCGTTGCAGTAGAAAGACTGTGAAACGTTTATCATTATTACGCATGAACAATGCATGAGCTCAGTTTCAGCGCTTGTGGACGTACATTTGCATAGTTTTAGCCACTCCAATCCTTCCTCTGATCTCACCTTGAGCCTCAGCAGACCTGGGTCCTGCTGAGTCATATGTAGAATAAATGTAGCTCTAAATGAGACATTTGTCTGAACCAGGTGTGTTGAAGCAGGGAAATCCATGACTTGCAAGGCAGTGGCCCTCCAGGACCTGGACTGGGGAACACAGATCCAGAAGTTTATTAAACCCAATGCTGTATCTGAATTGATAAAGCTTATTGCCCTATAATGTTGTAGTTAATAACATGATGGCGTTTCTTTTCTGGTTTCCTCCTTCAGATCCAGATAACATCACGTTCTGGTTGCCAGTCGTTTGATCTACTTTGAATCCTGATTAAATTCTCTTGTTTTTGTTTTTCAGTGCTGAGTTTCTAACTCAGTCTTCACTGCAAGAAGAGGAAGTGTTTCTGCTCCTTCACCTCTCCCAAATGTTTTCAACGTAGGAGCCAAGGCAGAGAAGTTTTTATCAGGTATGAGACTTTTTAACAAGAAGGAACTGAGCAGATCTACCAGATCACGGACCCTCCCAGGTCATAAATCATTCAAGACCATGGATCCTCCCAGACAAGCCAACATCCAAGCATCACCATTCATCTGTTTTACAGATTAGTCTTTTTGTTTATAGAAGCATTGACACTTGTTGATTTCCTGCGAATGTTCCTTTAATTTAGCACTCTGTACTTGAAGAAAGGTGGTCCGTCTTGATGTCTAACAGCTCCTGCAGAGACAAACCATGGGTTTTTGCAGGCTGAATCCACTCATACATATCAGAAAATGAGAGCCATATCACACCCTGACATCCAAATGTCCCAGCAGACTGTGAACTGAAAATCCTGGGACTCAGCTGTTTGAGATCCTGGAGGTCCAAATGGAGTCTGAATCCCGTCATGGGGAGATAACCAAAGACGGACACGTGGACAGACTTCAAACCATCAGAAACCTGACAGACCTGTAGCAGAATCTGTGTTTCTGACGATGAACCACTCTGCTCTCCTTCCCTGAGTCTCTGTGATTCCTTTATTTTTCTCTGCATCGCGACTGCTCCTCCTCTCTTAACAAATATGCATGGCATGAAAGAAACTGACTCAAACCAGAAGAGAGACAATCAAGGTGACGAATTCTGACAAACCTGGAGAAGAAGCGATGTTTAAGAAAACAAAATTATCATCATCATCATAGTGCACCTGACAACCTTTTCAGCCAAGAAAGAACTGCTAACATGAGAAAGCCCTGCAGAAAATGCTTGTTTCTGAAATCACCATGGATGAGAAGATCCCACCTCCTAGAGAGGAGATCCTGCATACACCTGTGGAGGATGTGGGGAATAAAAAAGAAACCTAAGAAAATATCAGGGAACATATTTGCAGGACTGTTGTGGGACAAAATGACTTTGCCAGTCTTTGTTTTCCAGCATGAATATTTTGCATGACTTCTGCAAGCCACGATGATCTCCTCATGAAGAATAGGGCAACATCGCCAGAAAATCACTTTAACATTCAACATGATGTCTTTCAATAATGTGGGTTTAACTGACATTTTTCTCCATTTAGTTTGATAAAAAAAATCTATCTGATGGGGACAGAAACAGGTTTTAGCATCTCTTGTTGTCTTCAAGTAATCTTTGGATCCCATCTCACCAACGTTTTCTGCTCGGACAACGCAAATCTCCAGCATCATACCCTCAACTACTGCCACTGACAAGTGGGTATGTTTGGGTCCATCCTTCAGAGTCTCTTCCAGAGTCTCCTCCAGAGTTTCAGATTCATCCTGGATCTGTTCTGCTTTCCTTTTGTTGTTGGACTTAAATTCAGATGATTCCGTTTGGACTTCTTAAGTATGAATGAACTAACCAAATGATGTTTCCCCCACTTTTTAACTCATCTAAAACCAAAATATTGTCTCTCTGCTGGTGAAGGTTTTCTGCATGAACATGTTTTTGTCTCATATCAGTTCATGGGGTGAAGTCTGAAGCTTTAAACTTATGAATGTAAAACAGAAACAAAGCTTTGTACTTGTGGAGCTTCGGAGCTGATCTTTGATTCCGTCAAACACTTGATCCATCCCTCTTATTTTGCCCACTGATGGATGGGTGTCCATCAGCGAGGGTCCGGGGTAGTTTAACGTGGTCATCGCCATTATTATGGCCCCGCGATAAGAGTTGTGGGGAACTTCTGCGGTACTTCAACAGGGCCCTGAAAAACCGCTGGGGGGTATGCCATGGGAGAAGATGCCGTTCATCATGGCCATGTGCACAAGCCATCTCGACTCCCTCCATGTCAGTCTCGTGATTTTCTTCTTTTTCTTCATCGTCTTCTTCCTTCATTTACTCGGCAGTGGCAGACAGAAGACGTGGTGGATTGTCTCCACTAAGTGGTAGTGAGAGGTAGTCCTTCAGGTCAGTGGATGTGTGCGGGTCCTACACTGAAACGGAGACATGCTGTGCCGAGGAGGTTGGCCCTGGTACAGTTGTAGCCTCTGAGATTTTAGTTCACACCCCCATCGATGGAAACCCGCCTAATGCTTCTTTTCCTTCCCATCCTTAATGATGGAGTCAGAGATCTCGCTTCCTCCTGCTGCGCACAAAGATGAGTGCTGGTGGTTTCTTCTTAACCCTTTCATGTATGAATCATTAAAAAACAAATTCTCTTTCTCTCACATACACACACACACACACAAATCACTCAGAAAAATTAACAACACCTAAATTAAAGCATTGAAAGCAACAGCTTTACACCCTTAAAAAAAAAAGTACAAGATTTTGTTAAATACATTTGTTTGCCTTTAAGGAAATACAAGGTGATGTTGGTGTTTATGTTTTTATCTTTTGTGGATCCACTCCTGTGGACAACATTTAGCACAAATAATTTTATTCTTCTATTGAAAAAAAAAAAAAAACTAATTACAGTTACAGTACAGGTACAGTTTTTGGTACTCCAATCTGGTTATCTGTGCATGAAAGGGTTAAGTAATGCTTCCATCCCTGAACAAACATCTTATATGCCGGCAGCTCCTTCATGACAGCAAACACACGCTCAGTTGATGGCTGAACAAATATTCATCAACCCTCTGACCAGTAAAAGGTGGTCAAGCTTGTATGTAACTGTGACAACGAGTTGAGACAAACTGGCTAGTTTCTAAGAGTCGGCGTCTGACCGGTTCCCCAAAAGCAATGCAAGCAGAAGAAATTCTCCTGGTCTGAGGAAAGAACAACAGGGTTTCACAGAGGGAGCGATACAGAACGATGGCATGTAGATGGATTTGATCTGTGACTGACGTGTACAGGAACTCAGACTCTGCTTGATTCCACATGAGCTGGTCCAACCAGACCTTCACCGCTGCAGACATGGATGGATCACTTCCGTTTGGTAGATGGCTCATCAAGCGTAAGTCAAACCAGCCAAGACACCCCACAATCACAAAGATAGAAACCACAAATCCAAAGTTAACCAGCAGAAAAATGGCAAAATAGAGAGAAAACCTACAACAGAAAATAAGAAGAAGCAGATTGAAGGTGTGAAGACCTGCACCATGGATAATGAAAGACATCCAACATCCAGATTAGAGGTCCAGGTCCTCATCCTTCCATCACATTTTGATCCTTCATCCAAACAAACTGAAGTGACCACATTAACATGGTTTTATTTCTCCCTGTTTGCTTCTGTATGAAGACCAGATCTCCAGAACTAGATCCATCCATGTGTGCAGGTTCCCAACTAAATAATCACCCTGATGCCCTTGTTCTTGTGAAAAATGTCTTTAAATGCTTCAAATGAAAAGAAAGAAATGTGGACCCAGCTTCCAATAAGGGCTACTGAGCTAAAAGAGTCTCCTTCAAAACTGCTGCAATAACGATCTGATGTGCATGATGTGAAATATTTAAACCACCTTACTTTGGTAAATTTCCCAAACATCTAATTATCTTTGCATTATTAACAACAACTCCGAGAATGTGAGCTGGGCAGCTTTTATGCACTTTATAAATTTTAGATTTAAACAGTAGTAGCATTCGCAGACGTCAGTCAGACCTGGGGCAAACCCAAACTCTAATTTGAAAAAAGTCTAGGACGACAAGCTTTGCAGATACTGCACACATATCTAAGATCAATAAACAAACTGTAGCATGTCTGAAGAAAACCCAGCAGGAAGTGATGTGAGCAGCTCTGAGTCATTCACGAGGAGACTTTGGTATCAAATTGCAATGAAACGGGGCCTATCTCAGGAATATTGTGTTTTTAAAAAATCTGAGCTAGAACATTAATGAACAAGATGTTTCCGCTGTAAATATTTTCAAAAAGGTTTAATTACCAATTTCAAATGGATTCTGATCATTTGAATGAATAAATCTGGATCTGTAGTCTTACTTGAAGGCTGGAGGCAGATGTTCAGTCTGGACTCCGCTCCATCGCCCCGCCAGCGGTACTGTACCAGTTAGAAGAGCCGGTTCTGCTGATCGATATCAGAACTAGTTTAAACGTCTGTCTTCCTGTCAAACATCCATCCAAGTACTGTAGCAGAAAGTTCTTTGCTTTCAGCATCACTTTATGCTAAAACTGTATTTTTGGGATGCAAATATATTTTGTAATATTAACATGTGCAGTTATGATGAATTATGATCATTGAAATTAACGATGCACCTGTACAAGCTTCTGTTTTTGAGCACGCAGAGACTACGTCATGTTAACTTTCTGTTGGAAACGAATGTGTTTATGTGTCATGCGGTTGGGGGAGTTCAGTCAGATCAATGACTTCATCCACCCATCCATCCATCCATCCATCCATCCATCCATCCATCCATCCATCCATCCATCCATCCATCCATCCATCCATCCATCCATCCATTCTCTGTTACATCTTCATCCTTCTTTATTGGTCACTCCTCAGACTCGGATCTCACAAGTTCATCAGATCCCTCATCTCCTTGTAAAGCAACGTAGAAATCCTGCCAGTGAAACAGGAGTCTTAACTACAAAAACAAATCACCAATATTTATATGTAGCAAATAAAGTGGAATGAAGCCTCATATCACTGAGTTAATACGTTGTGAAAAGAAAACAAATTTAACTGTATTTTTACTTAATAATCAAAAAAGTTCAGTGAGAAACCAGCATAAATGTTACTTAAACATGACAGTTTTCCCCTTATTTATGTCCATCTTAGTATCAGGAAGGCCAAAAGGAACCCACAAGAAAAGGGAGGCAGAAGAATGATTCACCCTCAAGGCCTTTTTCTTCTTTTTAATCTAATTTACATCTTTTCTCATCTGTTTTTTCAGCCTCACTGTGGTTAATTTGACTGTTCTACTTCTGAAGCGTGGTAGATTTGAGGCCAGCGTAGTAATTTGTCCTCCTGGTTTAACAAGTGGCAGTTTCAGTCAATCATTTCACACCAGAAACATCCAGAATATTTTACTACCACACACAAAAAGATAAAAACATTTAAATCTTCATCTATTTTTGTTACAGCAGGCCCCTGAGACAGAATATTTTGTAGATGAAGTTACTGCTGATTTCGACAGGATTAGTTTTACATGGAAAAGTGGGATGAACTACTTGAACTTAGCCATCTCAGTAATCTGACACTCGGGGTCAGTAAAGATTACGGCAACTTTTAAGATATAGAATTGTTTGAAAATATTACGTCACTGAATACTAAACATATGTGAACAGACCCGCTGTAAATGTTAGTAAATCCCACGGCTTTAACCAAGTATGGAGATAATTAGTCCTGCGTTCTAGGTCATTAGTCTTGTGTTCTAGGTCGTTATTGTTGTGTTCCAGGTTGCTAGTCTTGCATTCTAGGTTTTTAGGTAGGTCGTTAGTACTACGTTCCATATCATTGGTTCTGCCTTCTGGGTTGTTAGTCTTGCGTTCTACAATGTTAGTCTTACGTTCCAGGCCATTAGTCTTGCGACTCAGTCAACAGCCCTGGATTCAAAGTTTTAGTCTTGTTTTAGATTGTAAGTCCTGCATTCAAGGTCATTAAGTTCTGTATTCTAGGTTGGTAGGTCATTAGTCTACCATTCCAGGTCATTATTCTTGTATCTAGGTCACTAGTCCTGCATTATAGGTCATTAGTCTTGCGTACTAAGTCATTAGTTCTATGTTCTAGGGTTGCAAGTCTTGCACCCTTGGTTGTTAGTTTTGCATTAGACATCGTTCGACTTGCATTCAAGGTTGTTAGTCCTACGTTCTAGGTCATTAACCTTGCATTCTGGGTGATTAGACCTTCGTCCTACATCGTAAATCCTGTGTCTAGGTCCTTAGTCTTGTGTCCTAGGTTGTTGGTCTTGCCTTCTAGGTTGTTAATCTTGTGATCTAGGTTGTTAGTTTTGCCTTCTTGGCAAATCTCAAATCTCTGCAAACAATGAACATCTAGAAGTGTTAAAGCACTTTAAGAAGCACAAACCCTGTGTTAGCTCTAGGTAAATGCTTATTAGCGATGGAACCCAATCAGAATTAAACCAACGTCAATTGACTTAATATCACTAATCACTAAACAACGAGTGTATGTAAGTAGAACGTTTACAGTAGTGCTTAAATCAAGTTTCTCCTCCCACTTCTGCTAGTTTAACTGAGATTTCTTATCCTGTACAAGCTGGTCACTAAAACTACGGACATCTCGTAGTAAAAGTACTTTACCCACCTCTACCTGCAAAGATTATCCCATCTAAATATGCCTTTAGTTTGTTGGGTTTGTGTGGACAAACCCACAGCTGTGAATGTTCTCTCGTTGGGTTTGTGGGTTATGTTTTGTATGTTTGTGTAAATGCCATGTTTCTGAGACCAAGAAAAATTGAACTGAACAATTCCCATCTCTGGTTTTACTTTATTTAACGCTTTGCATTTCAGATGTTCACACAGGCTCATGAATTTATCCAGGCAGTGTAGACGTAAAGTGTATAAGGTGCAACTTTTACAAAATTATAATACATACAAACATACTTTTACCTTTGGCCACATTTTACAATGTCAGAAAAGATGACACTGTCTAAGGTTTAGTTTTAAATGTTTGATTTTGAGCAACTGACATAAATAATGATGCACATGTTGTAGTTTTCCTGAATTTTTCCTTATAGGTAAATGTAAATGGTCCTTAGAAACATAGGTCTGTCCACCTGCAGTAATGGGCGGAGACATGTTAAGGTCCTGGGTAAACTGGTGAAGCCTCAGTTACACTAATCTGGACACTAGTTCATAGTGTTCAGGTCCTGGATACACTGATGAAGCCTCAGGCTGCTTTTACACCTATGCGGGCCCAAATCGCTTAGTTTTTTAAGCTCGATGTGGTTCGGTTTCTCGGATTCTCTGCCCATCGGTGAAGAGAAATTCAACTTTGGTCCAAGACCAAGTAATTGATGTGTGGTCTTCATTTGACTCTAATTATGAATCCTGGTAAGAATGTGCAACTAATTCATGCAAATTCACTAAGACAATAAGTTGACTAGAAGGACAAGTTATCAACAAAGATTTACCAAAATGACAAATCTGCTTAGGTTCACTGAAATTACAACTAATCAGTGCAAGTTCACCACATCACAAGCAGAACACGTGTGTATTCTACAACACAGGACCTTCTTCCAGCATTTTTCTTTTTTTTTTTGTGTACTGCAGACACATGATCAATAAGATAAGGATGTGGTTACCTGGTTTGGTACAGCTGGAGTTTTGTCTGCTGGTAAAAACCATCCAAATCAAAGTGAAACTTGTGAAGTGACTCAAACCAGAACAAACGAGGGTGTGAAAGCAGCCTCAGTTACACTCACCAGGGCCAATTATTTAAGGCCTAAAATGTTTAGATGAACAAGTCAAAAAGCTTTTAATCCTGAATATAATGTTGCTTTTTAGGCAGACTCAACTTGTTCCTTGCTAAAAAATATATCAGAGTGGAAGAAGATTGTAAAATGTCCGGTTCTCTGGTTCCTGCAGCACGTTCTGCTCCTCACCATGCTCCTCACACCACCCTTCCATCTTCTCTTCCTTCTTACTCCCCCAACTTCTCCTTCAGGTATTTGAGGAAGAAGCTTCTTTTTGCATCTCCTATTTTTGTGTTTGTATACTTTTTATGATTCCGAGTGCATGTGTGCGACTTCAGTTTTGACTGAGAATCATGATAGGTTTTGAGAAGGGAAGCCTCTCATCCGTGGACAGAAAGATGTCTTCTCTTCTGTGTTTGGTGATAGAAGATCATGTCGGACATCTGTCTTTATGTTGTGATGCCACATCTTCATGAAGCAGAGTTTAAAACCACCGCTGGACTGTTCCAAGTTCAGTTATAAGTCCAGCGTCAGTTTAAAAGAAGCTTTGAGGCTTAATTTTTCCATGTTGATGTTTTGGAAACACGTTGCTTATTTGGGTCACCCTTTGATGACAAGCATCCAAAATCTGACCTCAAAGAAATAAAAACCCCATGTCATGTGCTGTTCCTCCTCCAAAGGCGCCTCACCTGTTCATCAGGTATCTTCTGTCCCGCTGGCCCATTGAGTCATCAGTGGCTTTACAAGTTTAAATTCAATAAAGACACAGAAGAAAGAATCCAGAGATGCAACGATGAGAGGCTTCCCTCCGGTAATGAATGAGGTCTGTTAGAAAAACGGTGGGTCTGATTAAAGTCTCACCACCGCAGAGAAAACTAAAAAAATACATTAAAATAAAAAAAATGTCAAGAACTGTATAAAATGTACTTAAATGGAATGTCTAACATATTACGTTTTCTATTTTTGAAAGATATATTTAAAAAATCAAACGGTAAAACCGTTAATTCTACAGATTTTGTGAAAAGAAACTTATTTAAAAAAAACACAGTTCTTTAAAACATATGACGGTCTGACTGTGAATGCTGAGTTATCTGACCTACTATCCCCCTTATCTGATAGGATCATTAAGGAAACAAAAAAAAAAAACATGAAAAATAATCTCAAAGCTACTGCGAAAAGCCAACACATTCAGTTTAATGAGAAAATCCCAGAACTAAATAAAAACATTTAAACTGACTTTTCACTTTTGTCCTGGTTCTTTTTTATTATGTATACAGAAATTCATGCACATGTTTTCATCTTCTGTTTTACGGTGAAGACCAGGCCAGAGTACTTAAATATTATTTATTCATTAAACAGATGGCCAGTTTTCAGTTTTAATGTTCAGATGTGTTTTTCTTTTGCAAACAATCTATAAAACCTAACCCTGACCCAAAATGGATTTGGCAGCATGTTATATTTTTAATTTACCATTAAAATGTACATCTGAACACAGACAGACAATGTTCTGACCATGAACATCCATCCATCAAGCCATTTTTGGGGGGTCACGGGGGTCTGCTGGTGCCCATCCCAGCTTACTACAGGTGAGAGGCAGGGGTCCACCCTGAACAGGTCGCCAGTCCATCACACAGAGACACCATGAACATTATCTGCACAAATAAATCTGTTTTTAAAAGGAAGACAACATGCCAAAAATATCACATCATTAGACTATACTGTATGTAGTGGATGCAGGTTAATATCATTGTATTATATCATACTATAACTACAGTGGGAAAGAGACAGAAAAGGTGACCAGGGGAACTGTTTTGAAAAGAACCCCACCAACAAATCACTGAATCGCCGAGATGTGAGTTCACACGGGATAGGAATGATCTCAAGACCTCTGTGTGTGCTGAAACTGGGTAGGTAACTGACAATGACATTTTTACCTCACAAATCACAGACATACCCCAGTCACTCTGGATTATTACTATAAATGTCCAGTTATTATAAATGACTGCGTAATTTTAGTCCAGAGTGAATGAATCAATACACAATCTGACAGAAACGCATTCGTAATCTGGTTTCAGTACAGCAGTGTGTAGCAGCAGGTGTGTCACTGTCGCTAAACAAAAAGGAAAATGTCTGTTAAAACATATATATTTATTTATTTTATTCACACATCTCTGCTCAGGATAACTGATAACCTGCTAGAGCCGTTTTCTTTCCCATTAGTCCACCATGTAGAGTGAGAGGTTGTTTTTTAACTTCCTGCAGTGACACGTTTGATGGATGTTCTGACTAGATTCTGTACCTGCTGTCATCTTGGGTGTAGATGTGAAACTCCTCCTTCAGGTGTTTTTGGTACAGTGTCTTGGAAACGTGTCTTAAATGCTCTGAAAAATTGAAACTCCCGGTGGATTTCAGAAGTCTGCTGGACCAACATCCAGCAGACTTTTTTTAAGCAAACTTCTTTCATTTGTTTGACGTCATGTTGTAATGGCCGCAAATTTTGGCGTTTTTTTGGAAAATACGTTTCTGTTGTTCAGTACTAAACGAGAATTACTTTGTTCAGAAAAAGTAATTCACAATCTGAAATCAATTTCTTCGGTCCTCTGCTGCCAAGAAATGAACACATTTGTTCCACTTTTGGCCTGAATAAACAAGCTGCATCCTCTTTGTGGTGGACAGCAAACTTTCCCGCACAACCAAAAATACATTCCCTAGGGGACTCTTTAGAAAGAAATCCAGAATATTTAGGAACAAGTACTAGCACATCCACCAGGATGGAAAACACTTGGGAGACGGTAGGTGCCTCATCATTCATGCAAAAGGAAACTCAAGATCTACCTATGTCCATGGGGAAACTCAGAATCTGCTGATGTCCACGAGCATCTTCACAATTGTGCAGATCTCAAATTTGAGATCTGCCAATGTCCATAAAGATGTTCAGGGAAAAGACTCAGGCTCAGCAGATGTCTGTGAACATCTCCAGGAGCACACTCTGGATCTGCTGATGCCCAGACTCCAGACTTTAGACATTAACTATAAAGTTGTTTTTTTTTTTTTTATCCAAGTATTAATGGTTAATAAATGAGGTTTGATTAAGTTGGGTCTAATGTGTGTTTTTCTTGTATGTTTCTAAGGACCAAGTCCACGCCTTGATCACATCAAGACAAATCAAGACAAAATATGGAAACTTCAAAAGCCTGTGATTGATCAGATTGATGAAAATCTAAATGAAGGGGAAGACCTTCCTAAACAGTCTGTTTGTAATGACGTCTAGGAGATGAGTTTGTGATTTAGAAGAAGCTATTTGTACTTCTGGCTTAGGGAGCTCAAAAGGACAGAAACAGACAAAAATCAGGTTCAGCAGTCATTTCCAAAACTAAGAGATGACAGGTAAAAAGAGTCACAAACTTTGTCTTTAATGACACCGTGTGAAAGACTGTACTGAGGTGTCAACAACTGCTCCAGAGTGTCAGGTCAGGACACCAGTAATGTTCAAGTGAGGGTGGAAAAACAGGCAGATCCAATGAATAAAGCCCTTCATCTAAAAAGAGAATGTGTGTGTGTTTTCTGTAAACAAAGCATAATGATACAAACTGATTTAGAAATTAAATTACTCCATGAACCGGAAGGATACAGAGCTGTACATAAATACAGTATATAACACATATTGTGTGATGCCCAATACATATATAGCAGATAACAGTATCAGTAACCATAACAACATTCTCTCTGCTTATGACGAGTGAGCACCTACCTCAAACGGAAACACACCTTCCACGTCTCCTTCCTACAGTGAGGAACCACCACCCCAATGTCAAGCCCGAGACACTGCCCCTGTCCACACATACAGAAGAGTATCAACCACGACAGCCCTACAACATCTCAACTCAGGGCACACTTCCTCCGCTCCACAACCCTGCCACCGGGGAGCCAGAGTACCCAGGTTTCTCCATGGAAGACATGTAGTTGGGATGAAGAAGTTCCTTGAAGGATTCCTTCTACCATTTGACGACATTCACAGTCAAGGTCATTACCCTTTAACTCGTCTCTTTATGTTAGAACATAATGTTTATTATGGACCAGCTGCGACTAGAACAGAAGTTCAAAAACAGAACGGTGCTTGAATTTGGATTAAAGAGTCCCTTCTTCTTAATCACACCTCTCAACATAATACTGTTGTTGCCCACATGGGCACTGAAATTGAACAGCTAGTTTTGGCAGCTGGGGGTCAGCCTACCAAGCCAGTCCAGACCCCAGACCCCAGACCCCAGACCCCAGACCCCAGACCCCATGGGTAAAGCCCCAGTCACAACCTGCTCGTCAACAATCTGATGACATCTTGTATGGACACACCCTTGGTCATATCCAAGATGGCGCCGCTGTGCAAGGCTGGCCGTCTCCCCGCCCGTTTATCGAGTGTGTCTGGACTTGTTTTTGTGGTTTTATTGTTTTTTGCGTGTCTCCAAGATTTGTCTGCTCTGATAGTTTATGATCGTCAAGTGCTTCTCAACATTAGAGATTTTGTGGAGACGCGGCCGAGCCTTGGCCCGGGACCTAAAGCAGGAGTTCGGTCGTTCCTGGCGTCTGTTCCGGCGTACCTCCGTCGTCCACCTCCAGCTACCTACTTGCGGAGAAAGCGCTTCAGAAGACGTGGGAAACGTGGAGGTGTACTGGTGAGACTAAGGGCATCTCTGAGATCTGGCTGTGGATCGGGCCCCTCTCTCAGACGATGGGTGATCTTCCGACCACTGCGCCTGCGATGGATCTGTCCTGTCCTCCCTGCGCCGTCAGCTGGCGGCCCGCCTGTCACCGGCCCCGCCTGTCACCGGCCCCGCCTGTCACCGGTCCCACCTGTCACCGGCCCCGCCTGTCTCCGGCGGGGCCTGACCCGGCGTCCCCGCAGAGCCGATCTTGCTAACCTTCGCCAACTCGCCAGAGCCCCGGAGTCTAACCAGGAGGATGTGGTGCTACGTTTGGCTCTAATCAACGTCAGATCACTGACTAATAAAACTTTGATCCTGAATGACTTCTTCGTCTCCCGGGAGCTGGATTTTCTGTTCATCACGGAGCTGGTGAGTCCGCTCCGTTCTCCGAACTTCTCCCTCCGGACTGCTTATTCTTCAACTCTCCCCGGACATCTGGCCGAGGTGGTGGACTGGCTTCAGTCTTCAAATTCAGCTTCAACTGCCGACGCGTTTCTCCTGACACATTCTCCAGTTTTGAGCTACAGACTTTTGTCATAAACTCGGACTCTCCCATTATGTGTGTTTTAGTTTATCGACCACCAAAATTTACTAAGGACTTCATTCAGGACTTTGCAGACCTGGTGGCAAGCATAACTGTGGACTTTGATCGTTTTTTAATTGTCGGTGATTTTAATATTCATGTTTGTTGTGAGTCCAAACCTTTGGCCCGGGAGTTTTTAACTCTTATTGACTCCTTTAATCTCACCCAGTCTGTGACAGGTGCGACTCACCAAAAAGGGCACGTTTTAGACCTTGTTTTATCCTTTGGTGTAAATTTAAATGTTACTGACATCGTTGATGCTGGTATTTCTGACCACTTTGCTGTTTTTTTTTCTGTTGCGATTCCGGGTCCGAATGTCAGGCGACGCACAGCGGAGCGCTATGCGCGCACTATAACCGCTTCCACGGCTGCGCAGTTCGCTGCAGCCTTCGGCAGCTCGTTGGGGTCCTTCAGGGACTGTTTGGTCAATCTAAGTCCCGATGAATGCCTAACCGTTTTTAATGCGATCTGCACCGATATCCTGGACATGGTGGCTCCGGTCAGGAGGAAGCGATCCAAACCAGTGACAGAGCCGTGGTTGAATGAGACCACCCGGACCCTGCGACGGGCCTGCAGACGCGCTGAGCGGAAATATAAAAAAGATCATCTTCACATTTCCTTTGAAATTTTTAAAACGAGTTTATTAGAATACCAGAGAGCTGTTAAATCTGCTAAAACACACTTTTTTTCTAACCTTATATCAAGCAATTCTGATAAGCCTCAGTTTCTTTTTAAAGTTCTTAATTCTCTTTTACATCCTGGGGACCCAGATGGTATTGTGCCATCACAGATACTGTGCAATAGATTTCTGGAGTATTTTATAAACAAGATCTCCTCTACTCGACCGCCTTTGCCTTTATCCTTGTCCTTGGCAGATCCTGTATCTGCAACCGTTTGCAATGTTGTTTTTGAGACTTTTGAGCCTGTGTCCCTATCTTCTTTGACTGAAATTGTCAAACACCTCAAGCCTTCCAACTGTCCTAAGGACAGTGTCCCGGCTCGGCTCTTTAAGAATGTTTTTAACAGCATAGGGCTGTGTGTTGTTGGTTTGATTAATTCATCTTTGAACTCCGGTTGTGTTCCAGCTGCTTTCAAACATGCTGTGGTGCAGCCGCTCCTTAAAAAGCCTAATCTAGACACTTCAGTTCTTGCGAATTACAGGCCAATTTCAAAGCTCCCGTTTTTATCTAAAATTTTAGAGAAAACTGTTTTTAACCAATTACAATCTCATCTTGATCTTAATGATACTTTAGAGAAATTCCAGTCTGGTTTTAAACGATTTCATAGCACCGAAACTGCTCTCCTTAGAGTTTTTAATGACCTGCTCCTGTCCGCGGACCGCGGCAACCCGACTGTTCTGGTTCTACTGGATCTCACTGCTGCCTTTGATACAGTAGATCACCAAATCTTGCTATCGCGGCTTGAGAACTACGTAGGCATTAAAGGCACTGTTCTACATTGGTTCCGGTCTTATTTAGAAAGCAGGAGTTTCTCTGTTTGTTTGGGCCAGTTTTTCTCGTCTGCATCCCCTCTTAATTGTGGGGTGCCTCAAGGTTCCATATTGGGTCCAATTCTTTTTTCTTTGTATATGCTTCCCTTGGGCTCCATTTTTCGGAAACACAAAATTGCTTTCCACTGTTTTGCCGATGACCTACAAATTTACCTGCCCATAGAGTCTAAGTGCAAAAAGTCAATTGAACCTCTCCTCATCTGTCTCGAGGAAGTCCAGTCTTGGTTGCAGAGTAACTTTCTCAATCTAAACAAAAATAAAACAGAAATAATAGTCTTCGGTCAGCCAAATATTTTAGATGGGCATGACAGTGTGATTGGTCCCTTATCTGTGTACTGTAAACAATCTGTAAGGAATCTTGGTGTGATTTTTGATTCTGGTTTTAAGTTTGACAAACAGATCGGTTCAGTGGTCAAAGCTAGCTTTTTCCATCTACGGCTTTTAAGTAAGGTAAAACCATACCTTCCTTTGAAAGACCTGGAGAGAGCTATTCATTCTTTTATCACCTGCCGGCTAGATTACTGTAATTCCCTCTACTCTGGGATTGACCAGCTGTTGCTCCGCCGCCTGCAGACGGTTCAGAATGCAGCAGCTCGTCTGCTGACTAACAAGAAACGTCGTGATCATATCACTCCTGTCCTGGCCACCCTGCACTGGCTTCCAGTCCAGTACAGGATCCATTTTAAGATTTTATTACTGGTTTTTAAGAGTTTAAACGGTACGGCACCGTCTTATTTATCTGAGCTTTTAAACCTCCATGTTCCGGTCAGAGCTCTGAGGTCCACCAATCAGTTACTTTTAACTATTCCTCGATCTAAACTTAAAAGCAGAGGGGATCGATCCTTTTCCTTCACTGCCCCCAAATTATGGAACAGACTACCTTTTAATATCAGATCTGCTGAGACCACTGAACGTTTTAAAACCCTGTTAAAAACACACCTCTATGCACTGGCGTTCCCACCATCCTGAGCATGACATCTTGGCTTCTTGTGTATGAGTACTTGTATGATTGTAGTTTATTACCTTTGTTTTAATTGTTTTTAATTATATGTATTACTTTTATTGTACTGTTTTATGTTTTATTTTAAATCTGCACTAGTATGGATATTTTTTTTTTTGTTTATTGGTCAGTCTGGAATTTTCCTGTTCTTATGCTGTACAGCACTTTGGCTAAACTGAGGTTTTTTTAAATAGTGCTTTATAAATAAACTTGAATTGAAAAAATTGAAAAACAAGCCCCTTACTCGTGGACCTGGCTCCAGGGTGGGCTTCCAGTGACCCTTGTGCAGACATGGACATCAAGGTCTTCATATGATTTGATCAAATTTCCATTAATCTCGCTCACTCCAAAGGACCAGGTTGCCCCAGAGAACATAGCTTCTGGGGCACCTTGGGGGAACAAACTGGTCATCATCATAAGATAGAGATTTGAGGAGGGAATTTTGGAAGGATCCTTTTGTTTCACTCGACAGCAATAATATTCTCAAGAGTATATGCTCCTGAAAGAAAGGCCACCATCCCATCCATAATTTTATTGAATTAAATGTTTAACTTGTAAATATTTCTTAGGTTAAAGGATTATCAAACAGTAAAGGTCTTGGCACAACACTATAAACCTGTAAGCAGCAATAACTGACATTTCTCAGGCGTCTTCAGGTGGGAAAATCCCTTTGTCAGTATTTTGTTAATTAGTCCCACAACACCTCAGAAGGCTAAATAGTAATTTCTGGCATCCCAGAGTCACTCCTCTAACGCCAGCGCTCATTGCTCCAAAAAAGAGGGTAAGAGGGTAAAGACTTTTTGTTTTGTGATCCAGTCAGAACATTTATAACCAAACTGAAAACTGACATTGACATGAGCTGTACCTTCTGTAGGTGCTCGCAGACACAGTCATCTCTTCTGAACTGCAGTCACTCAAAGACTGAGGTGAGTTTTGGTGTTATTTTGATCAGTGTTTGTCATTTAAACAGCATATTAATCAGGTTTGTAAGACTGCGTTTTTCCACCTCTGTAATATCACAAAGATCAGGACCATCCTCTCCCAGAGTGATGCTGGAAAACTAATTCTTCTAGACTAGATTACTGTAATGCATTGTTTGCTGGATGTCCAAGTAATTCTCTGAATATCCTCCAGACCACGTCTCTCCAGTTTTAGCTTCCATTCATTGGCCCCGTAAAACGTACCCATGTTGAATGGATCCATTAATCCAATTAAAAATGTTATTACTTGCATATAAAGTCCAAAATGGCCTAGCACTGCAATATTTACAAGACCTGATAGAACCATATGTTCCTAACAGAGTTCTCCGTTCTCAGAGTGCAGGTTTACTCGTAGTTCCTAGAAGATCCAGATGTAGATTTGGAGGACGGGTCTTCTGTTATCAGGAACCATCACTATGGAACCAACTTCCAGTTTGGGTGAAGGAGGCTGACACCACCTCCACCTTTAAAACATTTCTGTTTAACATATAGTTAGTACTTTAGTGTGTTAGGACCAGTAGTCACAGCTGCAGCTGCAGGACCAGACTGGAGCAGCTGGTCTTCAACACAGCTTCATCCAGATCTGCTGCTGTAGACCTGCTGCAGGGGGACCCCAACATGGTCCACTGACTGGTGCCCCTCACCTCCTCTGTTTCTCTGTCCCTTCTTCACCTCAATCCTCAGTTATTAATTAGAAGTATCTCATCAGTATAATTGTGGTCCATTGTTCTTGTAGTTTGTTGTGCTGGTCTGTCTCCTCTTTTTCTCTTCTGTAGATGTTTGCAGACCAGATCCTCAGGAGCTGCTTGGTGACCTGCAGTCCCACCCTCTGACCATCCCAGTGTTCACCTCCACCTGTCTGTTGATGTCTCTGTTGGATACCTGCTGACATCCTGACCTGCATCCTCGTCTATGTGGATCATCAACTATCCATATATCACCCATATATACATGGAAGTCTTAGTTCTGCTGCTGATGGATAATTATACTATTGTATCCTGTCTTGTACCTTTGACTGTGTGTCTATGTCTCTATTTTCTCTCTACGTCCTACCCGTCTGGTCTTCGGCAGGAGGATCCCCCCTTATGATCCAGGTCCTGACCCAGGTTTCTGCCCTCTTAATTCAATTCAATTTCAATTTCATTTATATAGCGTCTATTACAACACAAGTTGTCTCTAGGATCTTTCCAGATACCAGAACATGACCCCCGAGCAATTATGACATAAACAACGGCAGGCAAAAACTTCCCTTTAAGGGGGAAGAAACCTTGAGCAGGACCTGGATCATAAGGGGGGACCCTCCTGCCGAAGACCAGCCGGGTAGAGCAAGAAATAAGAAAGAATAGAGACATAGAGACACCGTCAAAGGTACAAGACAGGATACATTAGTAACTATCATCAGTAGTCCAATTAGACTTCTGTGTATATGGGTGATATATGGATAGACGGTGATACAAGGGGATGAGGACTGCAGGTCGGGATGTCAGCAAGTATCCAACAGACATCCATACAGACAGGTGAAGACAGACACTGGGATGGTCAGAGGTGGAACTGCTGGTCAGCAAGCAGCTCCTGAGGTTCTGGTCCGCAGGACATGCAAAGAAGAGGAAAAGAAGGGCCAGACAAGCACAAAAAACTACCAGAACAATGGACCACAATTAAGTTTATGGGATACTGTTAATAACTGAGGGTTGAGGTGAAGCAGAGACAGAGAAGGCAAAGAGAAACAGAGAAGGTGAAAGGCACCACTCAGTGGATCATGTTGGTGCCCCCCTGCAGCAGAGGCCTACAGCAGCATATCTACACCGAAGCTGTTTAAGATGAGCTGCTCTAATCTGGTCCTGCAGCTGCAGCTTTGACTACTGGCCCTGACACATTAAGGTACTAAATATACACTAACTATATGCTTTATTAAACAGAAATGTTTTAAGTTTAGTTTTAAAGGTGGAGGTGGTGTCAGCCTCCTTAACCCAAACTGGAAGTTGGTTCCAGAGTGATGGTGCCTGATAACAGAAAGCCGTCCTCCAAATCTACATCTGGATCTTCTAGGAACTACGAGTAAACCTGCACTCTGAGAACGGAGAACTCTATTAGGAACGTACGGTACTATCAGGTCTTGCAAATATCGCGGCGCTAGGCCATTTTGGACTTTATATGCAAATAATAAAATTTTGAATTGGATTCTAAATTTTACGTGGAGCCAATGGAGGGAAGCTAAAACTAGAGAGACGTGGTCTCTCTTGTTGATTCCTGTCAGCACTCGCGATGCTGCATTTTGGATCAGCTGGAGGCTGTTCAGAGAATTACTTGGACATCCAGCCAACAACACGTTACAGTAATCTAGTCTAGAAGATACGAATGCGTAAATTAGTTTTCCAGCATCACTCTGGGAGAGGATGGTCCTGATCTTTGCGATATTACAGAGGTGGAAAAACGCAGTCTTACAAACCTGATTAATATGCTGTTGAAATGACAAATCCTGATCGAATATAACGCCAAGGTTTCGCACAGTTTTACTGGAGGCCATCGCAACACCATCTAATCCCTTCCTAAGCTGTTTGGGACCTCAAACAACAACCTCTGTTTTATCAGAATTTAGTAGCAAAAAATTTCTGGACATCCAGTCGTTGATGTCCTTAAGACACATCTGAAGTTTGTCTAATGGTTCTGTTTCATCTTCATAGACAGATACAGCTGCGTATCATCAGCATAACAATGAAAATTAATGCCGTGGTTCTGGATAATACTTCCTAAGGGCTGCATGTATAAACTGAACAAGATTGGCCCTAGCACTGAACCCTGCGGGACACCATAGCAGACCCTTGTCTGTACTGAAGAAACCTCATTAACATGAACAAACTGGAATCTATCAGACAGATATGATTTAAATCAATCTAGAACTGTCCCTTTAATCCCAACAACATACTCTAGTGTCTGCTGTAAAATTTTGTGATCTATAGTATCAAAAGCAGCGCTGAGGTCCAGCAGAACCAGTATGGACACTAATCCATTATCTGAGGCCATAAGAAGGTCATTCGAGACTGGAACCAATGCTGTTTCTGTGCTATGATGGATACTCAACCCTGACTGAAAAATTTTAAATAGATCATTTCTATACAAATGGTCACACAGCTGGCTTGCAACTACCTTTTCCATAATTTTAGTGAAAAACTCCCCTCTTAAAGGTGAGTTTTCCTTGCCACTGTTTGGTTTAAGGTTTTTCTTCCACTAGGGAAGTTTTTACCTGCCGTTGTTTATGTAATAATTGCTCGGGGGTCATGTTCTGGTCTCTGGAAAATCCTGGAGACAAGTGTGGTAATAGATGTTATATAAATAAAATTGATTTGAAAATAGAATTTATTATAGACCACATATTTTTGTACTTTAGAGTCCGAGCACCAAAGGTGTAAAGGACCCTATTGTACTTACTTTGTGCATTATTATTATTATTACAACCACAAAAAAGTGTCAAAAACCCATAACCCTAATGGACAGGAAGTCCACTATTTTGAAATGAAATTGCGATTTTTGGCCTAAATTTTGTGATTTGAAGGCCTCATATCTAAACCAACTCCTTGCAGAGATTTAATTAGATTGACATCATATTCCATGCAAGTAATCCTCAGCCTTTTCTGATCTGATCTGATTTTTCTGATCTGATCTTAAATTGTGACTCTTTTGAGTTCTTATCAGAGGACCCACCCATGTCATAGCAGTAACTGTTGATGGTTTCCCATAAAAATGTAATTCGCTCCAACTCTGGCATTGTGTCAAAGTCCTCATTCATTCTGCATGTGATCAGAGTCCTTCTGTGAATAGATCCACATTCCCATTTTCAGTCCTAGTGAACGCTAGTGGTGTCAGGAAGTGACATCCTTGATATTTTGAGTAGGTTATTCTGACACGATGGCACAGAGATGTCAAACATGCTTGGATTCATGCTAAGAAGTTGATGAAGTTAATTAAGCAAATTAAATTAAGCAGCAAATACTGATGCTTCACCACGAGTGGACAAGTCTTTATAGATTGCACACGCATTGTCAAACTCAAAACCCATATGTTTGATGAGATTTTCTTTCTAAAAAAGTGTAGTTGATGATCTTTAAGGCTCCATAGTGCCACCCTGTGGAAAAATGAACTTGATTTTTGTCACATTATGTGCAGTATTTACTCCATGCTTCGTCAGATTAGACTGAGATTTGCATGAAATTACTCTAAACTGTCCTCTTGCACCATATCAAATATTGTACATGGACATCCAACGGCACCTGAATTATTCACTGTGAAAACATAAAGTGGGTTGTCATACTGCAGACATATAAACAAAATAATAAAAGAAAACATTATGCAAGATATGATATATGATCTGAACCACCTGAGAACTGGGCCTGATAACCCGACTCAGTGTTTTAAGAACAATAATCTGTTTCATAGTATCAAAGGCTGAACTAGAGTCAAGAAAGACAAAAAAATTTGTTTTACCTGAATCAGTATTCACTGTTCAATTAATGAAACTTTCTTAGTCACTTATCCAAGTAAGAGAAGATTCAGGTTTGGTATGTAAATTCTGACATTAAAGGATTTAAGCTTATACCAGCGTTTCTCAGTTCCAGTCCTCAAGTACCACTGTCCTGCACATTTTTAAAGTTTCACTGTTCCAGCACATCCGGCTCAAATTAAGGGGGTATAGACTTATGCAGATCCATGTGATCCATATATATGAAACAGGTGTGCTGGGACAGGGAAACGCCTGAAACATGCAGTACTGTGGTACTGGAGCACTGGAACTTAGAAACGCTGCACTATACAATCTCAGTCTTGTGTAATAAAGTCCCTTGTTTGGTCATATGAGCAAGAAAGGTATAGAGGGGCTTATCATCAAGGTACAAGAAACATCCAGACCATGCAGGACAGTTTGCCCCGAGGACCAGGATGGGGAAACACTAGAGATTTGATCAGATTAACTCAAAACTCGTTTTGTACCATCTAGATACATGGCTTACACTAAATTTCTAAAGCTTGCAACTTTTAATCACAGGGCATGAATGTAGCGACATGGCAAAGTTTGATGTCATTTTGAAGACTCGCCAATAAAGAAAAACTGGCTGTAACTCAGTAAAATTCATCTGGTGCAAATTGATGTGTATGATTGTAGTCTGAGCCTGAACACATCTACAGTTTAATATTCAGGAGCAGTTGTAATGCCACTTGTTGGCAACAGGAAATGTCATGTTTCTGTGATGCATTTCTGCTCCAACTTTGTATAATAGGGCCTCGGCATGAGAGGGCGGCAAAGTTTGATGTCTCACCATTAATGGAAAAGTGGTTCTAACTTGCAAGTGCTTGAATGAACTTGAATGAACTTAATAGAAATATAGGTGTATATGTCAGAATTTTTCAGTGAACAGTTTAATTTTGATGATTTTTATTTAACCATTATACAAGGATTTGCTGTTTACAATCTATAGAGCAGCAGGGGCAGTTACAACATTTTTAGGGCCCGGCCTAGGTGCTTGGCTCCTACTCAGCCATACATTGTTTAATCTGGCCAAAACTTGATGCATATACTTGCAGTCCAACCCTGAACACATCTGCTGCTTAGTATTCAGGAACTTGCCACTTGTTTGCAACAGAAAACGTGTTTTTAGTGCTTTGCATTGTCCTAGAGACCTCAGATTTGCTGTGTGTGATCACAGCCCCCACTGAAGAGACCCACATGCTAATTTATGTTCATATTTCTAGCATCACCTGTGGGGATGACAGTAAGCATACATTTAGGGGCATGGCTGTGACACAGTGGCTAATTGACAAAAAGTGATTTGCTACCCCAGCATATTTTCTTCTCTTTGCTGTATAAAACATGAGCTATCAAACTCACACCTTGATGAAGCATTGTTGTGAAAAATGACAACTCGGCACTGAATGTCATGTAAAACATAAAAAATACTTAAAAAGTTGATGTTTGATAAAGATAATGGTGAGTATATGTTGAGGGGTGTGGCTAATTGACAACAGGAGGGGATTTTCTGATCCACCGTGTATTCTTCTCTTGGCTCTACGACACATGAGCTCATGATTGACAGATTGATTGTGAAACATTACGACTGCACTGAATGTAGGAGTGTGGTGAAATAAAACAGTATTCACAAAGGTATTAGTTAAGATACCTATTGGTCCACAAAAACTGGCAGATCACCCCATTAATCATGATTGATTTTGGGATGGACCAATCACAGCAGAGGGCCAATGCCCCCCTCAGTCTTTAAGAGCAGCAAGAAAAGACAAGGAGGCACGGAAAAAATTTGCGACAAAAAAACGACAAGCCCTTCAAGCGTATGCCACCAAATGTATTAAAATAACACCGACGTTTGCCGACCACACCAACCACCAGGGCACTGGATGTTTCTCTCCGATTTGTCACTTTTACATACGTTCCTGCAGATATTTCAGAATGCCTTTGACTGGTCATCACTTACAGTTTTTACTTATTTTTGATCCACAAACATGTATGCATGTGAATACAAACCCACCACCATCTTTATGGTCGTTACATTAACTGACACGTGACTGTCAGTGCAGCTTTACTGGTTCTGACCGGCTCAGACTGAAACTGAGCTTCAGCTGCAGGTTCTCAGATACGTCCTGTCTCTACATCCAGGTGTCCTGTGCATGAAAGAATCAAACAGTCAAAGGAATCAGAACTCAGAGACAGTTTATTCTGAAGTATCTGTACAACACAAACATGTTGAAGAGCTGGAGAACCATGTCTAACTCATCCAGCCTTCACAAAACCAGCAGAACCACAAAAACCTGTTTAACTCCACAACCTGACAGGGAAGGAACTTCTGTGTCACTTCTACATCAACCACATTGATGCTGCTGCTGTGAGCAGAGACCCAGAGGAACACAGCGCTGTGTCAGATTCCACATCGGCCTGATTTCCTGTCTGTTGCTACAGGTCGAAACCAGGATAAGGCTGGACTCCATCTGCAGAATCAATGCTATTGATAACCTCCAACATTCTCTGATCATGTTCGGTAAGACGGTTAACGAGGAGAAATAGATGAATATCTCCAAGATGGACTAATCCATCAGCTTGAATCTGATTATATTTTTGGTCTTAAATGGATTGTGTTTACTGATGTAACACATACGCCAAACTACTGACCTTTTTGCAGAATCTGCTGATCAGTTCTGATTAATCAATATTGGTATCAATAAATCTCATTTTTATTGTTTTTTTTTTTTAAATCAAGTCAGTAAACATCAGAAATCCAACTTTCATCTGGCTAGTAAATGCATCATAATAATGTATTAACCAGGAAATTAGTGTGAGCTGAAAGTTTCTGACAAAACGCTTCAAACAGAATCATGCAACTGAGCATGCTCAGTCTGGTACCCATGGAGCCCTGGCGTCTGTGCTGTAACCGGTGAAACCAGCAGAACCATCACAACCCCCACCAGTCTGGTCCCAGTTCCCCACCGGTCCAGTCCGGTCCGGTCCCAGACCCCCAGGTCTGAGAGTGCATAGATGAGCTGACGATTTCAGAAGCCGCCCCTGCAGTCAGACCTGCTGATGGTGGAACAGACCATCTGCTGCAGAAACCAGCTTCAACAAGACCAGAAAACAGCACATTTAAGAGTCAAATGTAAGGCTACATCCAGGCAAGTACCGTTTCCGCTTCATTCTCTAAAAAGTGAAACTTGCTGCAGTCTGACAGACGTCTGGTCTATTCAGTCCTGACAAAGAGAAAACTCCTCCAGCACAAACCTGTTTGGATGAAAACTCAGCTGTTGATGAACAGAACTGAAAATCTCCAAAGATGAACACGTATTTGTGCAGAAGTACTTCCTGATTTGGACTTTAAGGTCATAATGTGTCCATCCCCAACTGGCTGAGCCTGTACCACATGATCATCACCAGAGGATAAAAACCAGGGAGCTACATCCAGTTCTCCCCGTGATTGTTGCGGAGGAGTTTTTCTGGTCTTCGTTTCATTAGGTTAGCGTAAGTAAATGAGTTAAGGTGGGTGTGTCCCAGCTGGCTCTCAGGCCCACTCGCTCCACCCATTTGCCCTTTTGTGATTTAACCAGGGTTGGAGAAGTCCCTTCCTACCCACATGTGGCTGTCCTGTAAAAAGACGGCTCAAAAGCCTTCTTCGGAAACCTGTAGGTGATGTCACTTCACGCGTGTTAGTCTAACGTAGAAGTATGACAACAACATGGACATGTGGAAATGTGCTGGCTTGATTTCAGCTTTTCTGCAGCTAAAATAGGGATTTATGAATCTTTAATAAACCTGGAACCGTCTCTGTGAGGAAAGACCTGCAGCAAAGGTGACTGGAGATCTTCAGACAGATTAGAGTGGCGAAGTCATGCCCACCGCAGGGTTCATCTTCTACCTCAGACCTCCAACCCGGAGGTCCGATTCCCCTCCTGGAGGTCTGAGGGTAGGACGAAGGCCAGGGTGGTCTGTTTGGTCTGTTTGGGTTTGTTTCGTGACAGAAGCAGCAGGTTCACTCCAGCTTCACTCTGGATCTGCTGGACACGGTCACTGCAGTCCAACACCACAAACTGAAAGCAGTCAAAACGTCTTATATGATACAGAAACTGGTCTGGTGTCCAGGTCCAGACTCAAACTGGTTAGTCCAACGGAAATGCTTTTTCAAATGTCTGTTAGATTTCAAGCCAGTCTCCTTTGAAGGAAGCCACCATCTCCCGCCGCTCCAGCCCGGCTTCCCCCTCATACACAATCAAACCCGTCCCTGAATCCAGACCTGTTCCCGACACCGTCCATCCTATATCACTCATGTTCAGGTCTGTTCGGATGGGACAGTCCTTTATTGTCATATTTCATGTCCAAGAGTTCAGTTTTAATCCTCCAATAACTGCAGCTTCATCTCAGAATCGTCTGGAAACCAACATAAATACACAAATAAAACTGGTCAGATTCACCAGGATCTGACGAGTGGATCGAGACCACAGAACCTCTTTTGTTCATCCACAGCATGAGATCAGCAGGAGGAGGAGATAAACTGAGGTTCTGGGCCCGGTTCTGAGCCCAGCACCGTTTCATCAGGGCTGGGAGCTGCCCTGACTGTCGGGGTCCGTCTCAGAGGAGCTGGTGTCCGAGTCTGTGTCGTCCTGGTTCTGCTCATCCTCTGCCAGGTTCTTCTCCCGGATCCGCCTGTGGGTGGCGCTGAGGCGAGCCAGCAGACCCTGATAGTCAAAACGACCCCGCTTCTCACCGAACGGGTCCTGAGGAGAGAAAACAACCTAGGTTAAAACCCGCAAAGATTTAAGATCACACACTATCGCCTGTGTCCATCCTGCAGTTCCTCTACTGACCACTAGGACCTGGGTTTAACAGTGAGTCAAAACTCCACTGACCTCCACGTTAAAATGTCCAACTTTACAGCAGAAAGAAACAAACAACAAAACAAAACTGTTAGTTAAAAAAAAACAACAAAAAAACTTCACATTCATGCAAAGTTTATGGGGGAATTTTTAAGAACCTCCTCAGGTAAAATTACTGTATATTAGACCTCTAATTTATGCATTGTTGACTGCTTGATTGACTGCTGACTTCAGCCAATGACCAACTGTCATCACTTTAGGAACCTAGCACCGTCTTGGCTGAAGCACTGGGTCTCGTAGCCCACTGGTTTCTGAAGAGTGGTTTCCAAGCCTCTTTCTTCGTACTCAGCGCTGTAAATATGTTTCTTTATGCTCTAAAGGTGGACGTTTTCACACGGAAGTCTATAGAGATGTTGCAGTAACTGGATGGCACCAACTGGACTGACTCCAGACCATCATCTTCCACCTCTGCCAGCAGTTGGATCCTCCGGTCAAGGAATTATTTCAGGACACTTTTCAAGTTGACTAATCGGATCGCTAGGCAACAACTTGTGAAAGAGGAGCTAGCAGAGCTTCACTGGAACCTGCGGTACATAAGGGGGGTTATCATTAGACTCGATCATTCTGTTCCATTGGCATGGAACCATCTAAGAGAACCATCTGGAATGTGGGTCCCACTGTGGAGGAACAGCCGGAACATTGTCTGGACTGAGAGTTCCACTGGCGTGGAACAATCTGAGCATTGTCTGGACTGAGAGGGCCTCATGTGTAGGGAAGGCGCTGCCAGATGAGGAACAACGAGGGTCCTGTACCTGTCTGACTCAGCTGAGGTGGGTAGGAGCTGATCCAGATATCAGTCTGTAGGACAGCAGAAGTGATTTAGAGTTGATTCCAGCTGCTGATGGTAACCAGTGTACGTTAATGAGCAATGGAGTCACGTGACAACTTTGGGTCTGATCTAAAACCAGACATGCCACTTTCTTCTGGACCATCTGTAAAAGTTTCAACCCAAGCTGTAAGACCAGCAAGGAGGTCATTACATTAGTGGACCATGATCCTGGTACCATGACCGGTACCAGGACCAGGGTGGTACAGTTAGGTTTGGCCTGATTATGTTGTACGACGCAAATCGACACGACCGGGTAACAGCAGTAACCTAGTATGAGAGTGACCGCTGGTCATTAATCATGACACCCACATTTCACCACCTTGGAAGGTATGACAAATGCAGAGGCTACGTTGGCTTTGAAGTCCTGGTGGACAGACTGATGGGCATGAATGAGCAAGACCTCAGTCTTTGAGAGGTTTAGTTTAGGGTGTCGTTCCTTCATCCATAAGGATGTCAGAGAGGTAGGAGGATATTGAGATGGTAGCCACCTGGCAGGAATGACAGGAAAAGCAGGCATCTTCACATAGCAGTGATACAAGAACCTGTGTGGGTGGGTGACCTCGACCAATAAAGTTGATAAACTGAAGGGTCCCCAGAACTAAGCCTGAAGGAACCCCTGTGGAGAGGCGACAAGAAAGGGACATCTGCCCTCACCATGACACTGGAAATGAAGGTCCGGTCAGATACAACTGAGACCAAGATGGTTTGAGTAATATCAACACACCCACATAAGAATTACAATAAGAACTGAGGTTTGACCTGCAGCTTAGCTTCTCTCTAGAAATCCATCAATGACAGCAGAGCTGTTTCAGTGGAGTGACAGCCTTTGAAGCCAAGGCAAGGGTCTACGGGATAAGAGTCCAAGGAGGTATGGGTCTACGGGATAAGAGTCCAAGGAGGTATGGGTCTACGGGATAAGAGTCCAAGGAGGTATGGGTCTACGGGATAAGAGTCCAAGGAGGTATGGGTCTACGGGATAAGAGTCCAAGGAGGTATGGGTCTACGGGATAAGAGTCCAAGGAGGTAAGGGTCTACGGGATAAGAGTCCAAGGAGGTAAGGGTCTACGGGATAAGAGTCCAAGGAGGTAAGGGTCTACGGGATAAGAGTCCAAGGAGGTATGGGTCTACGGGATAAGAGTCCAAGGAGGTATGGGTCTACGGGATAAGAGTCCAAGGAGGTATGTGTCTAAGGGATAAGAGTCCAAGGAGGTAAGGGTCTACGGGATAAGAGTCCAAGGAGGTAAGGGTCTACGGGATAAGAGTCCAAGGAGGTAAGGGTCTACGGGATAAGAGTCCAAGGAGGTAAGGGTCCACGGGATAAGAGTCCAAGGAGGTATGTGTCTACGGGATAAGAGTCCAAGGAGGTATGTGTCTAAGGGATAAGAGTCCAAGGAGGTAAGGGTCTAGGAGGTTACTCAGAGATGAACTCGTTGTTCTGCACACCTGCTGATGATCAGTCTCAGGAGCTTCTTTTTGTCTTTTTTTCTGGAAGCACCTCCGGACCACCCAGAGCCTGTCTCAACATCGTATGCTCTGCGTCTGTCGTCTTCATCTTCCTCACCACCAGTCATCCTTCACACCACCATCCACCTGTCTCGCTACAGTCACACATGCAGCTACTTTGCAGCCCCTGATCCCCTTCAGGTTACGTGCTCTGTCACACCAGATGTAACCCACCTGAGTGCTCCTACCTCCACACTTCTGGGAGAAAGTACTAACTAGAGCCATTTCCATCCCTATCCTGGATACCAAATCTGCCCATCACTTCCTCTCACCTCTGTTCTCTTCTCCAACGCGTTCACTGACGTCTGCAGCAATCGCCACTCTTCCATCTCTGGAGGTGCCCTCCATCACTTCATCTGCCTCTCTCTTCCAACTCATATCCCACTTGTGGAAGATAACCACTAACACAGTTCCCTGTCTAGTTGCAGACTCATCCAACACTCCTCACCTCCAGCACATTCCTAACAAGCTTCTCATTCATGGTAACTCCTCCTCCATTCTCCAACAGCTTGAGCCCTGCTCCCAAGCTGCTACCTTTCCACACAAATTATCCACGTTTCTACTTGCACTGTACACAGTTGTACTGTTTTTGTAAGCAGTGTATGAAACTAAACGCGTGTTAAAGGACATGTTAAAGACTCAAACTATTTTACTCAACAGGAGAATAAATCCTCTTGAGAGGAAAAATTGACAGGATAAAAAGTAAAGCACGTCACCTGCATGTTCTGACCCTGCAAGTGCAGACGTTCCTTACACACTCCCTCGTAGAAATCATAATATTCCAGGAAGGATTTCTCCATCACGCTCCTGAAACACACACATCCGTTCTGATGAGCACGAGCACAAGAAGGGATGACAGGAAATGACAGAAGTGAGAAGAGGGACACGTTATCTGACCACAGCGCTTCGGGACAGGGGACTTTTCCCTCCAGCATGTCGCACACCGCCACCCTCATGGTTTCATGACGGATACACTCGTTGTAGTTCTTACTGTCTCCTGGGTGGCGCTCCTGAGGACACAGATCACACACACTGATTACAGCACAGGTAATAGCAGGGACCCAAACACCTGACCATTCCCAGATAAGGTACCGGCTCCTAGTGGGTTTCCTTTGGTCCTCCCTCATCCAGAAACATGAATACTAGGGTAAGCTTCTATAAAACTGCATGTGAGCGTGCACAGTTGTTGGTCTGAGTGATTAACTGCTGACCTGCGACCAGCTTCTGGTCCTGTTTCCGGTTCCTGAGTTTCCTGAACCCTTGCACAGTGATCTCCATTACAGATGTGGATCTGGTGCTGCGTTTCGAACCAAATCACCAACATATAAACCGGCGTGGATTAGTGGTCGGACTAGTGAAAACGCATCGATTAGCAGTGGAGCACTCGTTGTTTTAGTGGTTCTTTATGTTCCATTTATCACTCGTTAAACATGTCGCTGCGGCAACGAGCCTCATCTGTAGTTTCAGAGGTATATTTTTATACCCTCAGACGCAACAATCCCGACTTGTCTCAGTCGTGTGACCGCATGAATCTAGTGGAGTTTTCCACTGGAATCCGTTTCGGAAGGTGAAACAGCAAAGATGAGAGTGAATTCAGTTGGACTGCAGAAACTGATGGTTTTTTGTAGTTCAGGGAGCTTTTCTGTTAACAGTTGTCCCAGACATCGCAACTCAACTTTATTCATAAAGCACCTTAAAAACAACACAGTTGACCAAAGGACTGAACACAAACATGGGTTCAGGAAAAAAATAAATAAAAACATGTAAAACAAAAATGAAACAACAAAATAAAACACTAAAACTAACATCTTAAACTGATGTCAAAGCCAAAGTAAAAACGTATGTTTTAAGGGAGGATTTAAAAACGGGAAGTGAGTCGTCTGCCTGATATGGGAAGGCAGCTCGTTCCAGTTTTGAGCAGCGACTGAGAAAGAGCGGCCGCCTCGAAGCTTCCTCTGAGTCTTAGAGATGACTAACAATAACTGATCTGCTGACCCGAGGGAGTGAGAAGGAGTGAACGGCCGAAGCAGGTCAGACAGATACTCTGAAGCCACACCACGGAGACATTTAAAGACAAATAAAAGAATTTTAAAATCAATGCGTAAACAAAAAGCCCAAGTCGACGTGCACCTTTGAGGCATCACCAGGCACAAATAGCATGACCTCAGTCTTATCTGGATTAAAGTGTAAGAAATTAGGTGACATCCCTGGCTCCATGTTACAATCTGAGTGTTAGGTTTAAGCCACCAACAGGCTGGTGTAGGAGATGCTTTTCCGTTACATGGTGGTGGTTCTACAACATCTTCACTTAGCTGCTGGGGATTGAATGGAGTTTGGTTTAGGTGGAACTGGTTTAAAGCAGCAAACACATCCTTCAAAAAGACAGCTCTTCCTATAACTAAGACTGCCAAAACCCGGTGTGAAGGTGCGTCTCTTCAGCCAGACTACCGCCATTCCTGGACAAGCACCAGTTTCCCTTCAGAGCCAATAGATCCACAGAAGATGCTATTGCCATGGCTCTTCCCGCTGCAGCATCCAGAACAGTGGGAGAGTCGCGTGAGGATGTTCTTTGTGGATTAGCGTTCACACTTTAGTACTATCGGCCCTCACAGGGTGGGGTCCAGATTGACAGACCTGGGTCGTTCATCATCTAAATGTCACTGAACAACATGAAAATTCTCACCTTGAGAGACCCGAAAATGTGTTTTTGAGGATGAAGGAACAAAGATTGAGTTTGTTCAGTAAAGACACGAGTCTCTGCCTCTGATTCTGCGATAGTGTTACCTGCTCGAAGCCCGGCTCGTTGTGGTAGGGATTCTCCGTCATCAAAGACTGGATGGATATGAGGACCGAGGAGATGCTCTGGGCTGGACTCCATGCTGGACCAGTCCACGTCCTGCAGACACAAACGGAGACCAAAATCCAGAACCTGTTGGTGTAACACATCAGGCTCAAAACGAGATCTGGACTTACCCCAGGATGCTGAGGCATACTTTGCCATTGCGGTAGAAGTTGGGGTTAAAGCGGACCGTGTTGTGTCCCGTAGTGATGAGCTTCACCCGGGGAGGGTGGATGGGGTAGTCTGGGGGGCAGCGAAACAGGAAGAGGAAGAAACCGCCCTCATATGGCGTGTCAAAGGGCCCCGTGATCAGGGCGTGGATCTGCAGCGGGACGTAATCCAGATTGATGTGAGAAGGGAAAAACGTTGCAAACAGCTACGAACATTTACTTTGTAGTTGCAGCGGCAGGAAACAACAGAAACGACAATTCTGCAGAATTTTAGCCTGTTTTCAGTCAGCGTGGTCATCAACGTAGTTTACACACCAGTACGGATGACCATCTTAAAATAAATGTTAAGACAAAAGCCTACTGGATGTAGGCTGAGCGCGTTTCCAGCACGAGTCCAGTAGGACAGGTAAACGGGGCTTTCATAAACAACCCGCCTGATCCAGAATCGGCAGCAAGGCACCGATGGGGCCTCTAGCGGACCACAGATGTCTGGGGTCACCCCGCTCTGCTTTTTGACGAGAACAGAAGTTCGGTGGAGGTTGTGGATTGCGCGTGGTGATGGAGAACATGCAGGAGGAGGATCTGGACAAGCCTGTGAGGTTACAGGAGCCCCAGCTGAGACGAACGCCGCTAGTTCAACACACAAGGACACACTACCCGAAAGGTTTTAAATCAAATATTGTGATTTATGCTTCTTTTACCACAAATTTGTTTTATGCTTAATTCATCTAATTAATGGTGATGTATATTAGGATATTTCTAATGATGGCAGCTGGTTTTATTGTGTAGATCTCTGTCACTATTCAACTGTTGTTTGTCTTTTTGATTATTATTATTTTTACTTTTATATGGAAAATTTAACCCAAAAAATATTTTCCTCCCTGCTGTAAACAAAACAAAAACAACTTCACAGATCCCCAAAACAACCCAATCTGTGCCCAATAACTGTGCTGGGCTCCAAACCGTGAGGGATGTGATCCGTTACAGCTTTAGGTCCGACACGGATGTAATTCACTGATTGGATGTGGGAATGGCATCACCAATTAAAAGAATTAAGTAAAAACCTTTTCTATTTCTGCTCTACCTATCCTTTATCACCCTGCGGTGAAGCATTGCAAGTTCTGACTTATTTGCAGGGTTGGATGTTGTAGCTCCGTGTTCCCTGATTCCAGCTCCTGCACGTGTCACGTGACACGTGACTATCTGGTCAGATAGTTCGATCATGATCACACAGCGTTTGACCATAAACAACTTCTCCTCAGAAACACTATCAGTTATCAGGTTTTTATCTGAATCACACCTGAACCTGACATTAAAAAAAACAAAAAAAGCCAAAAAGAAAACAGTGAGTTTTCTAGAGACTCCTGAAGAACATAAATACGGACTGCTGGTGTTGGTGTTTACCTTGGTCATGTCCTGAGGATCAGGAACCACAAACATCCCCGGTGGAGGCTCCTTGTAGATGGACATGATGTCCCTGCAGACACAAAGGGAGGAAGATTAGCCTCCTGGAAGTATGAAAACACTGGAAAACCTAATATCACATGTTCCTGATCTCATTACAAACGTATCCTGAAACGTTCTTTGAACAAAACTGTCCTGAGCTTTTTCCAGAATCTTCCACAGATTCCTGAAGGTCTTAATAATGCATGTTTAACATGTTTTCATCAAAATCCCACAGAGATCCAGAACATGTTCAACCACGCCTGTACAGCTCTGCTCCTTGCAGCAGCTGGGTGGTGGGTGGAGGGGTCTAGTGTCTGCCTGTCTGACTCCACCCCTCGTGTGCCCTTTCAGGTGGTGAAAAAAACGGTAAAAGTGTGACATGAAGTTGGAAACTCCAGCAGTGGCACGTTTAAAAGCTCCTGCTAATTGTTTTCTTGTCATTTGCTTCAGGAGGGTCAGGATGTGGAGTCAACAGCAGGAATGTCAGATACCAGAAGGCACCAGGAACATAAATACGTCTGCATTAGAACCGAGCCATGAATCACATTCACGGCTGATCAAAGTCGAACTCCATTTCCTTGTTTTGATGAGCCTCCGTTGTTTCGTTGCTGCTCTATTTTACTTTCACTTCAGCGGCCTGTCGCTTCGCTCCAGAACATGGAAGCATCCGACATAAAAGCCTCTTGTTTTTAAGGTCCTGTAAATCAACGCAACAGCTTTTCCTAAACCCAATCAAATGCTTTAGTTTCCTAACCCTCACCAGTCAACTGCAGAGCACTTGAACCTGAGCTCTGCGCCGTCTTTAAACTCAAACATTTCCTGGTTCAAATGTGAGCTGTAAAATGCAGGAAACTCCTGGACAGAAACCTGGCGAGTTCTTATAAATGTTGAGATTATTTTTTTTAGAGGCTTGTTTGGGGAAACCTCAAGCAGCATGGTTCTGTCTCCGTCTTTGACAGGTTCTGCCGGGAACCTGTGTCTCTGGAACAAGACAAGTTCATGGTTTGTCCATGAAAGAGGCTGCGGAAACTCTAACCAGGATCTTTTCTCAACCCTTACCGTGTGGTTTTAGTTGCTAGGCCTGCTCAGATGGTTTTGTTTCCTAAACCTAACCAATCAACTGCAGAAAACATCAACCTGTATCCTGCAGTTTGTCTCCAAGCATATTCTGGTATGTTTCCTGGTTACGTGCCAGCTGTCCAAGGCTGGAAATTCCCAAAGTTCTTTGAGGGAAACTTGATGGGACTTTGAGAACTTTAAAGTTGCTGGGGTTTTTTTGTTATGTTTTTTAAAGCTTGTCCTAGAACATAGAACAAAACAGGTTGGGTTGGGGGGGTGTCTGGGTTACCTCTTTATCCTCAGGATGCACTGCTGGGAGGCCTTCTCGTTGTCCCAGTCCGTGCTGAGGGTGGGGTCCCAGGACGTGGCGTGGATCTGGGACAGGAGGCCCCCACCTGCAACCCCCAGCCCCACAGTGGGCGGCGGGGGGACCGGGCTACCGGAGTGGAAGGTGGCGGGGGTGGAAGTGACAGTGGACATGGAGGCCATGACAGAGCTCAGGCTGCTCTGGGGGGCCGCAGGAGGAAGAAACGCCGAGCTGGAGCCGCCGGAGCCGGACGGAGCGCCCCCGCTGCCCTGTCCGTTGACGCTGGAGCCGGGGACTAGCCCGTGTACACCCCCGGGGCAGTCTTCTCCGGAGATATCCGCCATGGCTGCACGCTAACGGGGTACGGTGAATCTAGTTCTCGCTACTCTGTGAAGCTGTCTGCTGTCCTCATGGACAGACCGGAGATACCGGGCTGTGGGTGCTTCCTCCGCGGTATCAGAGAGCAGGAAGGCGGCGGAGAGCAGAGGCCGGAGAGCGGCGCGCTCGTTCCCCCAACATACTGGATGTGTGCCGCTAACTTAACTCCCTAGGCCCGCTGGAAGTAGCCCGTGTTCAGCAGCACCTATCCTCGGTTGAACCGCGGGTCAACAACACCGTCCGTTGGCTGTCAGTTTGAGGCGCTGGACGTTAAACCGTCCGAGACGAGGACGTCACTTCTGGACCCTCGGACCACACACGGAAACTTCTGAAGCCGCTGATGTCAACCGATGACGACACGCGGAACTTCCGGCGCGGACTGTCAAAATAAAACCAACACGTTTCAGTTTTCCGGGCGAAAAGCTCGATTCTAGTCTTTGTTGGGCCCCGTTCAAGACTACGCCTCTTGTAAAACTGCAGACGCATTATTAGATCATTGTGGTGATGCAGTCAGCTGTTTGTACAAGGAAACAGGAGAGATTTATGAATCTAAAGTTTAATTTCAAGCCGACACATAAATCTCCAGGTCAGATCACCACCAGCATACGTATTTATACCGTTATATTTACTATATTTATACCATTTATATAGCATTACTATACAGACTATTTTTATATCCTTAAACTGATAAAAGTATGCTTTTTTGTTATGTGTTCCTTTATGTTTTTGCTCCCCAGTTTATAAATGTCAGGTTCCACCAGTAAAAAAAAGTCAGGTTTTTTTTTTTAATGTTTGAAAATGTCACTGAACATAATCCTTTAATTCAGACTACCATTAGATAATTTAAAGAAGCTGGATTACACCAGTTATAAAACGTAGGCAGTTTATTACGGTAACTTAACTGCAAGCGTCAGACCGCTGTCAGACTCGGCGCCTCCTGGTCAGGGTCAGGGTCGCCGACTCGGCTCGGTAACCGTCAGCTTCAGCGTTTAATCACAGAGTCATGCAGCTGTTATATAAACATTTTGGTGAAATCAGTGTTAAACTACCATTAAGATTTGAAATTCAATAAAGCATCTTCTTCCTTCTAACAAACGTTAAATGGTTATGTACATTTATTTAAAGCTTGAGTCAGTGAGCCGAGTTTGGTCCCCCCCCCCCCCCCCCCCCCACTTACATGATACAGATGTTGACTCGTGGACCTTCCAAGTACACCAAGTCTGGACCTGTGTACTTGGTAGGTCCGGCTTGTTAAGTACGGCTCAGGAGAAGCTACTTCTCCTACCAAGTAAACCTGGTCAATACTTAAATGAAGTGAAGCAGGACTGACCACATTTCTGGAGTAAAGTAGGATTATTAATAGTTCACACCGTTTCACTGCCAGGTTGATTCTAGACGCCTCATCACTTCTTAACTGCTACAAAACCTTGTGCATTTAACACATTTATGACCAAACTCTTCATTTACATTAGGGAGCGACAAGTTAAAAAGAATGTTTAATTACTTTAAACTTCCATTAAAGTTTCTAAAGCTGAATACGTTCATGGAACGGTTCTAGAAATGACATTTTCTCTCTTTCCAACCTTACCGACAGTCAGCAACCCCAGACTAAAGCAGTTTCAGTCATCCCAAACCTTTATTCTGGACAGATTTCAGCAAAGTGAAGTTTTACAGAAAACTTGAAAAACAACAAAAATCAGTGAGGGAACATAAAAACGTGGGACTGGAGGTCAGAACCTCTGATGGAAAATACTCTTGTCAACTGGAATGGACTGTCGGCCTTTTCAGAGTTCCCGTTCCAGAACCGGCAGCTGCATCCAGAACTCGGGGGAGACGGGGGCGCACAGGGATGAAGGAGTGGGCGTGTCTCTGGACTCACATGGCGAACAGGATGAGGAACGCCACCATGAGACAGAAGAGCCCCATGGCCTCGGACAGAGCGAAGCCCAAGATGGCGTAGGAAAAGAGCTGCTGCTTCAGGGAGGGGTTCCTGTGGGAGGGGGGCACAGGTACAGTCATCACCTGGTCAAACATCCATCCACACTCAGCTGGCTGCAACAGTGACTCAGTCTCAAACACTTTTATTTCTCAGAACGGCCTTTTGATTGACAGGATGAGCAACATTTCCTCATCACGCTACAAGTAATCAGCGGTTTGTACCGACCCAGCAGCAACTACACACATTCTGGTTTCGCCACAGAATCAACACCTGAAACCAGACATCTGCCGGCGATCAGCTGAAGGAGCCGGTGGCTTTGATTGGCATGTGGTGGGCATGTTCCCGTTGACTTCCTGGGGATCATGACCGCTGTACGAGGAAAAACCGGCATCAAAACGTCTCTTCAGAGACTTTGTCAGTTGTATTTACAGTCTAGGATTGCAGTGTGCTACTAGAAGTTTTATAAAAAAAAGGGAGAGAAAAGGTTTTAACTTCTTAATGTTAGAAGTCATTTTTGTGCCATTTGTTAGAAATGTTTTGAAAGAAAATCCAAATAAGTGTTCAGCTTTGAAGAATCCTAGAAACTGCTGATAAATGAGTAAAGATGGTGGTAGTTGTGATGCTCCAGCAGGCTGTCTAACAGCCACACACGCGCACGCACGCACGCACACTGTGGTAACCAGAAACCTGGAGGAGCCTCCTCCAGCTGGTTTCTTTTTTTTCTTCAGACATTTTGTGGGAACTTGGTCAATAAAACCCCGACAGTTTGAGTTCAGAAGTCGCGGATTGTTTTCTGATGGGACGCGAGCGAACTGCTGCTGAGCTGTTCCACTGCCGCTCTCTGGTCCAGATCTGCTACAGTTCACGTCGTTGTTTAAAAACGATGCCTCTTCCAGGCTCAAGACTTGTTTCTTTAACCAAGAAATCACCATGACAGATGTTTTAGATTCAACGTTTCTTCCCAGTTTGTTGGTATAGTTACTTAGCCCCGCCCCCTGCCGCTGATTGGACTTCAGCTTGTCAAACCCTGACATCATTAAGGAGCTGAACTTGGTACACTTCAACCGCTGAGACCAGCGGACCCTGCAACAAATCACCAGGCGGCTGTGGAGCCGCTGGTCTCAAACCTGACGGGTAAGTGGACGTTACCTGGCGTAGCCGATGATGAGACTGCCAAACACGGTTCCAATTCCAGCTCCTGAACCGGCGACTCCCACCGTGGCAGCGCCAGCACCAATGAACTTGGCTGCAGTGTCGATGTCCCGGGAAACGGCGCTGGTCTGGAAGGAGCGGGTCAAACCTGCAGACTGGCTGACCGGCAGCAGGGCCTGAAGAAGAGGAAGAGGGTGGATTACAGACGTGAACATTTACCAAAGACGAGAAGACATTCAGAACAAAAACATCTGACCCACAACACCTTTGAGGGTCACTGACCGGTACAGACAAATCCAAGTTCAGCTAAACACTTGACAGGCATGAAGTGAGAGAGCAACCACTTTTCTGTTTCACTTCTCTTTGATCCACAGAACAGAAGGGCTTCTGAGCAGAACAGTGGTTGTAATAACTTACATGCTGCTTTCAGTGTTAGTTGACCTAAACTGGGGTGATGTGCGAGGCTGTAGGACTGACCTGCTGCTCCACTGTGGCTTCAGGTCTGTGGAAGAGGGAGACCGAGACCGGCCGGGTGAGGACTCTGGACCCCCCACGTAGCTGCCAACAAGGTCAAACATTTAACTCGTGTTGTACTGACGTTGCATTTAACTTTCAGGTAAATCCGTGGAACATCAAAGTCATGCAAAGCGCCTGAAAAACAGCTGTAAAATATGCACAATTAAAGCAACCAACATTTTCAAAAAGAAATGTAGTAAGTCAACAGCCTTGTTGTCCCCCACAAGATGAAAGTCTTATGATCCATCCGAACTCGCCGCCCGTTGCCGAGGGTCCAGGGGGGACGTTTGCAGCCACGGTCACGGTGCCGGTTTCAACAGCACCAGATATTAGGACATGGATGCTGCAACAATCACAGACCAACAAGGACATGCAGGTGACGTACCAGAGTAGGAGAAGTGATGAACTTTGAGCAGGCATACATGGCTGGAATCTGCAGAAGAACAAAAAGAAGATAGTTTAGTTCGATTTAAATGACCTTGCAGATTTTTTTGAAGGCTGCACGTCTGCAGGCCCCCAGTTGGGGAGCCAAGCTGAACGGAGATCAGAGACGAGAGCACATTTCAGTTCAGCTTCCAGAGGTCCGGTTTGGAAGTTCTCCTCCATCAGCAGTAAAAGACTACCACGGTTGCCACGGTAACCTCGGTAATCACGGTTACGGACAGGTCAGAGGGAACCACCCGACCTCCTCATAGCTCGAGGAAACATAAGTCACTGTCACCGCCTCGTTCACGCGCTCACACGGGAATGAATGAACTCCGTGACGTCACGACCACTGACACTTGAGGACACTTCAGCTCAGAAATCAAAGTCCTCGTGAAAATGTGTATTTCAGGAGAACACGGCCGACGCTGCGAGCGTGGGAGCCAGCGGTGGTCACCCGGGTCCTAAGTCCGTGGTTCCGGACCTGGCGGGCGTCCCGGGTCAGACCGGGACCCGAGCTAGGCTAACAGCTAAGCTAACCGCCAGCAGACCTGAAGGTCAAGAACGAGCCGCAAACGAGCACGCGCACTCCGGACACAGAGGACGGCGGACTCCCTGCTCAACACCGCGGACCGGACCGGATCGGACCGGGCTGTGACCCATAACCTGCAGCGGCGGCAACTCCGAGGCGGCGCGAAGACCCGCCGCGGAGCAGGCCGAACCCGGCCCGGCCCTGGTCCCGCCGGCCTTGGCCTGCACGAGCCGGTATTTGGCCCGGAGACCAGCTGCGATACCCGACCGCGTACGTGGTTCCGAAGCCGGTCTGACGGAGACAAAAGCGGGCTCGGAGACTAGAAATGAAGCTGGTTAACGGCTGGCAGAGCCTCCATCTTTCTAACGAAACATCCGCGTCCGCCGAGCCCCGCGCTCACACTGGGCAGAGCCGGGTTCAGAGCCGGGTTCAGAACCGCGGTCCGACCCGGGGGTAGACCCACCTGGCGGGTACCGCTGGGTTCGGGGGCGCGCAGGTATCTTTTCCCTCAGAGTGCGGACGGAGCGCCTCACCTTGTCATTTATTAGCACGGAGCGAACGTCCTAAACGCTCATTGGCCAGAAAGAACCCCCTTCATTTATAATTGGCCTGTTCCCACATGACGCAGTGTGCCTCAGCCAATCGCATGTAGCGTTCTTGAACTTCGATGTTATTGATTGGTCAGAGTGTTTGTAATGGTGGGACGCAGACGACGTTCACTGTTTTTTCAACCAACAAACTTTATCAACAAACTGTAGCTTCAGTAACAACGGAATCTTTACTAAAGACAGCAAAACAGTTAAATACGAACAAGCCTGAGAGTATTTATAACTATTATTCACGGGCATGTTCAAAGTAAAAAGAAAAGCATTAAAAAATGACATATCCAGTTGAGGAGTTAAATGAAATAAAATGAGTTCCACATCTGAACCATCAATGCAGCCTCAAGGTCTTCAATTATCACGTAAAACTGTCATCAAGATGCGAATCAACTGTCTTAATGTAAGCATACAGCAGACAGATAAATAAAAACATTAACATGTAGTTTCCTGTTAATAAAGCTCTAAAACAGTTGGTCTCCATAGTTACATCTCACATCTATAATAAGTGTAGTCTCCGAGCATCCATCCATCCATCCATCCATCCATCCATCCATCCATCCATCCATCCATCCATCCATCCATCCATCCATCCATCCATCCATCCATCCATCCATCCATCCATCCATCCATCCATCCATCCAAAACCTTTAGAACAAATTTTTGGAACTCAAATTGCCTTGGAAAGATCAGTGACCCCTGACCTCCAGACACAGATGAATCCATCTATGAGAAAGAGTATTTAAGGGGGGCAATTTTATGTTTCCCTTCTCTTTGAATATTCTCTGAAGAGTACAACATGGGGGTCTCAAAACAACTCTCAAATGAGCTGAAAACAAAGATTGTTCACCATTATGGCTCAGGGGAAGGATACAGGAAGCTGTCTGAGAGATTTCAGCCTTCTGTTTCCACAGTCAGGAACATATTGAGGAACTGGAAGACCACAGACGCAGTTCAAGTTAAGGCTCGAAGTGGCAGACCAACAAAAATCTCAGATTAACAGAAGCAACAACTGGTGAGAACAGTCAGTCGACCCACAGACCGGCACCAAAGACCTACAACGTAATCGTGCTGCAGACGGAGTTACTGTGCATCGTTCAACTATTGACTACTTTACACAAGGAGATGCTGTATGCGAGGGTGATGCAGAGGAAGCCTTTTCTCCGCCCACAGCACAAACAGAGCTGCTTGAGGGATGCTAAAGCACATTTGGACAATCAAGTTTCATTTTGGAATAAGGTGCTGTGGACTGATGAAACCAAAATTGAGTTGTTTGGGCATAACAAGGGGCGTTCTGCATGGAGGAAAGAGAACACAGCACTCCAAGAAAAACACCTGCTACCTACAGTAAAACACGGTGGTGGTTCCAGCATGCTGTGGGGCCGTGTGTCCAGTGCAGGGACTGGGAATCTTGTCAAAGTAGAGGGACGCATGGATTCCACTCAATATCAGCAGATTCTGGAGACCAGCGTTCAGGCAACAGTGACAAAGCTGAAGCTGCGTTGGGGCTGGATCTTTTACCAAGACAACGACCCTAAACACTGCTCCAAATCTACTACGGAATTCTTGCAGAGGAACAAGTACAACGTTCTGGAGTGGCCGTCTCAGTCCCCAGACCAGAATATAACTGAAAATCTGTAGTGTGAGTTGAAGAGAGCTGTCCATGCTCGGAAGTCATCAAACCTGAGTGAACTAGAGATGTTTTGTAAAGAGGAATGGTCCAAAATACCTTCAACCAGAATCCAGACTCTCATTGGAAGCTATAGGAAGCGTTTAGAGGCTGTTATTTCTGCAAAAGGAGGATCTACTAAATATTGAGTTCTTTTTTTTTTTGTTGTGGTGCCCAAATTTATGCACCTACGTAATTAAAAAAAAAAAAATATTGCACACTTTCTGTAAATCCTATAAACTTTGTTTCACTTTTCAAATATCACTGTGTGTGTCTCCTATATGATATATTTAAAAGAAATTTTCATCGTAACAACTAATGATTTATACAGGAAAATCATGAAAATGAACAAGGCTGCCCAAACTTACGCATCACACTGTAATAGAGCACGTAACCTGAAGGGGATCAGGGACTGCAAAGTAGCTGCATGTGAGAGTGTAGTGAGACAGGTGGATGGTGGTGTGAAGGATGACTCTGGTGGTGAGGAAGACGAAGACGACAGAGGCAGAGCAGATGACAAAGTGGTGGAAGTGGAAAAAGGAAGTGTTGTGTGGTTATCAGAGAGGAATTGAGACGGGCTATGGATAGTCAGGAGGCGCGTCCAGATGACTGGAAACCTACAGCTAATGTTATCTAATGTTCTGTTATATATCAGTGGAACGATGACGAGGTTGGAACTGGCAGGAGGTCTAGAGGAAGATCTGAGAGGGGGTCCATGGATGTTGTGAAGGAGGACGCGGCGTTGGATAGTGTGAGAGAAGACGATGCAGAGGATAGTTGGATGGAGATGGATGATTTGCTGTGACAATCCCTGACAGGAAAAGAATAATGTATCTAATGTATAAGTTATATAATGTAAATATGAGGCATGATGCACACTATGTACGCAACACAAACGCAGATATTTGTCTACATGTTAACAGTTGTTTCCTTTATGCACCTTTGTGTTTTAAATATTCTTCACTTTAAATCGTTGTTCTTGTGTCTAACTGTGAGTTCTGTACTGTTTTTGCCAATGTTATATCTGTACGTCATTCTAATACCCTGGTTTATGTAGCTCTCTCAACTTGACTTTGAACTTTAGATCCACAAATCTGACCTGTTTTCTTCTGAAAGTCGAACTTATTAGTGCATTCATTTCCCCACAGTGGCGTCAACACAGTCTATTTTTTCACACTGAAACCAGTGAACCAGTAGTTTTTTTTTTGTGTTTTTTGTTTTTAATTTTTTTAATTCCAGTGATGGACCTGCCATCTACTCACCATCTGCCGTACGAAGCATGCTCTGATGTCATGCAGCACGCATTGAAAAGAATGATAAAATCTCTAAAAGAATGCCAAATTCTTTTCATCCTTAAAAATAACACAGGTCTTGTAGATTTTACTTGTTTGAACAAACATGTTTCTTCCACGTTTGCAGAAGTCCCTTTTACACTGCCTCAACCCTTTTCTTGCAGTTACCGCTCTCCACCAGGGGGCGGTGTCGTCCCTGAGTTGCATTTTAAAAGAAAGCCATGTCGCTTATTAAAACAAATACACAGCTCCCGACATCTGATGAAACATTTGTGACATGTTTTGCTCAAGATCCTGCAGACATCTGCCATAAAGGTTCCCTTTTCATCCATGTGTTACATACCTGCAGACCCAAGATGCGGCCTGATGAATGATGATCAAAAGATGAAAAAGAAAATGCTTCCAAGGAAGTATTTTAATATTCCCCGAACATCTAAATACACTTTAAAGCTACTTTAGGTTTAATAATTGAACGAGTTTTGATTATTTTGTACTTATAATAAATATGAAATAAACTCTAATGTTTTTGTGTAGTGCAAACAATGTCTAATAAATCACAGACGCAGATGAAAAAACGATAAAATGTTGAGAATTAGTGCAGCATCGTCTTACATAATTTTAAACAGAAATTTGAAAACTATTACCATAATATGTTACTGCTAATAACAACATTAATTTAAGAGGAACTATCAACTGAAATAGTTTTAATTCAAAACAAAACTTGCAATATTTTAGTATAACATGATTCTAGATGGTCAGCACTGTTGCCTCACAGCAAGAAGATTCCCGGTTCAATTCCCGGCCCGGTGGGTCTTTCTGTGTGGAGTTTGCATGTTCTCCCCGTGCTTGCGTGGGTTTCCTCCGGGTACTCCGGCTTCCTCCCACAGTACAAAAACATGCAGGGTAGGTTAATTTATCATCCTAAATTCTCCCTCGGTGTGAATGTGAGTGTGATTGGTTGTTTGTATGTGGCCCTGGATAGACTGGCGACCTGTCCAGGTGTACTCCTGCCTTTCGCCTGATATGTGTCGGGATAGGCTCCGACAGACCCCCGTGACCCGGAAACGGATAAAGCGGGTATAGATAATGGATGGTTGGATGGATGATTCTAGATCGCCTGTACGTGTGTGTGAGTGTGTGTATGGTTGTTTGGTCCTCAGCTGTGATCGGCTCCAGCACACCCCCATGACCCTGTGTAAGAATAACCGGGTACAGATCATGGAAACTAAATGGAAGTGATTATCCCTCAGACAGGAACCCTGCGTCCTGTCTGAGAGATCCTTTCTGAACCACTGGAGAGCAGAATCATCCACACCAACATCCTAAAAGTAACTGATGGTGGACGGAGTCAAACGTCTTGGAAAGATCCACAAAGATCCACATAGCAGAAACAAGCTTCCTATTTGATCGTTTCTTGGTCAGATTATTTGTAATTCGATGGGTTGAGACAGAGACTTCAAATGCGCGGAGCCATTCTTGTGCTGCCTGAAACAGAAATGAATAAGTTAAACTCTTAGTGAGATAATTTTGTTAAAGGGATTGTTTAAACAGCATATTAATCAGGTGTGTAAGACAGCATTTTTTCATCTCCGTAATATCACAAAGATCAGGAGCATCCTCTCCCAGAGAGATGCTGAAAAAGTAAACCACACGTTTGTAACTTCCAGACTAGATTACTGTAATGTTTTATTAGCAGGATGTCCAAGTAATTCTCTGAATATCCTCCAGCTGATCCGATATAGATTTGGAGGACGGGTCTTCTGTTATCAGGAATCATCACTTTGGAACCAACTTCCAGTTTGGGTGAAGGAGGCTGACACCACCTCCACCTTTAAAATGTTTCTGTTTAACATATAGTTAGTACTTTAGTGTGTTAGGACCAGTAGTCACAGCTGCAGCTGCAGGACCAGACCAGAGCAGCTGGTCTTCAACACAGCTTCATCCTGATCTGCTGCTGTAGACCTGCTGCAGGGGGACCCCAACATGATCCACTGACTGGTGCCCCTCACCTCCTCTGTTTCTCTTTCCCTTCTTCAGATCAATCCTCAGTTATTAATTAGAAGTATCTCTATATAAGTATAATTGTGGTCCATTGTTCTTGTAGTTTGTTGTGCTGGTCTGTCTTCTTTTTCTCTTCTCTGCATGTTTGCAGACCAGAACCTCAGGAGCTGCTTGCTGACCTGCAGTCTCACCCTCTGACCATCCCTGTGTTTACCTCCACCTGTCTGTGTAGACGTCTCTGTTGGAGACCTGCTGACATCCAGACCTGCAGTCCCTCCCTCTGACCACCTCAGTGTCTGTTGTCTACACCTGTTTATATAGTCGTCTCTGTAGTCCACCAACTAACCAGGTATCAGGTATACATACATGGAAGTCCTAGTTCTGCTATTGATGGATAATTATACTAATGTATCTTGTCTTTTGTACCTTTGATGGTGTGTCTGTGTCTCTATTCTCTTTCTACTTCCTGTTCTACCTGGCTGGTCTTCAGCAGGAGGGTCTTGCCTTATGATCCAGGTTTTTTCCCTCTTAAAGGGGAGTTTTTCCCACCACTGTTTGGCTTTAAGGTTTTTACCTGCAGTTGTTTATGTAATAATTGATCAGGGGTCATGTTCTGGGTCTCTGGAAAGATCCTAGAAAAAACTTATGTTATAATTGCTACTAAATTCTGATAAAACAGAGGTTGTTGTTTGTGGTCCCAAACAGCTTAGGAAGGGATTAGATGGTGTTGCGATGGCCTCCAGTAAAACTGTGTGAAACCTTGGCGTTATATTCGATCAGGATTTGTCATTTAAACATCATATTAATCAGGTTTGTAAAACCGCGTTTTTCCACCTCCGTAATATCACAAAGATCAGGAGCATCCTCTCGCAGAGTGATGCTGGAAAACTAATTCACGTTATTGTATCTTCTAGACTAGATTACTGTAACGTGTTGTTGGCTGGATGTCCAAGTAATTCTCTTAACAGCCTCCAGCTGATCCAAAATGCAGCAGCGTGAGTGCTGACAGGAATCAACAAGAGAGACCACGTCTCTCCAGTTTTAGCTTCCCTCCATTGGCTCCCCGTAAAATTTAGAATCCAATTCAAAATTTTATTACTGGCATATTAAGTCCAAAATGGCCTAGCGCCGCGATATTTGCAAGACCTGATAGTACCGTATGTTCCTAATAGAGCTCTCCGTTCTCAGAGTGCAGGTTTACTCGTAGTTCCTAGAGGATCCAGATGTAGATTTGGAGGATTTGGGTCTTCTGTTACCAGGCACCATCACTATGGAACCAACTTCCAGTTTGGGTGAAGGAGGCTGATACCACCTCCACCTTTAAAACTAAACTTAAAACATTTCTGTTTAATAAATTCAATTCAATTCAATTCAATTTTATATATATAGCGTCTATTACAACACAAGTTGTCTCTAGGCGCTTTCCAGAGACCCAGAACATGACCCCCGAGCAATTATTACATAAACAGCAGCAGGTAAAAACTCCCCTAGTGGAAGAAAAACCTTAAGCCAAACAAACAGTGGCAAGAAAAACTCCCCTTTAAGAGGGAAGAAACCTGGATCAGGACCTGGATTATAAGGGGGGACCCTCCTGCCGAAGGCCAGCCGGGTAGAACAAGAAATAAGAAAGAATAGAGACATAGACACACCGTCAAAGGTACAAGACAGGATACATTAGTAACTGTCCTTGGTAGTCCAATTAGACTTCTGTGAATATGGGTGATATATGGATAGACGGTGATACAAGGGGATGAGGACTGCAGGTCGGGATGTCAGCAAGTATCCAACAGACATCCATACAGACAGGTGGAGGCAGACACTGGGATGGTCAGAGGTGGAACTGCAGGTCAGCAAGCAGCTCCTGAGGTTCTGGTCTGCAGGACATGCAAAGAAGAGGAAAAGAAGGGCCAGACAAGCACAAAAAACTACAAGAACAATGGACCACAATTAAGTTTATGGGATACTGATGATAAATGAGGGTTGAGGTGAAGAAGAGACAGAGAAGGCAAAGAGAAACAGAGAAGGTGAAAGGCACCACTCAGTAGATCATGTTGGTGCCCCCCTGCAGCAGAGGCCTATAACAGCATATCTACACCGAAGCTGTTTAAGATGAGCTGCTTTAATCTGGTCCTGCAGCTGCAGCTTTGACTACTGGCCCTGACACATTAAGGTACTAAATATACACTAACTATATGCTTTATTAAACAGAAATGTTTTAAGTTTGGTGTTAAAGATGGAGGTGGTGACAGCCTCCTTCACCCAAACTGGAAGTTGGTTCCAGAGTGATGGTTCCTGGTAACAGAAAGCCCGTCCTCCAAATCTACATTTCGATACTCTAGGAACTACGAGTAAAAGCATATAGTTGTAATGTGTGATGATGATGTGTCATGAGTGAGACATGTAACATGTCTCACTCATGAAACATGAAAGGCAGAATGAATACACATGTAAACTGTTTTCATGTGTTTCCGCATTCATCTCATCCACAGGACTGAAGATGCACCTTTACACCTTCTTATATGGTGCTTCCTGGGTGGATTTATGCGCTCTGCCAGTCCGTGAATGATTGACATTCATTCACATTTTAACAATCAGATCCGAGTTTTACACAGCACTCATGAATCCAAAGTAGCTTTTTAGAAAGAAGGTGATTTATGTGCAAATTTACTCACAGACTTGAGAAGATTTTATGATTAAAATCCGTTTTTTCCACGACTTTCTTTGATATTCACAGGAATGCGATATTTATGCAAAACTACGCCATCTAGTGTGTGGACGAGGCGGACAATCAGACTCAGACTGAGCGTTATAAACGTCAGGACCTTTCTCCTCCTGTGTCCTAATTGGAATTGTGAGTTTGTAAATGAAGCAGATATTAAAAAAGAAATCATACGAACCTCAGTTTCATCCAGGCTGCACACAGAGTTCCAAGCATAAATCACCTTCTTGATCATGGAAGAACCTTCAAGCTGTCTGAAAATAAAGCTACTGGCATAGAAAAAGGCAACAAAGACTTTATTGGTGATTACAGGAGAAGAATATACAAACCATTCACGGCATCAGGACTGGAGAATCAGGACTGATTATTGTAGTCACAGCAGGATTGGTTACGGCACCAGGTCACACAGCTGCAGATCTGCAGATCTTCCCTTCTTTGCTTTCATTTTCTATGAGAAAGGTGCATCTACGGATCCCTAAGAGGTTGCTACTGTCCAGCAGGCTGCTGACAACTAGACATCAGAATATTAAATGTCCGCTTGGTCTGGCTAACCACTGTTCCAGGTTCATCATGGACCACTTTTCCATTTATGACCTTCTGCAGAAGCTCATCAGAAAAGATCCACCCTGGATGTGGGGTCTTGACCAGCTACTGCGCTGCAAAGACGGAAAGACAGTCTTACCGGGGACACTGTTGGGTCGTACTTTTACCCAGACAGAGAGACAGAGTTACCTGTGGAAGCAGGTCCAATTGGACTGGATGAGGGATAGCTGACACACATACCAGTGTATTCAAGTCGATCTGTGAGCAGTGTGGAGTAGATATTCCCAGAGAGAGGAGGAAGAACTGGCCATTGTGGAGAGGTGTGAAGATTTCCATTTTTATGGTCATCCTTTGACACTAGTAACTTATCATAAAGCATTCAAAGTCATAAGGAGCCGTCCCAAGTCAAAACCACCTGCCAGGACTGAGAGATGGGGCCTGGACCTTCAGCCCTACAACTTTAAGGTTGAATACAGAAAAGGATCAGAAACCCATCTGATTTCATATCTTCTCAACTGGCTCCGGTTTGAGTTACGCGTTACTCAGGAATTTGAAACTCGAAAACAACCTCAGCTAAGACTTTTATTTTTTCCCAAACAAATTTTTCTCTTTGTTTGGGATTCTTGCAGTTGTGAAAGCTGATACTGGCCCTCCATTCAACGGTGGTCACTTCTCACAGTTTGCAGATTATCGCAGATTCCACCATCACCGTATAACACCCGAGCGAATGCTACAGCTGAGAAATTCATGGGCACTAGGAAAAACCAGTCGTGACTTAAAATGACTTAAAGCAAGAAAACAACTCAGGTTTTTACAGTCACTGACGATGTCGGACCAAGAGCGATTGGGATGGTAGAGGTTGTAGTCTCCCAGCCGGCGGTTGGTGTGTCACCTTAGGACGGGTGGATGCAGTGCAGACCAATACAAACGGACATCTGAAGATGAGATTGGAAGAATGGCCCCACCGCAACACTTAAGAAGAGGGAACATACGGGGATACTACTGTTCCTGATGAACTGGCGGTAGAAACTGGAAAACCCAGGAATTTTTGGAACTGCTTTTGATTAGAGGGTGTGGGCCACTCAGCAACCGCTTTGCCCTTCTCCGGGTCGCCTTGATCCTCCCTCGTTGAATGATGTGACCCAAAAAACATTCCTTTGCTTTGACAAACAGCTTGTTCTCAAGGAACTGTTGGAAAACTCGTCTCACATGTTCATCCTGGTAATGAGAGAAGATGAGCATATCATCCAGATAAACAAATACAAAATGATTCAGGTTGTTAAATGTATGTTAAACACATGTACATGTGCATGTATGTATTTTACATTTATGTATAAATATAGTTGTCGATACCACTGATCTAACCATGAATCGTTATATGGAACACTATAATATCTACAGAGATGATAGACCTAGGATAAGTACATACTCTCAAAGAGGTGTTTACACATTTGTTTGTCTTTACTGAGGACTGCACAATGTTTTACCACCAATTAATAAGTTTCACATTCAATTTTCCATTTCAAAGTTATTTATATAGTGTCTATTGCAACACAAGTTGTCTCTAGGTTCTTTCCAGAGACCCAGAACATGACCCCTTAGCAGCTTTTACATAACATACCTTAAAGCCAAACAGTGGCAAGAAAAACTCTCTTTTAGGAGGGAAGAAATCTGGACCAGGACCTGGATCCTAAGGGAGGACCCTCCTGCTGAAGACCAGCTGGGTAGGACAGGAAGGATGGAGAGAGGAGAGACACAGATACACCGTCAAAGGTAGAAAAGACAAGATTCATCTGTATAATTATCCATCAGCAGCAGAACTAAGACTTCCATGTATGTATACCTGATACCTGGTTAGTTGGTGGACAACAGAGACAACTATATAAACAGGTGTAGACAGCAGACACTGAGGTGGTCAGAGGGTGGGACTGCAGGTCAGAGGTGGGACTGCAGGTCAGCAAGCAGCTCCTGAGGTTCTGGTCCGCAAACATGTACGGAAGAGAAAAAGAGGAGACAGACCAGCACAACAAACTACAAGAACAATGGACCACAATTATACTTATGAGATACTTTTATTAATATATACATATATATACATATATATATATATATATATATATATATATATATATATATATATATATATATATATATATATATATATATATATGTATATATACAGACAACTGGTGGAAAAACCACAAGAAAGTCTCTAAAGACGTCATTAATGAGAGCCTGGAAAACTACGGTAGCATTGGTTAAACAAACGGCATGAGAAGATACTCCAAATGAGTGGTGTCTTTCATTCGTCTCCCTCGTGGACTAAAATTAGATAGTGTGCATTTCTTAGATCCAGTTTAGTGAAGATCTGGGCCTAATTAAGTATCTCAAAGGCGGAGTTAAGCAGAGGAAGTACCCTCTTCCGCTGCTGAACTCCTTAACTTCCTTCTGCTGACAGACTCTACAACCAGCTCTGCTCCCATATATATATATATATATATATATATATATATATATATATATATATATTATATATATATATTATATATATATATATATATATATAATATATATATATATATATATATTATATATATATATATCCATCCATTATCTATACCCGCTTTATATCCGTTTCCGGGTAAATATATATATATATATATATATATATATATATATATATATATATATATATATATTATATATATATATATATATATATATATATCTATATATATATATATATATATATATATCTATATATATATATATATATATATATATATATATATATATATATATATATATATATATATATATATGCACTGCAGCCTCCACCAGACCAGGCGAGTTGTCCAGCAACTGTTCTCTACTTTTCTGAGACTTGCTCATCCATGAATTTTAGGGTCCTGTGATTTCTTCATATATGTTTGACCTATTTTCCATCGTGAATAAATTACAACTTCATCCTGCTCCTCAGTTCTCCTCCTGACGTATTTCTGAGGACAGAAACCCTCAAACCTGGTTCTTCTCAAGAAACTAAACCCGAACCAGCACCTGCCTATGGCTTTGTTTATTGCCAGTGTGTATTCATTTGTGTTCTTGTGGTGCGCTGACACACACGCACTTCTACATGTGCATGTGTGCTAGTGTGTGTGTGGTAGTTTACAGCCACTCTTTACTGCAGTGTGTAGTGCACACCTACTTTTACAAGACTACCACAGTAAAGTGAGAGCACACACACACACACACACACACACACACACACACACACACACACACACACACACACACACACACACACAGAGCTCATTCCAGTGTGCAGTGTGGGATGATGGGAACCGGTGTGGTATTGACTTCTGTTCAGATCAGTTTATGAGGGGCGGAGGGGGGTTGGGATGGGTGGTAGGAGGTGTGTGTGTGGTGTGTGTGGGTGGGTGGGGGCAGCTCTGAGGCATTACTTTAATTGTTGTCAGGTTTGAGACCGAGGCCCCGTCATTCCTGTCACTCGTCAGTTGTCAGGTTTAAAGTGACCAGTGGGAGCAGCTGTTAACGCGGTCATGAAGCTGGTGGCGGGTCACCAACTCCATCACCCACTTCGCTCTCAAACAGCCCTTCAAGTACCAACATTGTGCAAAAGATTTAGTCTTTCATTTTTCAGTGATGTTGCACACTGTGTTCACTAGAGGGCGCTATTGTACAGGCTCCTGGTCTACATTACCAACAGCCTCGTGAAGGCACCTGTAAACACATGGCTTGTTAACATATGTTAAATTACTTTAAAGAGATGGTCTCAGTATTTTAACACAGGTCGCCGACCACCAAGTTTAGGTCATTAACCTAATAATCCAGCAGCAGCTGAAATGTGATCATCTCTTAAATTCTGCAGAAAACCTTCAGTTCTTCAGAGGCTTTTAGTTAATTGTTCATTTTGCAATAGGTTTTTCTTTTAGCCATTTTTTTCTGTTGTTTAAATACTTTCTGCATGTTTGTCACATTATTTTCTCACATAATATATATTATTATTTTATGTGTCTTATTGTTTTAAAACTTTCCTTTTTGCCACATTTTGTTGTTTTGCTTAATTTTATTTAACGTTTGGTCATTTATGTGAATCTAGTTGTGTCAGACAACAGTAATAAAGTTAGCATCAAGGAGTCAGGACTAAAACTGCTTCTAGACTTTTTAAATAATTATATTGAATATTGCATTTTAATGTTGTTTTCTAACGTGAGCATGCTGAGCTTGGTGTCAGTAAACGGTGGAGGGTTTGAACATCTCGTCTTGATGACACAAACCGTTGCTCTTTTTGTGGACAATGTCGTTTTGTAATCACTCAACCACAAAACTGTTGAAGGAAATGAGTTATGGTCTGATAAACAATAAATTTGATTTAGAGGTTCACAAAGTACACGTTCTCCTCAAGTCCCACCTTTAGAACAAACATCCTAATGTGCCGATGTTTTCCTGCTGATGGATGTCTCTGGTTGTAATTAGCTCCAAACTTCATGATTAAAGGGTTGAGGAGCAGTGAGCTGCTCGGTTGTGTCTGCAGAGATCGTCGTTCTGATGTGGTACAAAAAAATGAACCCATCTCAGACCATCCTGCACAGACAACAGAGGAACTGGAGGTCTGGAGCCAGACCCTGGTGGTCAGTAGAGGACTGGACCAACTCTGTAGCATCAGGGTCAGAGTGGACCTCAGGAGTCCACAGCTTTTCCTGGCTCAGTCCTTCACATGTGCCAATAGTTACTTTCATTTCTTGCTGTTTCTGCCTCTTTTCCTGCTGTGAGCACAATTTTCATACATACAGCTGTTATTTTCATATGAACCTTTGATTTTCTCCACTTCCACCTGTAAATGCATTTCTGTTTTGACTAAATGTTGCTGTAGGACAGCTGTCTCCTGCTCCCTCTGTTGACGGAGAGCATCTCAGCTCTGCTGCTTCGTCCATGTCAGACTTCAGTCCTCGAGGTGTCTCAGCCTGCTGCTTCATCTCCACCTGGACTACCTGCAGCTCCTCACTGTCTTTTTACAGCAGCTTCTTCTTCCTGTGTTTTATAGCGTTTTGCACAGTTCTGGGCATTTTTGCATCTGTGTACTTCTGCTTTGTCTCCATCTCCCTATTTTTTCATTCCTATTGTTTATGTACATCTCCTTCAGATTCTTCTTTTCCGACTGGGGTTTAGGTTCTTGAAAGTCCTTCGTCAGCTGGAACACTTTGGAGTCTGCATCTCCATGTTAGCAGCACACACAAGTGGGCTGCGGTCCATCCAGTTTTCCTGGCGTCTTCCTCTTCTCACCTCACTTACGTGCCTCCTGTTCGGTAAATTTGCAATGTTTATGCAGCCATAACCAGTAAGTCCATCAATGCTTCCAGTGATCGGCATTTTCCTAACAGGATCATATCTGCACATTCGGAGTCATAAGAAATTTAAGAAAGGTTAAGGACTCTTAAAGAACTGATGAATCTAGATGATTTGATTTTCTCTACCCATAAACAAGGAGGAAGCAAAGCTACAAGGCAGAGTCCAGAACCAAGAGACACAGCCTCCACATCGGATCCTCCCCCAGGAGGTCAGGTGTCCCCATCACCACAAAACTGCTCCCCATAGGACCAGCACCACCAGGACCCAGGGCAGCCCACCCCATAACAGCCCACCAGGAGACAAGCCCCCACATGCAACAGGAGAAAGAGCTTACAAGGGAGGAGAGAAGGTAGGACAATTAAGGAGACATAGAACCGTATGCACATAATTTAGACTGTTTCCTAACTTCTGATTAGAGTTTGAGTACTAAACCTTATTAACCCAAACTTAGTGATTAGGACCCGCCATGCATTAAAACATACATCTATTTACCATGAAAAACAAATGATATATTTCTGAGTAAACAAAAATTGTTGAAAATGTACTAAGAAGTAACTTTCAAAGATTCACACCACTTTTTTAAACATAGTTAGAAGCTGAATATGACAAAGTGTTGCTGTTATTTTCAACATGAATATCTGCACAAACAGCGTTTTATAGAAGTCGTTTCAGAGTGTCGATGCTCAGTGTGTTGATGGTTGATGGTTGAGGGTTGATGGTTGAGGGTTGATGGTTGAGGGTTGATGGTTGATGGTAGATGGTTGATGGTTGATGGTTGATGGTTGATGGTTGATGGTTGATGGTTGAGAGTGGATGGATGAGGGTTGATGGTTGATGGTTGAGGGTTGATGGTTGAGGGTTGAGGGTTGATGGTTGATGGTTGATGGTTGATGGTTGATGGTTGATGGTTGATGGTTGAGAGTGGATGGATGAGGGTTGATGGTTGAGGGTTGATGGTTGATGGTTGAGGGTTGATGGTTGATGGTTGATGGTTGATGGTTGCGGGTTGAGGGTTGCTGGTTGCTGGTTGCTGGTTGCTGGTTGCTGGTTGCTGGTTGAGAGTGGATGGCTGCGGGTTGATGGTTGCGGGTTGCTGGTTGCTGGTTGCGGGTTGCTGGTTGCTGGTAGCTGGTTGCTGGTTGCTGGTTGCTGGTTGCTGGTTGCTGGTTGCTGGTTGCTGGTTGCTGGTTGCGCGTGGCTGGCTGCGGGTTGCTGGTTGCGGGTTGCTGGTTGCTGGTTGCGGGTTGCTGGTTGCTCGTTGCGGGTTGCTGGTTGCTGGTTGCTGGTTGCTCGTTGCGGGTTGCTGGTTGCTTGTTGCGGGTTGCTGGTTGCTGGTTGCTGGTTGCTGGATGCTGGTTGCTGGTTGCTGGTTGCTGGTTGCTGGATGCTGGTTGCTGGTTGCTGGTTGCTGGTTTCTGGTTGCTGGTTGCTGGATGCTGGTTGCTGGTTGCTGGTTGCTGGTTGCTGGTTGCTGGTTGCTGGTTGCTGGTTGCTGGTTGCGCGTGGCTGGCTGCGGGTTGCTGGTTGCGGGTTGCTCGTTGCGGGTTGCTGGTTGCTTGTTGCGGGTTGCTGGTTGCTGGTTGAGGGTTGAGGGTTGAGGGTTGATGGTTGAGGGTTGATGGTTGAGCCTAAATACGCTCAGTCACGTCCTGCCGTTGATAATAACCAGTCACTATCATAGTCACCATTCTTAAGATAAATGCAGGACCTTGTTTTTGTTTTTAGAAAAATGTTAATATGATGCTCAAATACAGCTCTAGAATCAGTTTACATTATGAATAAATAAAGCTAATTATGACATTTATTTGATGAATCACCAAATCCAGAAGTGTAACTTTCAGTAAGTTGTGTCACTGAAATATACACAAATAGCCATTTTTTTTGCCCTTGTTTGCACATATATTAATGGTTGATAACAAGTTGGTAGAATCCAAGAGTTACATAAATGTATTATAATCTGGCAACCAAGGGTTTTTTCTTATGTATGTGTAGGTGTGTGTGCAAGTGTGTTCCCTTCACAAATAGCCATTTTAACAAAGACCATGTGCCTTGTACGCAGCTATGTTGTCAAGGAAGCCGATGGAGACACCCCCACCATATGTCAATCAAAATTAGCTGTGGTTACCAGCCAGGGGAGCAGGAATAGCTCCGAGAGCGCTTTGGCTCCACCCAGTGGCTGATTTGTAGTCTAGCTTTTTTTTTTTTTTTTTTTTTTGACTGTTGAATTTGGGCCTCCAACTCGTGAAGTAATACCCTCTGAACACAGTTTACGTGTGTGCTGTTGAAATGTGCACATGTGAATCTGTTGTTTGGAGCTCAGGCTTTAGGATTAAAAGCTGCCTCTGTACTCCAGTGTCCTCCAGCAACCACAGACGCAGCAGCAGTTAAACTGTTAAAACCTATCACAATACAGTTGTGGTCAAATGTTTACACAAATAAATATTTACTTGGTGTTTGTGTGGAAACTACGGTCTTTCATTTTGCAACACTGATCTATGAATTTACTTATTATCACATGTGTCTTTTACTTTTTTATGAACATTTGAAACTGGCTCATGTCACGTTTAGAGACTGAATATGTTCATCTCCATGTTTTCTCTCTTTTTTCCAGTTTTTATGAAAGAAGACCGTAACCACACGGCAAAGAACTGGTGATATCTAGTGGTGAATTATTACTTTCCAGACTGGACCAGAACAACCTGACTGGATCAGGACCACGTAACTGGACCAGAAAGGTCTCTGGACCAGCAGCATCTCTGGACCAGAACTGCACAGGTCGAAAACACCATGTGTCTGGACCAGAACCATGTGACTGGATCAGAACCACATGACTGGACTATGTCGAGTCACGGCTCATTGCTGGACAGCAGCATAAGAAGACAGTCAGAAGTGAGGACCTCCAGTTTGGACAGCAGGCAGTAAGATGATGTCACATGACACCTTTTATTAAGTCTCTCCATCTTCACGTCCCAGCCGAGGCGGTTCATGCCAGCCCGCTGCCCCTCCTCATTCTCCTGGCCTCAGATGATGATACCACATTATTATCAGAACGATACCCTGTGTGTCCCGCCACTCTAAGCTCCGTTCAGACATCCTCAGCTGTGTTTAACCCCTCGTTATTACAGAGTCTGCTCCGCAGGGGCTTCAGTGGGGAACACCTGTCCAGGTGTAACCTTTAAACAAACACTTACTGATTTTAAATCAGCAGAACCACCGTTGGTGTCAGCTCTCATCCAGCCTAAAGTTCTGATGGACACATCTTCTAATGGAAGAAAGTTATACATGACAAAGAGATCCAAAATTAAAACTGATGAATTATAAATAAAAATACAGATTGAAACAGTCATGAAAGGCAGTTTAAATTATAAAAAGAAAATAATATAAAACCCTGACTGAGAGCTCATCTGAATAAAAAAGTCTTTGGCAGCTTGTTAAAGACATTGAACATCATCAATAGCATAAAATTGGTCCAGTGAATAAACAGTTAACATCAGCTTTGGGGGGTTTAACTAGAAGAATAGTTTTCTAACAAATCTAAAATATGACAGAGATGTCTTGCTGATCGGGATTTCTGAATTACATTCAGTACTCTGACATGAACTTTAATCATGTGACCACAACTAACTTAAACCACTTCAACCGGTGACATTTTCCTACAAGTACATTTGATGAAGTTGGAGATTCCAAGGCGCTGAGGAGACGGTCGGGCCTATTAGAGGTTCCTGTCTGGTGGGTTTACCCGGAACTCCTACTAGTGGAAATGCGACTTAAGTTTTTTACACCAGACATTTTCATTCTGAGCTGCTCCTCAGCAGCTTCAGACCAAACGTTACAGCTGTGGGAGGACATTGATCGGTCCAGTGTGGCACCTGCCTTATTCAGACATGACTGGACTGATGTGGAACCACATACCTGAGTCCCAGCAGGAGCAGAAGCTCTGTTGTCTGGAATAAACTGGCATCAACCATGCAGAAGGTTGAGGCCAAATCTCTGCCTAAACCAGGGGGGCACCTCATACCTGCTGAGATGTTTGCTGAAATGACTAATAACCAGAGAGAGAGAATATAAAGTAAAAACAGAATCAGGCCTTTACTGCGATACAACACTCATCAACAGTTAACTGGCCCACATGTCTCCCCTGGTGATAAAGCTGTAACTAAACTAGTAGACGTGGCACATTTCTAATACTCTCTCTGTTGTATAGACTACTAATACATTTAACTGTCCATCTGAACACATGTGTATGTATCCTGTTTTTGATCTTTTTAAACTGCATTGCAAGTCTTTTTTATTGCTTTATTACAGTTGTCTGTATCCTGTGGGAGGATTTACTAAGTGTGTCTGTATGTTGTTTAAATCTGTGAGGCTTTGCTGCCAAGAAAACATTCCTGTGTGAAAAGAAACTGATAAAATCTCTTCTGATTCTGATCATATACTACACATATACACACTTTTTAAATTTTCTTTGAGACAAAGCAGACAAACATCAAGCGTTGGATCTTTTATTAATTCATTTTAACACCAGTTTACAAACATTTTCTTCTTTCTCTTCGCAATAAAACATCTTTACACATGACATCTGTCCAGTTAAAGTACTTTAATACCAGAAACAACATGACATTTTTGAAGGGATCAGTTCACATGTGGAGAATGAAAACTTGTCTTTGTTTTTTTGTGTGGAGTTTGTTAGATTTCTAAATGACGATACAAATGTTCAGAGATGTAAAGTCCAACTTCAAATATCAGAACAGAATGTTCAGTCAAATCTCAGCAGGTTTACCAATTTAAAGTGGTATTAATGCCATTCAGCAGTCAGAAACTGTTTTAAAGTCTCAGTGAGCCGATGTGTTCGCTGTCCAGAACCAAGTCTGAGCTTAAGAGCTGTTTCTGCTGATCCATCCATCCATCCATCCATCCATCCATCCATCCATCCATCCATCCATCCATCCATCCATCCATCCATCCATCCATCCATCCATCCATCCATCCATCCATCCATCCATCCATCCATCCATCCATCCATCCATCCATCCATCCATCCATCCATCCATCATGACAGGGGTTCTCCAGGACTATGGGGTTCTGGGTCTGGTTATACATGTCTTTCACTCAGAGGGACAGAGTGAGTTTGTTTCACATTGCTGGTAGTATTCATCTTTAAAAAGTGTTTTCTGATGTTTTGGCAGGTTTTCAGAAGCATCAATGCAGCGTCTGCTTTAAGTATTCTGGCTCTACAGCAATGATGACACTTTTACCAATTTCTTTTTAAACTTACCAACTTCTTTGTTAGAATTAAATGTTTATAACATGTAAACAAAAATATACTTTCCTAAGAAAAACTAGTCTGTAAATGCAGTATTTAGATTGTTTTTAGTATTTCTTTGTGTACTCAGTCTGGTCGATAACTAAATCTAAGCCTCGTAAAACCCTGAAGGCTCCGGTACAGCAGCAGACTTTCCTAACAAGGACTAAAGTGTCGTTTTGAAACAAATGTAACTGCGTAAACGTGTCTGCAAACCCTGACATTGGCAAGTGAAGACTACATAACACCTCATGCATATACAAGTAAATATCATCAGTATTAGTTTAGAGTGGGAAAAGTAAAAACAGTCAAATATCTGCGGCTGTGTGACCTAACGGCCAACGATGGTGGAATTAGGCAGAGCTTAGACTCAGACAGCTCTAACCTGTTATTTCAGTCTCATGTGAAATCGCCTCAGCGGTGATGTAGTCCTGTGTTGAGTAGGACTGGGCACCAGTACTCAGATATATGGATGTGGACATATGGCGTTCAATTTGGGTTTCTGGACATAATCGTGATGCTTCTGTAACATTTTTTTCTTTTTTTGGGTGATCTGATCCGACAGTGTTGGAAATGACAAAAACAAACAGACCTGCTGACTCGACCCCGCCCACGAAACCACATCTGAAACCAAGACAAACAAAATTTAAAGCAAGAATACCAAAGTTAAAACCAGATAAGATTACCTGAAACCAGGACCAGCAGAACTGGAAGCAGGACTAACAGAGATGAAACCAGGACCAGCAGAACTGGAAGCAGGACTAACAGAGATGAAACCAGGACCAGCAGAACTGGAAGCAGGACTAACAGAGATGAAACCAGGACCAGCAGAACTGGAAGCAGGACTAACAGAGATGAAACCAGGACCAGCAGAACTGGAAGCAGGACTAACAGAGATGAAACCAGGACCAGCAGAACTGGAAGCAGGACTAACAGAGCTGAAACCAGGACCAGCAGAACTGGAAGCAGGACTAACAGAGATGAAACCAGGACCAGCAGAACTGAAATCAGGACTAACAGAGATGAAACCAGGTCCTGCAGAACTGAAAGCAGGACTACCAGAGATGAAACCAGGTCCTGCAGAACTAGAAGCAGGACTGACAGAGCTGAAACCAGGACCAGCAGAACTGGAAGCAGGACTAACCGAGATGAAACCAGGACAAGCCGAACTAGAAGCAGGACTAACAGAGATGAAACCAGGACCAGCAGAACTGAAATCAGGACTAACAGAGATGAAACCAGGTCCTGCAGAACTGGAAGCAGGACTACCAGAGATGAAACCAGGTCCTGCAGAACTAGAAGCAGGACTGACAGAGCTGAAACCAGGACCAGCAGAACTGGAAGCAGGACTAACCGAGATGAAACCAGGACAAGCCGAACTAGAAGCAGGACTAACAGAGATGAAACCAGGTCCTGCAGAACTGGAAGCAGGACTGACAGAGCTGAAACCAGGACCAGCAGAACTGGAAGCAGGACTGACAGAGCTGAAACCAGGACCAGCAGAAGTGGAAGCAGGACTAACCGAGATGAAACCAGGACAAGCCAAACTAGAAGCAGGACTGACAGAGATGAAACCAGGACCAGCAGAACTGGAAGCAGGAATAACAGAGATGAAACCAGGACCAGCAGAACTGGAAGCAGGACTGACAGAGATGAAACCAGGACCGGCAGAACTCCTCTGGGACTTTTGAGGTCTTGGTTCACAACTACCGTTGTTAGATTTGTTGTAGTCAGGTATTCTTATACAGGTTGTTGTGGCATGAGTGATTGAAGGTCTCAGACCTTCGCTGGAACGACCCTGAAAACATTTGCAACAAGACCTCCTGTTTGAAACGTTGTTTCAGTGATGAACCCTGAAATAAATGCTGCATTCAGCCGATGCTCAGTTAGCACAAGCTGTCTACTCCGAGCCAAACCTCCTGTTCAGACCCTTCCAGACCAACCTACAACCAGTCACTGCAGGCGGTTAGTAAAATTAACAACACAACAAAATGTATTCTCTTTAAAATATGACTGATTATGTTCTGTTTTAGCTTTTTCTTCAAGTCAATACAGCGCTAAGACGCTAAAGTGACGACAGTAAAACACCAGCTGTTCCAGCCACCAACCAAAACATAAACATCCCTAATTGAACATTAATTTGTTGCTTGATATAATTTTATGTGATGAGGTTCATAACGTTCTAACAGTAAAGTTGTCAGGGATCTTAAATCTAGTGGTCAGCGTAGGAACTGCAACTTTTCCTACTTTCTGTCTGGACGAAGCTTGGAAGTGGGAAGGTCGGCGCTTGGTGTAACCACGTGATCAACGCTGGATGAACATGAGTCCCACTCGTGCACGCGTGGGCTGCAGAGACTCCAAGAGAAGCACTGCATATTCATTGTAATCTACTCCCAAAGCTCCAGAAAGCCATAACATGGATTTGGGGAGACATGTTTGGTGCCACTGATGCCATTCCTGACGACCAAATCTAGGAGACATGGAAAAGCTACATTCTGAGATCTACATCATGTTTTTATTGCTTTTCTTTGTGACAATTTTTAAGAATGTGGTTCAGTTTAGATGTAAAGCTCCATTTTCCGGGACACATTCTGTTCACATTTTCAGCGTCTTCATCATCTGCAGGTCTGCAACTCTTCCAGTGCACCAAAGCAACGCTTTTGTCCAACATACAACAACATGGACCAATATGTGTTTTACAGAATGACATCAGAGTTGAAATGTGGAGGATGTTAAGATGCCGTTTCCTGCATCTGTCACCAAGTAAACCTCCTGGTTTTATAGACTAAAGTTCGAGATCATCAGAGGATGTAGATGTTACTAACCTCAGGAATGGGTGCAGAAAACCATCCAAAAATTAAAATAAAAACTCCCAAAGTGAGGCGTCACATCACAATATATGAACATTTGCCCATAAAAGTATCACAGGCTGGTAAAATAATGTTTGCCATTTTTAATCTTCATAACAACATATGTAAATGTGAAGAAGGGTTAGGCTCTTTCCATCTTTGTCTAGAGTTCTGTCACTTTTCAGTTTGGATATCACTCATGACCTTTCTGTTTCGGTATTAAAATGTGTCCTATAACTTATCTTATATACTTCTGCTGCAGCTGTCGCTCTTCACAATTGAATGCTGTCATTTTCTTGCAGCTTTGACTGTTTTTTTTCTTCTTCATCTTTCTGTTAATAATTTGATCTGAAATCACGCCACCTCCTCCCGTCGCTCCAGAGAGGCCGCTTGCTTTCTGGTCTCGGCACCGCTGGGGGGCTCTCCTCTGGCCTTAAGAAGCTGTTCTCGTCCCCAGGGAGGACACAGGGAACAGAGGCAGGAGGCAGGGTGGTGCAGGATGCTGGCGGTGGTGGGGGAGTACAGAGGAACCGCTGCCGACGCCAGCTCCCCTGGCCTGCTGTGGTACTGCGAGAGCTGGAGAGGGTCCAGAGACCTCACCGGTCCACTGTAGGGACTCTGGACTGAGGATGCTGGAGAGGATAGAGCCAGGGGGGAGTAGTGGTGGAGAGGGAGGTGGGGTGGAATAAAGGGGTACATCAACGGGGACGACGGAGAAGGACGGCCCATAAGAAGCACGCCCAGTGGGTCGATGAGTGGGTGAGGCCACGGCAGGGAGTGTCTTTGACGTTTATCCTTCATTCTCCTGTTCTGGAACCACACCTGGGAATGGTAAGGGAGGAAGAAACGGAGTGATGCAAAGATGGAAAGGAAATATGAAGGGTGGAGAGAAGAAAACATGAAAGATGGATGAGAAAATAAAGGAATTTGTTGAAAAATTACATACAAATATAAGATCCACTTTATCACTTAAATATCTCTTGACCTAATTTTTCTCTGCAAGAACAGTTTCAGTGTGTGAGTTCACAGTTTAACGACAAAACTCTGGAAGAAGACGTAGTTTAGAAGTGGATCAGAACAACTGGTCAAAAACTCCTGGAACATCACCCACAGGTTCCTGAGGTGTGCTTTGGGGGACTCTGTCCTCGTACTGCACCAAGATGATAGAACCTGACTACTAACAGAGATGAAACCAGGACCGGCAGAAATGAAATCAGGATTGACAGAGATGAAACCAGGACCAGCAGAACTGAAATCAGGACTGACAGAGATGAAACCAGGACCAGCAGAACTGGAAGCAGGACTAACAGAGAAGAAACCAGGACCGGCAGAACTGAAATCAGGACTGACAGAGATGAAACCAGGACCGGCAGAACTGAAATCAGGACTGACAGAGATGAAACCAGGACCAGCAGAACTGAAATCAGGACTGACAGAGATGAAACCAGGACCGGCAGAACTGGATGGTCAGAAGCTCAAAGACTTCAACTGGCTGCTTTCACCTGCATCTGGACAATCCTGGATCCAGACCTGAGTTCCTTTTCTGAGCACTAGTGTTTTTTCTTTAAAAAAATTATAATTAAGGATATACAAAATATGTTGTTTAAAATATAAATAACAAAAAGCAAGAAGAAATTTAATAAAATAAAGCTTAAAAAAACTTGTAAAAAGTCTAAACCGGACGATCTGTGATCCCTCAGACGACACAGCATCAAGAACTATCATTCAACAACAGCTGATACAAGACGGACCAGACCAGACGGACAAGAGTTACCGTTGAAACCTTTGTCAACATTACAATACAGGGATATGGCCAAAAGTACTGGCTCACCTGCCTTGACTCACATATGAACTTAAGTAACATCCCATTCCTAATCCATAGGGTTCAATAAGACGTCGATCTACCCTTTGCAGCTATGTTACAGTTGTGGAAATCTTGGACCATTCTTCCAGAAGCACATTTGTGAGGTCACACTGATGTTGGACCAGAAGGTCTGGCTCTCAGTCTCCGCTCTAATGCATCCCAAAGATGTTCTATCGGGTTGAGGTCAGGACTCTGTGCAGGCCAGTCCAGTTCATCCACACCAGACTCTGTCATCCAGGTCTTTATGGACCTGCTTCGTGCACTGGTGCACAGTCATGTTGGAAGAGGAAGGTTCCAGCTCCAAACTGTTCCCACTAAGGAAACCCATCCAGCTAATCTGAAGGCCACATGAAGCTTGAATGAGAGCTGTATGAGAACCTATGCTTCTTGAATTCTACATCACCAACATGTTTATAAATGCTAATGTTCGTTTATATAAAGATTTATGTTCCAAATCAGAGTTCCAGAATTATTTTGGAAGTAATGTGTGCCAAAAAGGATAATCCAGATAGGGGTCGGTAGTGGAAATTACATTTTTCTTAGTTTTGCATTGGTGTCAATCTAGAAGTTAGATGGCTGCCCCTTGGTGCCATATAGCAGGTCCATCTGCGTTAAAAGTGGGCTTAGCGTTAAGGGTCTTGGCTTTGAGAGGGGGGCAATTCATCGGCCCAAATTGTTCCAGCCACTAAATCATATTTTTATCTGCAGAATGCAAGTAGAATGCAGCTAAAATGCAGTCAGTGAATGAAGAAATGCATCAGTGCTGATGGTTCCAGGTCCAGGTTAGTGTGTTCCCAGAATGCTTTAATCTGCCTTTCATAAGAAAGGAGCTCCCATAAACACAGGAACCACAGAGTCACCTGCAAACATCACACCTTTGGCACCACTAATCCAGTTTTAATGAATTCCAACAGTTATTATCATTTGAAAACACAAGGCGTCATTTATGAGCTCTGCAACACATTCTTGATTGTTCACACAAAACCACCAACATTTTCTCAAATCTGCCTGCAGTCGACAAACGTTTACTTTTGTTGGTGATGCCATATTCCAAATAAACATAAAAGAAATGATCTTCCAACATGTAATAACTTATACTTATGATTAAATTTTATATTTTGTCACCGCTTTGAAACTAATAAATTCCAGGAAGTTAGGATTACTTTGGATAAAGATCTTCAAAGTATTTACGGATTAGCAGCAGAGATGTTTCTGTCTATATCCAGACTGTGCAGATGTAGATGCAGAGAGCCACTGGGGATCCAAGCTTCAAGGTCATCTCAATATTGACTATTTGGAGAGAAAATGTACTTGTGTCTGGTTTTCAATGCTAAAGCCACTCTGGGAGCAGGGAAAGCTGCGGGTCATCAAATGCCTGCTAGATGCTGGCTCCAGAGGTGAGTTAGTTTCAAGGCGGTGCAACAGGCTTCCTTCAGATACAGTCCTGGAAGTGAAGGACCCTGCACTTCTTCTACTGACCACTAGGGTCTGGATCCAGACCTGCAGCTCCTCCACTGAAGCCTACAGTTTGGATACAACAGTGAGTTAATCCCCACTGACCTCCATGTTAAAATGGCAAACTTCACACTATTTATAAACATATCCACAGTCTGGTACAAAACCAGTTTCGTCTCCATAGTTAGATTTCACATCCACGACAACTGTATGGGGGGACTTTTAAAACCTGACCGAAGACAGAACAGCCACACTGCAGGTTGGCCTGCTCCCCTTCTGACTGAACAACCCTGCCCAGACCTCCAGCAGGGAGAATTTTCTTTAACTCTGTGATTTTTAAATCCACAGTTTCTGTCTTTTTGTTCCTGGATGCTGAGAAACTGGGTTATGTTTCATTCACGTGGTTCTAATTTACCTGCCAGCTCAGCCAGCTGAAACTGTGATATACTTATTTAGTTTAATCCACCTAAATACAAACTGCTGTTTTCTTCCAGAGGTGGAGCACATCAGCATGGATCCCGGATTCACTTTTACAGACCAGGGAACCAGGACTTCGCGGTCCCCGTTTTACAGATGCTTGTTTAAATAAAGCTCTAAATGAACGAATGTAACACGTGCACACGCCAGCCCGACGTCAGACTGCTTGTGTGCGCATGTGCGTACCTTGATGGTGGTTTCCGGTAGGTTGAGCGCGGCCGCGAGCTCGCAGCGCCGCGGCCGCGACACGTAGCTCTCCCTGCCGTACTCCTGCTCCAGCCGGGACAGCTGCTCGCGCGTGAACGCGGTCCGGTGTCGTCTGCTTGGGTCCAGCAGCGCGCTGCGTGGGCACGAGCCCGGCGGCTGCTGCTCGCTGCCGGGCTCGTGCACCACGGCGGCGGCCCGTGCCGGTGTCTGCCTGCCTTCATCCACTGAAACGAAAGAACCGCAGACTGGGTCAGACCCGAACCTGGTGATTTAGGTTGAAGAACTGGACACGTGACAGACATCACCTTAGGACCCCCCCCCCCCCCCCCCCCCCTCCATGGGATATTGCCTTTGTGGGTTTTCAAAAGTCACTGTCCCAGAGACCTTAATAATTCCTTAACTGGGACTTTCAAGTTCCAGGTGGGAAGACTGAACTGGAGGCTCCCTGAAGTTGGATTCCAGCTCAGAGTCAAATGTCACCAACCCGACTCAAGCAAACAATCTGCAAAGTAAATGCAGCTAATTGAATTGAACTGCTGTCTCACTCACTCACCTTCAGTCAGATAAAGGCCGGCTTCGTTTTTAACCGTGTATCTACAATGTTTTTATGTGCCGAACACACTCTTCATCTGCATAACATCTATAACGCCGTAGCACGCGTGCCACGTTCAGGTTGTTTTGAGAACTGAGAGCTTTGGTTCAGTCCCAGGTTCTGGATGGTTGGTGCTGAACATGCCAGAAACATGCCTCTCTTTTGTTTTATCTACAGGGTTCCTGTATTTCATGTTGACATTTCCTAGGTGTTAAACAAGTAAACATTTTTTTTTTCTTCAGTAGATTCCAGGGACTCCAGACTTTGGTCAAACTGCCCGGAGGTGAATCCTCCCTGCCATCACCAGGATGGAGGACTGAACCCACCTGAAGAGTTGGTGTCACCTGCTGCTTGCTTAGATGGGCCGTTTTCATATTTACCATGTCATGAACTTTGAACCTGGACTTCATTAGGCTGAAATGAAGTAAACCGGCTTGTATTTGCCTGGACTGAAGTCCGGTAAAGTACCTGAGAATGAGCTCGTGAGGTCTTGAAACTGTGGCGTGTTTTTAGTTTGTTTTCAGGATTTCCATGTAACCCAGTGACTCCAGTCCTCAATTAAACTTTATCACTGTAAGACACAAGTATGAAACTTCTGTTTCTTAATGTATTTAATAGGCTTCTTTGTTTATCATAGCGCTTTCATGGATTTTGTTTTTTTGTCAACTGTCACCTTTTTTTCCTTAATAACATCCATATCATGTAACCCAGTGACTCCAAACCGAAGATGAAAACTTTGGCACATGTTTGATTCGAAGAACCCATAAATAATGCAAAAAGAAGCCCTAAAGTGAATTAAAATATGATTATGTATTACAGGTTACTCATATAATCACAACTTAGTGTACTATGTCAGATGGTGGGGTCTGCATTTACAAAAATACAGACCTTTAAATAAAATATTGATACAAAATCGACTACTTCCTAAAATTAACTAAATCAAAATGTGTCTCTTTTGGCACTTTTAGCACAACAATTCGGGATAGGTTTGGCGTCACTGAGTCACGTGGTGTGGACGGTTGATACCTTAGGCTGAGGCTCTGACCCCGCCGAGGTCTAAACGTCTTCCCCTAAAACGGGCAACGTGGATGAAAAAAGAAGTAGGCCGACACCTGAGAGAAAATTCCGCCGAGAATCCCTGAGGTCTAGGGAAGTTGCAGAAATCCTCTAAAAGTTTCACACAAGCATCTGCTCCATGTAGCCTACTTACGCATCAGGATGTCTCTGGAGTCTGAAGTGTTGGAATAAAAATTAAAAGTAAATCCGATACTTTTTTATTAGAGTCCTGCTGCAGACGTGCTCCTGCTGGAGGCCCCGCTGAAGATGCTTCCTGCAGAACAAGTAAACCTGCAGGCTCTTTTAACCCCCCCAGGTGTCCCCCACCTCCTCCTCCTCCTTCTCTGCTGCAGACGCAGCGCACGCGGCGCCGCGGCAGGCGCGCGGAGGTGTTAACGGTGTTAGATGTGCTGGTCTGGTCTGCGTCTGCGCCTTTGTACTTTTGTTATGGAGAATTAAGGAGGGCGGCCGCGGAGTCTCATTGTTCTCAGCTGTTTGATGTCTGCAGCTCTGGAAGCAAATCATCACCTACCTGATGACCACAAACAGGCCAGGAGCGCGTGCACGGGGAGATCGCGCCGTCTTTCTGCGATCATGTGACTGTAGTGAGTTCAGGACCTGAATATTAGAGCTGATTTAACGTTTCCTCCTGCTAAATTGAGGACGTTTGTCCTCTTTTATCAGACTTTCCAGAAATAAGCAGTTCTGCAGATAAAACCAGACCAGGCAGACCAGGACCATCTCCAGCTCACGCTGACCCTTGAAGCTGTGTTTTGGAGTTGATGATGGCTATAATCTACTCTGATTGTTAATCCAGGAGGACAGACAGACGCCAGGTAGGGTGGGGTCACTTTACCTGGAGGAAATTTATCAGTAGTGAATGAAACTACCCACAGAAGAGTCCAACTCTGACACATCTGTGAACCTTTATAAGTGTAACTTTGGTTTGATAAGTGTGTGTGTGAGTGGGGGTTGGGGGGGGGGGGTAGTTGGGGTCTTCTGGCAGACAAAACAGTGACCTTATGTCCTGCATTTACATTGCTGATACTGAGACAAAATCAACAAAACAATTACGATGGACATATTCATATATCCTCTTCCAGAAAGCATGGTTGTAAAACATTTAAGAAAAAAATGGTCCGACTTTCTGTATTATTAAATGGAGGGGCAACATTTTTTGAAATTAGAAATCTTCACCATTTATTTGCATTTTGTGCGTGATCAGTTTTGTAAATTAAATTAACATTACACGCTTGCTTAACATTAAACAGCTGCTTATTTGTAGAAAATATAATAACATTGCATGATTAATAAAAACCACCTGCTAACTGGTAGAGAAAAGGATGTCATTTAGTAACCAACTGTTATTTATTCATTTGCAGAGTTAAAGGACATCCTACCATGTGTTGTAACTGGGAGTGAAATTTGATGTTATGGAATAACTATCTGGTGTGTGAAATGCCAAGGAATGTTGTGGAATAACTGTCTGGGAGAGTAACTGTCTGGGAGAGTAACTGTCTGGTGGGTGTTGTAGACACTGAATGTTCAAGGATATGAGAATGTTCAGAATATTAACAGAAAGGTGTGGTGTTATGGTATAAAAGAAGGACATGCTGGCCTTTACACATGTGTTGAGATCTCCAGATATATCTGTACTTGTACAAGAATAAATGGTTAATAAATGCTTAATAAATGGTTGTTGATGTTTAACATGTATGTCTCTTTCCTATCAAAGAACTCGGTGAAGCTGGGCTTCAACATGAGTCCTTTCCACTATTTCTTTAAGTTTGTGCATGAAAGCGTTCGTGTAACTTTGTGTATCTGCTTCTTGTCTTCTTGTCCTCCTATCTGTCTTCTTATATTAAAGAAAAAACAAATTCTCAATGTTGAAGGGGAAACAGGAGCCATAAACCATGTTTAAACATTGTGGGTGTAGGCTATTTTTTAAATTGAATTAAGCTTTGTATTTTCATTAATCCTCTGTTCACAACTTAACTTTTATTTTCACTGTCAACTAATCAAAACCACTTTGTTGCTGCAGATCTAAGTTTCTGCTTCTGCTCCCTGTTTTCTCTTTGTTTTAATTTGCAAGGACAACATATACAAAATAAATTTGTAGACCAAGAAAATCAATGTCAGTACCTGATCTTTTCAATACAGAAACTAATATGTAATATGAAAAGTGTTCGAATACAAAATAAATTGGTAGGTCATATTTCTATTTGACTATGACAGTTTGGTCTAAATTTGAAATGTCTAGGACACTTGTTGTTTTGAAGAGAAGTCTCGTGTGACGAGAGACGGAGAGTTATGGAAATACAGAGAGGAAACTAGGAGAGTTACGCTCATCAAAAGAAGAACACCATTCAATGGAAACACCGACCACCTGCAGCGATACCTGTATTGCAAATTCAGTTTCTCTTTTCTTTTGCAAAAAAGAGCATTGGAAACACAACAAGAGTTACTGCTGCTGAAGAAACATCTACTGAGAGTTACTGCTGCTGAAGAAACATCTACTGAGAGTTACAGCTGCTGAAGAAACATCTACTGAGAGTTACTGCTGCTGAAAGAAACATCTACTGAGAGTTACTGCTGCTGAAGAAACATCCACCGAGAGTTACTGCTGCTGAAGAAACATCTACTGAGAGTTACTGCTGCTGAAGAAACATCTACTGAGAGTTACTGCTGCTGAAGGAAACATCTACTGAGAGTTACTGCTGCTGAAGAAACATCTACTGAGAGTTACTGCTGCTGAAGAAACATCTACTGAGAGTTACTGCTGCTGAAGAAACATCTACTGAGAGTTACTGCTGCTGAAGGAAACATCTACTGAGAGTTACTGCTGCTGAAGAAACATCTACTGAGAGTTACTGCTGCTGAAGGAAACATCTACTGAGAGTTACAGCTGCTGAAGAAACATCTACTGAGAGTTACAGCTGCTGAAGAAACATCTACTGAGAGTTACTGCTGCTGAAGAAACATCTACTGAGAGTTACTGCTGCTGAAGAAACATCTACTGAGAGTTACCGCTGCTGAAGAAACATCTACTGAGAGTTACTGCTGCTGAAGAAACATCTACTGAGAGTTACTGCTGCTGAAGAAACATCTACTGAGAGTTACTGCTGCTGAAGGAAACATCTACTGAGAGTTACTGTTGCTGAAGAAACATCTACTGAGAGTTACTGCTGCTGAAGAAACATCTACTGAGAGTTACTGCTGCTGAAGAAACATCTACTGAGAGTTACTGCTGCTGAAGAAACATCTACTGAGAGTTACTGCTGCTGAAGAAACATCTACTGAGAGTTACTGCTGCTGAAGGAAACATCTACCGAGAGTTACTGTTGCTGAAGAAACATCTACCGAGAGTTACTGTTGCTGAAGAAAAATCTACTGAGAGTTACTGCTGCTGAAGAAACATCTACTGAGAGTTACTGCTGCTGAAGAAACATCTACTGAGAGTTACTGCTGCTGAAGGAAACATCTACCGAGAGTTACTGCTGCTGAAGAAACATCTACTGAGAGTTACTGCTGCTGAAGAAACATCTACTGAGAGTTACTGCTGCTGAAGAAACATCTACTGAGAGTTACTGTTGCTGAAGAAACATCTACTGAGAGTTACTGCTGCTGAAGAAACATCTACTGAGAGTTACTGCTGCTGAAGAAACATCTACTGAGAGTTACTACTGCTGAAGAAACATCTACTGAGAGTTACAGCTGCTGAAGAAACATCTACTGAGAGTTACTGCTGCTGAAGAAACATCTACTGAGAGTTACTGCTGCTGAAGAAACATCTACTGAGAGTTACTGCTGCTGAAGAAACATCTACTGAGAGTTAACACTGCTGAAGAAACATCTACTGAGAGTTACAGCTGCTGAATGTGGATGTAGGAGGTGGTGGATCAGGGATCAGCATAACTTGGTAATGACCAAGTTATGCGTTTCCTTTTTGCTTTTATTGACAGTTGCACTTTTGTTAAACTGACGTTATATTTGCCTGAGACTCATTACAACTATATTTAAAGGATTTAAGCCACACACACACACACTTTCAAGGTTTTTTGTACATTTTATGATGTCATGATGTTGTAGTTGTGTAGAAATGTCTGAAGCTGCTCTCTCAAAGCCCTTATGTAATGCAGTAATGCATAATGATTATGTAGTGTTACAGCACAACTCATATGATCGAAGCCAAAAACGGTTCAAAACTATTTACATGACTTTAGACTTACTGGCAACATCACATCCAGAGATGTGGAAATGTGCAAAAAGTGTTTTCATTACATTTTTGAAATAAACTGGATTTTCGACACGTAAACCACCTTGTAAATGCGTACAAAGTTTTTTGTGATATTTTGCATTTTGTTTTCAAATTAGAGGCATTTCCATTACAGGTTCTCCAGAGTTAAGGGTCTTAAATATCCATCAAGATCAATTCAGGTGTGACAAGCCATCCCGACGCACTCCCAGCCATTTCCCTGTCAGGAATGACTGCCGATCCACAGACAGAGTGGCAGCAGTTGTCACAAAACTTCCAAAACTCTGCTTTTATAAAGATACAGTGATGATCCGTTCATCAAGACCTGATGATCAGCAGCACATGGCTAAACGCCTAGGGGTGCTCTGGACTGCCGCATGATACTTCAACCCTGGCGTTGACCTGTCTTGGATGTTGGTGGTTGTTTGAACGCTCTGACCCAGTTTTGAGGTCATGAGAATAAATGTTAGAAAGCTGGCACTTCCAGAGATCACGACTCCTTCAGATCTTCTTCATCTTATCCACATTTGAGCAACATGCACTGAGTGCATTCATGATTCTCAACACGTGGTAAACAGATTCCTTGTAAGTATGCAGCACATGCTGCTAAAATGTTTTGCAGAAAAGCTGCGTGTTGTCCCCAAGTCCACCCGCCGACTGAATGTGCTGAGAATTAGAAAAGCAGGCTTGTGAAACACATGCTCAGCTATTTTTATAGTGGTGGCCTGAACCTTAAACAGGAATGTCTGAGTGGAGTGAAGAGAATGAGAGGCAATCTTTAAAGACGGGAATTATTTGAAGGCCCTTTTACCATCTTTAAAGAAAATGGGTTACAGTCCCACAATGCTTTGCAAAAGTATTCACCCTTTGGCCTTGTACCTACGCTGTTACCTTACAGCTGAGGAGTGTTTCAGCGGCTGGTCGTCTTCATTCTGAAAGTAACATCCATCTCAGCATCTATAGAAGACGGAAACTGCTTTTTCTCAAATATTTGCCAGGATTTCTCATCACGTCCTTCAATTGTGACCATTCTTCCAGGTTCTGCCAGGAACAAATGCCTCCATAGCATGATGCCTCGACCACTATGCGTCACTGTGGGGAGGTTGTTCTTTGGCCAGTAATGTATTCGTGCCACAAATCAATTCAAGTCCGTTTATTAGTAGAAGCCCAGCTAACAGGAAGTCATCTCGAGGCGCTTTACTGCCTGTCATGGGGAGATATTTCTGTCCATGAGAGACAGAAAAGAAACCGCTACAAGAACAGAATGAGGAACGAGCCCAGTGGATCATGGGAGGTCTCCCAGAACGCTGCCTATAGCAGTGTAACTACAGGGAGGTTTCAGTAAGAAGCCTGATCTGACTGTGTCTTCGTCATGAACAATAATTAAGAGCTGGTTCCACCAGAACCAGAACCAGAACCAGGAGCCAGATCACTGAAGGTTCTCCCTCCCAGTATACTGTTGGAAACACCAGGAACCACCAGTAACTCTGTAATGTTACAATAATCAAACCTACTAAAGATGAATGCATGGACTAGTTTTTCCAGGTCCTGCTGAGGCATCAGATCTTTTAGCTTTGATATATTCTTAAGGTGATAGCAGGCTGACTTTGTTACTGCCTTTATGTGTTTTTACAAATGTAGGTCTGAGTCCATCACTACTCCCAGATTTCTGGCCTGGTTGGTGTTTTTTAGGTATATAAATTAAAGCTCTGTGGTGACCTGTGATCGTTTCTCTTTGGCTCTAAAGACAATGACCTCAGTTTTGTTTTTGTTTAGCTGGAGAAAAGTGTGGCATTAATCTCCTCAATGCAAAACTGACGAAAGACTGTCTTTGTTGTTAATGAGGTGAAACGGTGTCATGGTGTTTAAACCGGTTTTCGGTGGACACAGTACACATCCTGAACCTGCTGTTGATGTACCAACTGCTTGTCTAATATTTTGGATTTTGTCTGTGAAGAATTTACCAAAGTCACTGCAGGTCATGGTGGACTGAAGTTCCACCATGGTTCCACCATGGTTCCACCATTCCACACAGGAGGGTTTGTTATCCTGTCAACTGTGGTAAATAAGGTCTGAGCGTTATGATTGTTTTTGGTGATGATGTCAGAAAAGTAGGACTTCCCTGCAATCCTCAGTTGTAAATTATGATAGTGAAGTTTCTCTTTATAGATGTCATAATGAACCTGGAGATTTGTTTTCCTCCATCTGCGCTCAGCTTTCTGACTCTCCTTTTCCATTTTTCACCAGAGGAGTTTCTCCATGGAGACGTCTTCCTTCCAGAGATAACCTTCACCTTCATGGGAGCAGTAGTGTCCATAACATTTAACATTTTATCATTGAAGCTGTTGACGAGCTCATTGACTGAACCTCGGACAGGGCAGATGTCACAGAGAAGGCCTGGTTGAAGATCTCTCTACTGTCTACCGTTTTGTGATCACTGTTGTTGACAGATTTGTGTGACTGAAATCACACTGTCAAAGAAAACACAGGACGATCAGACAGGCTCACATCCGACACTGGAACCTTTGAAATGTTCAGACGTGGCCTCTGTTACATGCTGAGTCAGCACAAAGTGGTCCAGAGTATTACTCAGGTCTTTAGTCCCTTTGTCCTGATGGTTGTCCACATGGATGTTAAAATCCCCAACAATAATGCCCAGATCACAGACAGCAGTACAGTGAGGTCATCAGAAACGTCTGCACAGTATCTGGGAGCCTGAAAACATGAAGAAACAAGACTCTGGATGAGGCCTTCAGCTGTACAGACACATATTCAAAACTGAAAACTGCCAGGAGATAACTGCTTACAATGAAATGATTCATGAAATAAGACTGCGACCTCCTCCTCTCCTGCTCACTCCGGTGAAGCTGTAACTAGGAGGGTCGACTCCATGAACAGCTCCCCTCGTGTTTGGGAGCAGTCAGGCCCACAGATAATTCTGACTCAGACCAGCCTAATGTGGCTCCTTTGTTCTCAGTAACACGTTCTTTGTCAAACAATACTTTCATGTAACTATTTCTGGGAAACTTCACAAAGTTGGTAAAGAATTTTAAACGGTGAGACTAGATGCTATACTTGTGGCACTGTGTGGAGATCCTGCTCAGCTGTAGAGCGAGATGAAGGGCAGTAGCTCTGGAAGTGGTTCCAGATGTTCCAGTTTAGACACAACTAAGTGGACTTAAAAACAAGTTACTGATGGTAAACAGTGTTTCAGTTCATTGTAATCCAATTGCTGGTTACATACTAGATACTGTTTAGTCTGTTATGTGTCAGAGATGCTGGTGTGCATCAGGAAGTGCACCTCCTGCTCCAGGGGGCCCGTGTGGCCCCTCCCATGTATGGATGTTCTGTTTGAACATATTGTGATGGATCTGGACTTGAGCACACAGGTTTTGTGTTTGATGGATCCATCCAGCATGATTCCCTGAAGCAGTGCCCGAAGAGTGTTATGTAGCAGTAGGTGGGAGTAGATGAACACAAAAGGACCACGTTTAATGGAGGAACTTTCAAATTGACTTAAATATGACATGGAGAGATATGTGGCCCATCGAAAAAAAGATCATGTTGATAATAAGGTTAAATTAGAGGTGTGGGTTTACAGAAGCTTCATCTTACTGTTGTCGTAGTTACAGATGACAACATTTCAATTCATTTTTATTTGTATAGCGTCTATTACAACACAATTTGTCTCCAGGATTTTTCCAGAGACCCAGAACATGACCCCCGAGGGAGTATTAGATAAACAACGGCAGGTAAAAACTCCCCTTTAAGAGGGAAGAAACCTGGATCAGGACCTGGATCATAAGGGGGGGGACCCTCCTGCTGAAGACCAGTTGGGTAGAGAAGGAAAAGGGGGAGCAGAAAGAGGAAATGAAGAACAGAAAGAGGAGAAACACAGACACACTGTCAAAGGTACAAAAGACAAGATATATCAGTATAATTACTGATAATTAATTATATATATATATATATATATATATATATATATATAATAGTATAATTAATTATCAGCAGCAGAGCTAAGATTTCCATGTATGTATACCTGATACCTGGTTAGTTGGTGGACTACAGAGACGACTATATAAACAGGTGTAGACAGCAGACACTGAGGTGGTCCGAGGTGGGACTGCAGGTCTGGATGTCAGCAGGTATCCAACAGAGACATCAACAGACAGGTGGAGATAAACACTGGGATGGTCCGAGGTGGTACTGCAGGTCAAGATGCAGCTCCTGAAGCTCTGGAAGCTTTGGCCTGCAAACATAAAGAGAAGAGAAAAGGAGGGGACAGACCAGCACAACAAACTACAAGAACAATGGAGCACAATTATACTGATGAGATACTTCTTATTAATAACTGAGGACTGAGCTAGAGTCTCGAGTCAGGTCACAGCCTGAGGAAGTCCTTGAAGCTGCTGCTGTGTGGGCCTGGCTGAGTTCTTCTTTAATTCTGTTCATTTTACAGTCTTCACTACTGAGAGCTGCTTGAATTCATTAATTTATCAGAAACAAAGTCTTTGTTCATACATAACAATTGTGATTAAATAAGTCCAGGTAACAGTAACAGAATTAAAATCATTGTTTTCTTAGGATCTTGGGTTGAACTTTTGGTTGTTAGTTTCATCTGAATTTTAGGTACGGCTTTAAAATGAAATCAACTATAACGGTACCTTGTTTAGGATTTTTATCTTAATCTGTTTGAGAGATCCTGATATTTATGGCTTGCAGCGCCCCCTACGAGCCAAAGTTCACAAAGGTCTGTGTATTTCTGAAGCATCATCCTCTCCGTCGTTGATCTGGAGACAAGCTGAACCAACTGTGTACACCATGCTGAATTTTTCCATGCGGGATTGGAGGAAGGATGTTATGAATTAGCTCCCTCAGAGTTCTGGCTTTCAGAAGCTTCAGTCGTTAGAAGACCATTGATTAAAAACATTTATGTTCTCAAACTGTGAAATGGCCCAGTGGTCTGTGTGGTTCTGTAACCCAGAGAAAACAGTTGTTTCTGACTTGTGTTGAACACATGACTCACCCTGTTTTTGGACTGACTTCCTTTCTCAGAGTCTGTTCATTAGAGCTAACAGCCTTTATCTCTTAAATGAAATGGAAATAATACAGTTTCATGTAGTTTTCTGACACATAATTAACACAAGTATAGTCTAAAATACACTTGGTTTGAAGTAAAATATGTAATGAAACATTTGTGCATGAATGGCTGACTGACACTTGATAGAAAAGCACAATTATATACTCGCTTTAGGACATTTATCACCTTTGAGCCATTTGGTTAGTGACCTGCCATACAGATTAGTCTCATAGAGACACGGGTCTTATTTTCAGGAGACACCTGTTCTACATGATGATAACATTATGATCAATAGATAATTAAAAAAATAGTATAAAAATATGAGAAGTTGCTCATTATCAAAAGTTGCATAAACTTTATCAATAGGATTGTATATACAAACATAAATCTGTTTAGAACAGGAGATTATTAATATATCACTCTTTATATATATCACTTTTTTTAACTCTCCCACCACTTTATTCCTTTCTCTTATAGCATTCATTACAATTATGAACTAACGGTAAATTACACAAATTGGGCAATCCATTTAAAGACTTTTAGGACAGATGCTGACAGCCAGGAGCTACTTCCCAGCAACACTGGCTGAGGCCTGATGTTCAAAAGTTCTGTTAAATGTTATCATACATTCATGCGTAGAAATCTTGTTAATGCATAAAGAAAAAAAATAAAAAATTGAGATGTTCAAAACTGTCCATAGATCCACGCATGATGTCTTTAAGCATCACAATCTACGTAAAATTGAGTGTGGATACATGATCACACTCCTCCCTGTCTCCTCCCTCAAGTAGATCAATTCGAATATGACAATGATGATAAATGTCCATGAAAAACTGCTCTTCCAAAAAGGAAATTACATCATCTTTGTTGACTGTGAGCTCGAGTCACTCCAGTTGAGGCCATGCCTACACACATCCAAAATACACTCCACACACACTTTACACGCCGCACACACATGCCACCCACTAAACAAGTCACTAAACAAGGAATGCTCCTTCCCTTCCCTTCTCTCTCTCCTCTTCTGTTTGGAAATACCTGGTTGTCCTGAGTTTAAATGTCTTCTTTTATTCTAACAAAACACGTTACACATTCATTCAAAAACACTACAACACACCACACAGTCACCAAACTGCACCCATCACTGTCTTGTCTTTTTCTTCCTGATCTTTGCAAGATTAAAATGCATATATATGTTGCTTTCAGGATTTTCCAACCTTGGCATTAACTATTAACATATGTGCAGACAAAAGGGGATAAAAAAAATTGAGGCCAAAAAAATACATTTATCTGGTGTTATTTCCTCCGATTTAAGTCATAAAAGAAAATAGTGTTGCATGCTGTGGTTGTGTTGACCGCATTGCATTATGGGCGTTATTGTTCCTTCCGTTATGTGTTGTATTCAGTGTGAGGTTGTGGTTTATTGTGTTTGTACGGGTTTGGAAAGGTTTATCTATAGCTGTAGTGTAGCATTACACTGTTTGTTCATTTATATGTTTTAGGAATTGACACCATAAATGAAGATTGTGTGATGAGCAATGAGTCTTCTAATTCCACCTTTAATACACCAGAAACAATTAAGAGGGTGAGGAACAAAAGCCGGGAACTGCACAGTTGACATGAATAGATTCAGGTCAAGTAGTCAATTCATGTAAATCTGTTCAGCCACAGTTATGGAATGTTATAAGGATCTGGATTTCGTCTCACCCGGCCGGCATGGTGCTGCTCAGGAATGACTGACAAATGACCTGTCAGCAGCTCCCGCTGAAAAATGAATGTTGCTTGGAACCGGAGTGTGGCTGGGACCAATTCAGCAGAGATCCAGAAGGATCCTCCTGGTAACCTAAATACGCCAATGATCCAGTTGACATCCTGGAGTCCCTGAAGACTCAATGGGCTGCCTCCAAACTCTTCAGTGTCTTCTAGTTGCACCAAAGCTGCCATTGTTATGCAATTACACGCAACTTCACACAGTTATTTATAGGAAGTGCATAGAAATGTCTAACCTTGTCGTTTTATAACTAATCTTGTGTAACTTTAACTTAACAAATATGATCATCAACCCTATTTTCTTTCTAAGTATGAAGGAGAGTTCATTTCATTTCATGTGCTGGACGCCTGGTCTTCAGATGGTATAACAGCTGACTCGTCTCTTCCGGTGGCGCTGCTCTGCTGGCGACCCGGACTCGTGCTGCTGCTCCAACCAACCCCTCACGTATTCTTCACACTGAATTTGAGCTTTTTTCTCTGGAAGATGATACGGAGTTCTGCACTGTAAAATTAACTGATTTAAAAATGAATTTGTTCCTAATTCTATGAAACTTTTCAATAGTGCTGTTTGAGGATACAAGGATTGTGCAAATGTTTTTATGATGTAACCACGGGTAATGTGTTTTTACATCTTTTAATGTGCAATAATTTCTAGTGTGCAATGGAAGCATTTACAGTGGGAAGTATGTTCAATCTTTTATGTTGTCTGTTTGTTTGTTTTCTATCACACTGTGGAGGTATGTAGGGCACGGCCATATGAGTCCAAAGCAAACTTACCTAAGGGGACAATAAAGTGCATGGCATGGCATGGCATGGCATGGCATGGCATGGCATGGCATGGCATGGCATGGCATGGCATGGCATGGCATGGCATGGCATGGCATGGCATGGCATGGCATGGTCTGTACGCCTCACAGCTGATGACTCATTGATGTGTGTTAACATCTTCATGTGACACAAACAAAGACAGTTTACTTTGGATTTTTGATCATAGAATCATTTTAAGGCATACCTTATGTTGGAGAATTTGGTTAATTGTGGTTTATGTTCATTGATCAGGTGTAAATCATAAATGTTTCAACATGATTGTTTTTTAACCCCTTTTTACTTGAGGACACGTAGAGAAACATATTTTAGTGTGTATAAAAGTAAGTTTCACTACTTTATAGTTGGGTACTGTCAACTGATAGAATTTATTTGTACACCAGGTCGGAAATGTGTGTGGCAGTACGAACAAACTAACTCAAACTCGATGCTTGAACATCCCAGCATGTGCCTGGAAAATGGGGTACACAAGATTTTTGTGAACCACAATTTTTCCATATGAGGCCCCTGGTTCCTCTGGATGTGGAGGAGCAGCGAGTCTCTCCTAGATGACTGAACTTCTCTACGGAAGGTCCAGCCATCCTGCAGAGGAAACTCATGTCACTCCCTTGTATCCTTCATCTGATTCAGTCTCTACCCACAGTTTCACAGGTGAGGCAGGAGACGTTTCTGATTGATAACCATGGTTTCAGAGGTCTCATCCCTGCTGCTCCACACTCATCAGTCTACAACATCAGATTTGACTTGTGGAACACACTGTGGGAAGACTAGTATTAATCAGAACGACTAGAGTGTCAGACAAAACTGTTAGTGGTCCAGACACACACACACATATATGAGGTCCGAGACGTGTTCAGGATGTCTATGAGATAGCAGGACAGCAGTGAGGTGTCCAGCTGGAGAAACAGGAAGGTTTTATCTGGAAGTGGGACTGAATCAAGGATCAGGCTGAGTCCCTTCTGGTTGCCATGGTGATGGATAGGTTGACAGAGGAAGTCAAACAGGAGTCCTAATGGACTATGATGTATGTGGATGACATTGTAATCGACTGTGACAGTAGTGAGCAAGTTGAAGAATGCTTGGAGACATGGAGGTCCGAGCTAGAACAAAAAGGAGGAAGGGATGAGGATATGTGCTAGAAAGAAAAGCATTAAAGGTCAGTCTTGACTTAAAAACATTGAAGACTTCTCTTACTCATGGATGGGGCTCTACAGTTATCTTTCCTGCCGTTAACGTCCCAGCTGATCAACCTCCTATGAACCCCGGAGCTCCATCTCGGAGCCTGCAGGCCTCCGTGAGCATGCTCAGTGTGAAAGTCCATGACAGCACAGTTAGAAAATGACTGAACAAGTACAATTTCTTTGGGAATTGTGGGTGAAATTGTGGTTTTGTGTTTTCTTGGACTTTGATCTTCCAGATTGCATGACCACCAGCTGTTACTGCCGTTTCAATTCCAGCATCTGTTTAGTAACACCAAAATCCATGACAAGCAGGGATGGTCTGTAGCTGAGCTACAGTGGCAGAGCTTTGCTGTGAGTGATGGGACTCTATCAGAAACACATGTGTGGAGTTGGGAATAACATCAAATACATTACTGAGCATTTATTTTTCTAATTTATTTATTTGTGCTTGTGCATGCCTATGAGATTCTCTTACTGCCTTTGATTTCAGCCTCAACGTTGAGGTTTTTCAGAAGTGTAATGCTTTTTGTTTGTCTGCACACTCTGCCAACGCCTTTATCCCCAAGGATTGATATTTTGATCAAATGATCAGAGTACACAATTGAATCTGTCAAACACATGGTCATTGAACACAACCCTGTTGGGTTTTCTTTCTTATATTTGTGCTGATTGTGCACTGCACTCATTTCTCAGTTTTACTGATACTGTGGAAGAATTTTTATTGACCTTGTTGGTTGTTTTTCTTAAATAAATGATATCCTTGATTCAACAACAACATGTTTATATAGTTTCCCCTGGAGGCGCTTTTACAATGCAACCTTATTTCTCTCACTGCTACACACACACACACACACACACACACACACACACACACACACACACACACACACGCTGTGGCACGCACACATATTAATTAGGTTGATTTATTTATTAGACCAAATTATTCCTATAATAAACCTAATACATTAAATTAACATCCGTTATGTAAATGAAGCCTAGGTGGGATTTAGTTTTACAAATTAGTCAAAACAACATGTTTTAAGGGTGGGAGGAAACTGGAGAACCCAGCAAACACCTGCGTATACACAGTGAGATTTTCAGCATTTCTCCATGAAGGTTTCTTTTAAGCAATTAATAACAATAACAAATGATAATAATAAAAATTTGTATGAATAATAATAATAATGTTACCATTGAATTTTTCCACAAGTTCATTAACTGAAGGTGAGTGGAGGAGGGGTAAGGAGGAGTAGATCTGAATAAACTAAACCGGGCTTAAGATTGCAGTTTGCAGTTTGCAATTCCTCTACTGACCCCTAGGTCCTGGATCTGGACCTGCAGTTCCTCTAACGAGTACTGGGATCTGTATCCATCCATCCATCCATCCATCCATCCATCCATCCATCCATCCATCCATCCATCCATCCATCCATCCATCCATCCATCCATCCATCCATCCATCCATCCAAGGTAGAGGCAGGGGTACACCCCGGACGGGTCGCCAGTCCATCACAGGGTCTGGGACAGTGACTGAATCTCCATTGACCTTCATGTTAAAATGTCCAACTTCGGCGGTCGGCACCCGGGGGTGGTGCTGGGGCACGGACTGGGGCTCCGCCGCCATCCAACTTCCGCGTCAGTGGCGGCCCCGTACGGCCCTGCCTGGTGGCCTTCGCTGGGGCCGGCACCGGTCTCTGGCCTGCGGCTGGGGGGGTGGCTCAGCCTCTTCGGGGGCTCTGGTGCCCTTTTGTGGGGGGTCCTGATGGTTCGGGCGTGGCTGTTGGCCCGGTCCCCTGTGGCTGCCCGGGGCTTGCTTGGTGGTGACCCCTGGGCCCCGCCGGGCCTCCCCTCCCTGTTACCCCCCCCCCCCCCCCCCATATATGCCCCAAAAAAAAAAAAAAAAAAAAAAAAAAAAAAAAAAAACACAAATATAACGGAGAGAGCTGAGATGTGTGGGGGGTGCCCACCCTGCAGATACCAGTTTCTGTTTTTAATGCACCCGAACACAATCATATTAGAAAATATACTATTTTAATTGGAAAAAAATAAATAAATAAAATAAATAAATAAATTAATTAAAAATAGGGGGAAAAAAAAAAAAACAAAAAAAAAAACCACACAAACTTAACCATAAGAACTGAGATGTGTGGGGGGTGCCCACCCTGCAGATGCCAGTTTCTGTTTTTAATGCACCCGAACACAATCATATTAGAAAATATACTATTGTAATTGGAAAAAAAAAAAATAAATAAATAAATAAATAAATAAATAAATAAATAAATTAAAAATAGGGGAGGGGAAAAAAAAAAAAAAAAAAGGAAAAAAAAAAGTAAAAAAAAAAGGGGAGGGGGGAAGTCCAGGTGGGGTGGGGTGGGGGGGGTCGTGCGGGGCTTTTCGGGGGTCACGTGCCGGGCGGTCCCGGTGGGTCTCTGGGTGCCTGGCTGCCTGGTCCGCGCTCTTGCCTTCCGGATCTGGTCCTGCGATTGGGATTTCTGGGGCCCCGGCGGGTCTGGGTTGCGCCTTGGTTGGTGGGTCTGGTGCCGGGGCCGGCCTCTGGGGGGGGACCTCTGGCGGGGAAGGTGAGGCGCCGGTTACTGTCTGGGTGTGTTGCGGTGTGTCGGCGGGCTCCTTCTCCTGGTTCCTGCGCCGCCTCCGGGTGTCGGCTGTATCCCCGCCCTGCTGCCTCCGCTCCCGGCCATGTGTATCTGCGGCCGGTGGGTGGTGGCGGTCCCGGCCCCCCCTGGGCTGGTCGCGCTGCTCTGGCTCCTCTGTCCCTCTTCCCTCCCGCCTTCCGCCTGCCCCACCCTCTTTGCCTGTCCGGCACCGTGGCTACTGGAGTTCGGTGTCGCTGTCGCGTCGCCGGGGCGCGTGGCGGGGGCCGATGCATTGGCGGGCCACCGGCGACACTGTTTCTTGCCCGTGCGGGGCTCGATATATTTGGGGGTCGGGGGATCTGGGGGCATATCGCGGCTATGTTTCCTTGAGCCTGCTGGGTCTCCAGCTGGTAATGGTCTGTACTAAGGGAGGGTGTGGGATCGGCGGCCTCGGATTCCTCCCTCCCCTCCTGCTGGCTGCGGCCGCTGCCGTGGGGGGCTGGGGTGGCCCAGGGCTGGGGGGAGGGTTGGGGCGCTGACCGATGACGATAGGAACCAACAACGGAATGGTAAGAATAACTAGTTAAAGGAGGAAGTGTTTAAATGACTTAATATTATTAGTTTTGTAATTAATAAATGTATTATTATTATTATTATATTCTTGTATGTATTTATGTGCAAATAAGTGAGTTTATATACATAGATGCATGTTTTATATGTGTATGTGTATGGGTGTGTGTGTGTATGTGTGTGCGTGTGTGTATGTGTATGTATTGGTGTGTATATATGTGTGTGTAGTTATATACGTGAGTATGTTTGTGCATATGTGTGCAAACGTATGTGATATGTATGTATGTATGTACGTATGAATAGCTGTGTGTGTGTATGTGTGCGTGTGTGTGTGTAGTTATATACGTGAGTGTGGTTGTGTATATGCGTGAATGTATGTGGTATGTATGTATGTATGAATAGCTGTGTGTGTGTGTGTGTGTGTGTGTGTGTGTGTATGTGTGCATGCATGCACGCACGCACCTGTGTGTGTGTGTGTGTGTGTGTATATGTGTGTGTGTGTGTGTGTGTGTGCGTGGGTGTACATGTTTAGGTATTTGTGTGTGTGTATCCCTATGTGCATGTATCTATTTAGGTGTATGTGGATACATGCAAGTGGATGTATATACTTATATGGATGATATGCATGGGTGTGTGTATATATGTATGTATGTATGTATGTATGAATATGAGTTGCATGAGTGTAAGTAAATGATTACGGGGAAATGTATTGTGACATGAACATGCAAAGTGTATGCATATACTGATATACTATATGCAATGATTTAAAGGTATGTGTATGTATATCATATGAATAGATACTTATGTGTGTATGTGTATATGTATATATATATATATGTATATATATATATATATATATATATAGGTATGTATGTGTGTATGTATGTATATATATATATATATATATATATATGTGTGTACTTCAATTAGGCACACCTGTACAGCATGTATCAATGTATATTTGTATGTATGTATAATCATGTACATGTGCATATGTATTTTACACCTATGCATAGCAAAACTCTTAGATGTCCACACATTAATCCACGGTTTATTTTCATTGATTGTATGAATATATGTGTGTGTGTGTGTGTGTGTGTGTGTGTGTGTGTGTGTGTGTGTGTGTGTGTGTGTGTATGGATTATTTATCTATCTTCTATGTTTATAACTTTATTTTGATATATGTGGACATGTATGACTATTTAAATACTTCTATGCCTATTATATATATGACTTTTCAATACTGCCTCCAACCCCCCCCAAACGCTCAAATGATGTGATTGTAAATAGAAAGCTCCTCCCCCCTTTTCTCTGTTTTCTTTTTTGCTTATAACACCTGATTGTCTTGTGTCCACTTTTTACTCTTTAAACAACACATTATAAACTCTTCTTGATGCATATTACAACACAGACACCAGACTGCACCACCACTGTCTCGTCTCTCTCTCCTGCTCTCTCTCTCCTCACCCTCCACACCCGGTGACTCTAGCCCTCCTCTGCAGAATATTTATATCCCTCTTTCTGACTCTCCCTTTACTTTTATCTTGTTTGATTTCTCCAGGGATCAATAAAAATATAGTTTGACTGTTATGAGGGCTGGTGAAGGTAGCACACTTGCACACACCCACACACACAAAACACCCTTGGTTACTAGATTAAAATGCATATATACAACTCCGGTTATACCAACATGGTATCAATCATAAATATATGTGCAAACAAGGGCAAAAAAAAAAAAAAAAAATGTCCAACTTTACAGTAAAAATGAACAAAATCAATAACAGTTTGGGTCTCCATAGTTAGATTTCATATCCATGGTTATGGGGAATTTTTACGTACCTCGTCAGAAAACTTGTGGTGAACTAGTAGTTTTTGATTGATCAGGGACAGGATCTTATATGAGCATGGTGGCTTAGTGTTTGGTGCTGTGGCCTCAGAGCAACACAGTTCCTGGTTCAGCTACCGGGCCCCTCTGGGCAGTTTGTATGTTTTCCTTATGCTTGTGTAGGATTTCTGTGGGTACTCCTCACATTTCAACATGTATGTTAGGTTGATTGATGATTCTGAGTTCCTGTAGGGGTTTGTGTGTATGGTTGTTCATCTATACACATGGCCCTATGATGGACTGGTCACCTGTCAGCGGTGCCCTATCTTTCACCTGCAGTGAGCTGGTTCAGGTTCCTGTGACGCTCTGCAGACTTAAGCAAAGAAAATTAGAAAATTAAAAAATGGTTTGGTCTTTTAATTATCATATGTTAAACAGTATTACACAAACAGATCCTAAGAAATCCTTGGTTCCAGGAAACCATGAAGAGAAGATCTTCAGAGAGAATGACACTGCCCAAAGCCTCCAGGCAAAGCCAGATTACAGGTTACAGCTGCACATGAAGACATAGATGTTCTTTTCATAGAGCTTCACAGTTTCCTGCGATCTGATGGTCCTAACAGCTACAGGCTGATCTCCAAACTCATAGTCATCAAAGTTGCACAAAAACAAAATCACCAATACAACGCTGCCCTCCCTGGATGAGATCTTCACCTTATATTGCCTCAAAAACAATGAGGAAGATCCTGGAGGACTCCTTCCATCCAGCCCACCATCTGCGTGAATGTCTGCCCTCAGGCAGATGTTCCCCAACAATCAAATCCAGGACCACCAGACTGTGAAATGGCTTCTATACAACAGTCATCGGAGTATTGAATTCTCAACAGAACTGTCCTACACATTTGTGTGTAATGTGGACCACTAGAACTTTTTTTAGGACCATCTTGTTTCATTTTTCTGGCAGAACTCTGAACAAGAGTTAAACAACGCTAAATGACTGTCTGGACTTCACCACAACTGGCTTCTGCGCCTCCAAAATAACAAATTCAACTAGTACATATAATGTGTAGTACATATTAATTGAGGCAAAAAAAGTTATTGTGCAGTTTTTAATAAAGACCAATGTGTAAACATCTTTTTAAGAATGTTTATAATCTATTTAGAGGACCTCTGAGTCAAGGGCCGTGCCAAGGCCACCCCATCCCCATCACTCCCACCACCCACCCGCTGTCACTCAGGCAGAGGGAGGGGAGACGGCAAAGAAGGAGAGAGAGAGGATGGAGAAACCAAAGAGAGGCCTTCAAAGTCCCGGAGAGGTTCCAGTACAGTCAGAACTCAGGTGCCAGGTTTCTTTACTGCATGAAAACCTGGCAGCACATCACCTCCACCTCACTGACCTCTACTGGCTGGTGGTCAAATGCTGTATCATTTTTAAACAAAATTCTCTTTCTATGCGTACCTGCTCTTCATTTCCCACATCAATGTGCAGCTTTGGGGGCGGAGCCTTCAGTGTGAAAGCCTCTAGACTCATCCAATCGCCTGGACGGATACAGCAAACTTCTAAAAACTCATGTGTTCAATGAGGGCTAAGGACAATAGTCTCTTTCTGTAGAGCATTTGGGGTTTCTTGAAAGGCCCTGGATACGGATGTCAGTTATTATTCTAAAATCATATTCTGCAGTTTTGATTGATCACAACCACAGCAGTCCTTTCATGGTGACCTTCGTAGTCTACCGCGCTGCTGCTGCTCACGCTGTTGTTGGTTACCGTCCTAAACCAATCAGACATATGACTGACAGACACATTGCCATGACGACAGAGACTATTCAAGGATATTTCTTATTTGAACTGAAAAAAAAGTATTTACTGCTTAGTCAATTGTGCATCCCTAAAATGCCTAGAATTTTTTAACCGTTAAACCGTTAAAAAGTCAGGAGAAGCAGAATTTTTTTTTTAACCTTTTTTATGCTTTTTTGCTTTATTTTTATTGTTATTTTTAAATTTTTCTTGACATGTAAGAAAGCACAGCCAGACATTGGTGTTAAACTCTATATATCCAGCTGCCACTGGAAACCATTAGGCAGAATATTTGTTGTGTGATATTAAAAAAATTAATACTTGTATTGGGTAAAACTTATCACCGTACTAGAGGTCTGTCGGTTGTTATATAAAAGGGCTCCATGTAGAAGAGCTCCTTGAATGTGTTGCGTTTGGAGGTCTGGAGGAGTACCTACGTCTCCAGCAGAAAGACAAGCCTCCCTCCTGTTGGCCAGAGAGGGAACACAGGGAGCTGCAAGCGCAGACATCCTGTTTACTGATGAAACGCTCCCCACAGCTCCAGAGAACCCATTTTCATTTCAGAGTTCTTACTGGGTTGTTGATGGTGGAGCAGGTGATTTAATTCTGCGTGGAGTTACAGACCAGCTCACAGAATCTCCCTCATTCTGCAGCAAAACAGACACATTACAGCAGTTTACCAAGCAACCAAGTATTATTTCTCTGATCTTTCCCTCTTAGGCCTAATCCTAATCCTCCTGGCTGTTTGACCAAGTGTTCACGTCCGTTCTCCTTCTACCTGCAGGGTTGTGAACCTGTCAGGCCTAAGTGCTCCCTGTGGGCGGTATGTGATACCAGAGGTCTTCAGTTGGGGGCAGAAGACAGAAAAATCCACTGTTGGAAGAGAAAGTTTTCAGTGCAAAAGTATTCTGCTTTGTTGCAGCAAAAACAACACCAGTGAAGTCAGAAATGATGTGTTACTCCAGTAAATGAGCGCCGGCGGGACTGGGATTCACTTGAGAGCCAGAGTGGTGAATTGACAAAAGAGCAAAACAGCACCTGAGACAATTGAGGAAGTTTGGGTGTCTTTAGTGGTCATGAAGACTTTCCAAATAGGTCCAGCAGAGAGCATCCTAACCTGGTTTTGTAACAGCTTTGTGGAGGACAGCAAAGCCCATCAGAGGGTGGTCCATCCAGCACTGCTGCTGATCAACACCTCCATCTTTGCAGGACATACATCCGGAGAGGCAGGTCCAGGGACAGAAGAACCATACTAGACTCAACCCAGCCCACAACAGCCTGTTTCAACCAGTCAAGTTAATGATGGTTTCGTAAACACAAATGAGGCGTTTAATCCATCCTGACAACAGATTTAGAAAACTAAACCACAGACATGTGGTTCTAGTGTAGTAGCATCACACTTTGCCCTTGTAAATAACAGGGGAACACACACACACACACACACACACACACACACACACACACACACACACACACACACACACACAGCTGGGCTCATTTTGTTTAACAAGGTCAAGTTCAAGGACATACGACACAATGATTGCTGGGTAACGCTCTATGTCAGCGTTTCTGTGAATAATTGCCGTATTTAACATCCAGCTTACAAACTGTTTATGACTGAAATCAGAATAAAAGTTATTGTTTTTGTCATCATGCAGTAGGACTAGTTATGTTGATAGATAGAGGTCTTCTGCCGTCTGGATTTCTGGGTGTCCAGAAGAAAAAGTAGTTGATAGGAAGATGATGCCACAGAGCCATGGATGGTTTCCATAAACTATAACTGATCTGGTTTTATTTCAGTTAACTTTTAATTTCAAAATCATCTCCAACTGTTTCAAGTGAAATAAAGTCAATGGGAAACACCTCGGACAGCTGCCATCAGCACACCTCCACACACATCTGGATGACTGCATCCACTCATCGGATGATCATCATGATCCATTTCAACTTCATCCATCTGAGCAGTGGATCGTGGTCCACACATCGATTTGGCCCGATGCCCTTCCTGATACAACCCTGCACACACAGGGAGAGACAAACAACCCCTGTGGGCAATTTAAAAATTCCAATCAACCTAGACATACAGAACCAGACCCATCGAAAGCATCCTGCTGGGCCCAGGAGTTGAAGCAGGATCCTTCATGCTCTGAGGCAACAGTGCTAACCACTTAAGAACCATGCTGCACAAATGAATCCTTGGTTATCAGCAATAAATTATGTTTAAAGTAGAGCAATTATAATCTTTATTAAAACTGACTAACTTATTGAAATGTTTGAGGTACATTCTACATTGAGATGCAACAAGGTGACAGTTACAGCTCCTTTTTCAGTCTCACCTTTGCAGCTCTGCTCACAGCAGCTGGTTTTAGGGGCGGAGTCGAGATGAGTGTCAGACTCCACCCTTCTCCTCTAGGAGCTGTGAATCTTTAAAAGTTGTTGCAGGTTTGTGCTGTCAAAATGCATCGTAACTTGAAACTGAGGGACTTAAAGATGACGCTGGATAAGGTTAGAGACCTGTTCAGATTTTTCATCATTCTGAACTGCATTTAATGATCTCATCACAATGTTTTTACTGTGAATGCTCATTTTTATCTGGATGATGTTGTGATGTGTTTTGCTGCATTCAGTTGTTCAATGCATCATGTTGAACTAAGACTTGTTCTGACTGATAACAAGAAACAAACTTTAGTTGAGTTCTCCAGGGGAACTGGAGCTCCTGTCCAGGGCAGCGCGGTGACCGGGTGAGCAGCAACACCGGTTGCTGGGCGGTGCCTGGTGGGAGGTGTGGCTGGATGGTGGGCAGTAACCAGTGGGTGGTGTGACAGGTTGGTGGGTGGCACCTGTCCAGGTGTACCCCTCCTTTTGCCCAAAGATGCTCTAGCAGGAATAGACTCCAGATGTGACTGAGAAGAAGCAGATGTAGATATAGGTCCTGTTCTCGGTTCCCAGGTGTGCTGCTCCCTTTGAATGGAACAAGCTACAGGTCTGTGTGAAACGGCATTAAATGAATTTAGAGTGATGTTAAATACCTCAAAGTCTGATTCTTTAAGATTATCGTGTTTTGTTTGAATTTTTATTGGTTTTATGTCTGAGGGGTTAATTTTCAGAAAAATTTACTGATGTTGTTTTGGCCAGAACTTTCAAGTAAAAGATCTTTGATCTCAGTAAAATTTACCGGGTTAAATAAAGATTTAATTAAATTAAATAAAAAAATAAAAAATGGGTATCTCCATGAAGGTGACCTTTAAACAAACAAACCGGCTGTTCAGCTTCAGTTTTATGGCCTGAAGCCAAACAGATGTCATGAATGAAAGAACATCCACGTGTGTGTGTGTGTGCGTGTGTGTGTGTGTGTGTGTGCGTGTGTGTGTGTGTGTTCTTGTGTGTGTGTGTGTGTGTGTGTGTGTGTGTGTGCTTGTGGGTGTGTCTGTGCTTGTGTGTGTGTTTGTGTGTGTGTGTGTGTGTGTGTGTGTGTGCGTGCGTGTGCACGTGCGTGTGGGCAGCCACGACTACGTGGTTATTTCAGTCACATGATCAATCAAAATTCTGTGGCTTAAAAACCTTTGGTTTTTTTTTCAACATTTTACATTTTTTCAACATTTTTAAATACAGAAAGTTGATGAATTATATCTAGTATTTATTTTAGCTTTAATATTTGGAGCAGATCAGTGAAATCCACCTGTGGAGGCGGTGAAATCCAGTTGTGGAGGCGGTGAAATCCAGCTGGGGAGGCAGTGAACTCCAGCTGGGGAGGAGGTGAAATCCAGCTGTGAAGGAGGTGAAATCCAGCTGTGGAGGCAGTGAAATCCAGCTGTGGAGGAGGTGAAATCCAGCTGTGGAGGAGGTGAAATCCAGCTGTGGGGGAGGTGAAATCCAGCTGTGGAGGAGGTGAAATCCAGTTGTGGAGGCGGTGAAATCCAGCTGTGGCGGAGGTGAAATCCAGCTGGGGAGGCGGTGAAATCCAGCTGTGGCGGAGGTGAAATCCAGCTGGGGAGGCGGTGAAATCCAGTTGTGGAGGCGGTGAAATCCAGCTGTGGCGGAGGTGAAATCCAGCTGTGGCGGAGGTGAAATCCAGCTGGGGAGGCAGTGAAATCCAGTTGTGGAGGCGGTGAAATCCAGCTGTGGCGGAGGTGAAATCCAGCTGTGGCGGAGGTGAAATCCAGCTGGGGAGGCAGTGAAGTCCAGCTGGGGAGGCAGTGAAATCCAGCTGTGGAGGAGGTGAAATCCAGCTGTGGAGGAGGTGAAATCCAGCTGTGGAGGAGGTGAAATCCAGCTGTGGAGGAGGTGAAATCCAGCTGTGGGGGAGGTGAACTCCAGCTGTGGAGGTGAACTTCAGCTTTATGATATCCAGCTGTGGAGGTTGGACAGCTGGACAAGGAAACGTTCACAACAAATGTGTGCATCGTACATGTCCGCACTGACAAGAATGATCAGAAAAAAAAATGTATCTGATTTCACTAAAATGAATCAAAACACAACCTGTCACATGCTGCAAGTAATGTTTTTCTTTTTGCATGAACTCATTTTCAACTTGAAACCACGCTTACAGAAGGTTATTCAGGTTTAAACCGATATATATTATCCTCCAACATCAATTTCAAATGTTTGGACTATTGTTTTATTTATTTCATTAACTTTAGGCTCTTTAACACTTAAGCCTTTACTGTTTCAGTCTGTGTTTGATTGGAATTAAATAAAAAAAATACACTTAGATTTTTAAGAAGCAATTTCAATAAAAATTAAAATACATGATTCAATAAATTTCATATAAGAAACAGTTTATATAAAACGTTGTTTTATGAATCTGTGGATGGTCTGGGGTCTCTGGAGTGTCCTGTGTGGAGCTTTTTAGTGTCTGTTCTTATCCCCATCCTGTTGCTGGTTTCTCCAGCGTCCTCCTGCTGTTTAGAAACAAGAATTCAGAGATTCTGATTTTAAACAGGAGTGTGTTTGAAGAGTGTTTGGTGGTTCTGTGAACTGGTTACTGGATCTGATTAGATTCCAGCGAAACAGGAATAGTCAGGAAAAGGTGATGGAGGGATACTTACAATGACATCTTTCTCTTTCTTTTTTTAAATAAAATTAATTATTATTTTGTTTTAGTTTGACATTTTGAGAACAAATACACTTTTGAAGCTGCATGCTGATTTCACGGGTTATTTATTTATCTTTTCTTTTTAAATCACAGACATTACATTTGATTTTTTTAAAAGTTAAATATCAGATCCGTCCAGGTTTCTCTGAATGACACCCAGGACGGTTTTGGTGAACAAGAATGAGCTCCATAAAAAAAAAGGAACAGATTTTGATTTTATTTGAAAATAGATTCGTTTTCAAAGCTTTAAAAAGTCCCCCCCCATTTTTTAAACCTCGTTTTGCAAGTAACGTTTATTGTCAACTATTGTCAACATGTGAGGTTCAAACAGAGAAACCGAATTACGTTACTCTCAAACCCTATAAATAAATACATTACTGTAAACGCAAAGTGCAAATCTGAAATCTAAAAGAAACAATTATTAAAATGATACTGGATTTTAACCAAAGAGAATAAAATGACTAAAAACAATGAAACGGCAGTATGAAGATAGACATTATTGATAATGATGAACTGTGTTGTAATAATGATGGTGAAATGTACAAGAGTTTTTAAAGGTGTGTGATTGTCCTGTAGGTGTTCAGCTCATCGCTCGCGTTAAAGTGAATTAATTGCCTATAATTTCTTTAAGGAAAAGTAAACCTATAAAAGGAAGAACCGTGGAATTTTCCAAAAAGACATTTTGTATTTGCTCCTTGTTCAACTTTCAGAGTCTTACCTGTCCAGGTGTAACCCCTCTCCCGCAGCTGATTACGGATGTTTAAACTGTTTAAACTTGCTAATAAATATCAATTATATATGACGTCTTCGCTGCGGCTGATTCCTTCATCACTTCTTTTTATGTAACGTTTCATGTCTGAAAAGAGAAAAACCGGCTCAGAACTTTCACACACGGAAACGTCATGAAACGTTCTTTTATATTATTTTATATTTTAAAACACCTGAATTGGAAATGTTGAAACACTTTTCCTCAACGTCCCCTGTGCGTGTTAATTTTATAATTTTAGGAACGTTTGAGAAAATAAAGGAGCACATCTTTGGCTTTTTGCGTAACTCTTGTGCACGGAGACCATCGAGACACGCGACTGTGTCGTGCACAAGCCTTCTCGCGGGCGCGCGCGGGAAAGAGTAAAGTTTCCGTTTCTTGTGTGTGATTTAAGAGTTTTTATCGCCTTCGGGGTCTGAAAACAAAGACCAGGATTCAGGCTCTCCCACGTCCACGCGCGTCGGTCTGCTCTTTCATCTCAGGAACAATCCCGCCTCCTGCTCGCGGTGTTTCCGCCTCACTGACCTCACTTTAACGGTCTGCTGAAGTGGACCAGTGGATTTTCCTCCAGTGGACGGATTCCCAGGAATCTCGTCCACGGGGCAGATTTTTAGACATCTGACCACGCACGTCTCAGCTCCTGCACACACGCGTGTCACGTGTGGACAGTTTACACGCAGGTTAAGCTAGAATCAGATCAAAACTAACAAATATTCATCTGTGGTTTATTTATGATGACGTCGTAATAACGAAACGGTTTGGCGATGGATTCTGGAACGACCCGGAATAACTGACGCAGTTAACTGGACTGAACAGAACTGGTTTAAAGTGGACTGGAGTGCACGTAACTGGACTGAACAGAACTGAACTGGACTAAACTAAACTGGACTGAACAGAACTGAACTGGACTAAACTAAACTGGACTGAACTGAACTGGACGACTGAAATAGGCTATACCAGACATGGGACGGGACAGGATGGAACTAGACTAGACTCACCTGGACTGGGCTGGACTGGACTCAGGACGGGGTGGGGTGTGACAGGACTGCACTCAACTCAACCCTGTTCAACTGGACTGGGCTGGACTGGACTGGACTGGACTGGACACGGGACAGAATGGAACCCTGACTGATTGAACTACACTTGATTAGACTGGACGGGATTGCACTGGACTAGAGGGGACTGATCTGGACTCTACTGGACTGGAGTGGACTGATCTGACTTGAACTACACTTGATTAGACTGGACGGGATTGAACTGGACTAGAGGGGACTGATCTGGACTCTACTGGACTAGAGGGGACTGATCTGGACTCTACTGGACTGGAGTGGACGAGACGGAACTAGACAGGATTACATTTATGGAGCTTGTTCATCGTGTAAACATCCCTAAGAAAATGTGAATTTGTACATATAAGTGACTGGATGCGAGTCTGCAGTTACCGCTGGAACACTGGAGAGACTGAATCGTCCGTGAAATTGTGACGGAATTCAAAAGAGTCTGTCTGATGATAATTGTTAAAGCAGTTATAAATTAACTTAAAAAACCCACCAACAAAACAAAGCCGAAAGAAGACCATCCACCTGTGAAACGTAGAAAATGATCATTTTTGTTTACATGTTCTGGATTCATCCGTGAACCATGTTTAAAAAGAAAGCGTTTCCTCAGCCACTTTGATGATCAGTTTTAGTTCCTGGTGGAAAGAAAGATTTAAACTAAATGGATTTGTGTTATTCTCCGCTTAAAACAACGCACTTGTGCTGCTCAATCATTCAGAGAAAGAGCAGGACGACAGACGGATCCATCCGTCCGTCATCTGCACACTTGGATCCGGTTCAGGGTCTCGGCGTCTGCTGGACTCACGTGACCACGTCTCTCTTCAGGTGAAAGACAGACGTACACGTGGACACGTCACCAGTGTGATGTGTAAATTACGTGCATTTTTAAATGCGATTGCAGTGGAAATGTGACATTTATCCAGGGAAGTTTAGATGAATTACGTAAAATGAGCGCGCTCATTCTCTGCTGGCCTCAGATCTGAGGGAAACCCCTTCAAATATCTATCTATCTATCTATCTATCTATCTATCTATCTATCTATCTATCTATCTATCTATCTATCTATCTATCTATCTATCTATCTATCTATCTATCTATCTATCTATCTATCTATCTATCTATCTATCTATCTATCTATCTATCTATCTATCTATCTATCTATCTATCTATCTATCTATCTATCTATCTATCTATCTATCTATCTATCTATCTATCTATCTATCTATCTATCTATCTATCTATCTATCTATCTATCTATCTATCTATGCGTGTGTGTACTATTTATAATTTAATACTTTTATAGAAAAGAAACATTCCTGCTGCATTAGAAGAAACTCTCCTGTAAAGTTTTTGTTATTCTAGGACAGATTTGAGGAAGTTTTCTGCTTTTCGTCAGGAAAATGAAAGACAAGCTCATTTATTCTGTCACGAAGCTGAAGGAACCTCTCGGACTGGATTTGTTCACCAGCAGCTCGTTGAAGACGCGTTTATCTGTTGAAACGGATCTGGGCTTTTCTCAATGAGCGCGCTCTTCCGCGGACCTGGAACCTGGTTCTGTTGCTCACGTCTTACTGGACCGGTACGGTGTCGATCACAGACAAAGCGCGTGCTTGCAGGTGTTCGGCGGCCTTGAACTTGATCCCCCTGCGTCTGTCCGTCTGTCCGCTCCCTCCCCGTCTGTCTCCTGCATTAACCCTGACCTTGACCCCCGGGACGGTCAGACCACACCAGCCCGACGCCCTGTCTGGGTGGTTTCTTGGTCTCTGAGCATGTGTGCGCCCCCGCGACGCCTTTATTTTTCTGCGGGACGGAGGGATGGAAGATTCAGTTTAGGTTTATTTTTTATTATTATTTTGCTGTAAGAGTGTGTTTTAGATAATTTACTTCTTATCTCAATCAGCCACCAAAAACACAATAGAATAACATAAAATAACGTATTAAGCTGAATTAAAAAAAGGAAAATTAAATGGAAATATTTAATGAATAAACCGAAATTATAAAGTAGGAGATAATGAAATAAAAGAACTCAATGAGCTAAATAAGAAAACATAAAACTAAAATCGTCATTATAAAAATAGAATTACATTTTTTTAAAGGCAATAAAAACTCAACGGAACCGTCAAAATGTTGTTTCTTTTCTATCAGACTCACAAACGTTTTATACATTTAAAGTAAAAAAAAATGTATGTTAATATAGTTAAAATCTATTTTATTACCTGCAGAAAGGTTAATTCAGTCTCGTTCATGACTTTATTCAAGGTCAGAGATAAAGAAGTCACCTGGAGACACCTGCTGCTGAAGTCTGCTGCACGTAATCAGGCAAACGTGCACAACTCGGTTAGGACCTTAAAAACTAATGTTCAACTGAGCAAAAATAAAACTGTATAAAATGATCTGATATAAAATTAAAGCTCCAGCGAAGGTTTTCAGCATGAGTTCCGCCAAAACGATTAAAGTAATAATAATAACAATCACAAAGATATAACTGTCAGTTTAAAATAATAATAATAATAATAATAATAATAATAATAATAATAATAATAATAATAATAATAATAATAATAATAATAATAATAATAATAATAATAATAATAATAATAATAATAATAATAATAATAATAATAATAATAATAATAATAATAATAATAATGCTTCCATGTATAAGTTAGAGATGATTGCAAAAACAAAGTTTTAATTTAAAAAAATAAAAAAAATAAAACAGAAAAAGAAAGAGAATTTGTTCTCCAGCAACTCTGAACCTGCAGTCTAACATCTGAAAAATCATCTCCATTTACATGCAAACTAACAAGAGACGGTTTACGAATAAAAACACTTCCGTTCTCACAGTCGGGTCTCCGAGAGCTCCTCTGGTGAAGTCTGTGAAGAAATTCATCAAAAATTTCCTTCAAACGTTCTGGGCTGCACAAAAACACGGAGAGAAATGAAAAGAAATAGTTCTGCAAATGGAGCAAAACCAGGAAACGTATCTGAAATCTTAAGATCTTCCACCAGGACTTCCCTCTGGAGACCGGGAGCGGGAAAGACCTAATCTGCCTCTGAAACACCGAAAGACCTTCATCATCTCCACTAAACATGTTTCATTCTACTCAACATGTTGTCATTGTAAAGGTTTTGTTGTCTTTGTCCGGGTGTTTTTAAATTCACCTTCATTTGTTCCAGTTTCTGTTTATTTTATTTGTATGGCGCCAATTTACAACAAAGTCACCTTAACGTACCACAGAACCCAGTTGAGCTAGAACCTGTCCAAATTAAAAACAGTTTAGTTAAAAACAGTGCAATTAAGTCTCCTCTAGATTTGAGTTAAAATCAAAATTCTTTTAGCCAGTCCAGACTGAAGCAGAACCATTTTCAAGGATCAGGTAACTTTCTGTAGATGACATAAAATAGCCAAATATTCCCTTGAAACTTAAAAACAAAACTCGTTCAGTGTGCTAATAAAACTGGATTTATACAGTTAAGGTCTTAAGTTTGTTTGCACCCCAGACTCCTTCATCTGGACTCTTCATCTGGACTCTTCATCTGGACTCTTCATCTGGAGTTTTAGACTCCTTCATCTGGACTCTTCATCTGGACTCTTCATCTGGACTCTTCATCTGGAGTTTTAGACTCCTTCATCTGGACTCTTCATCTGGGATCTTCATCTGGAGTTTTAGACTCCTTCATCTGGAGTTTTAGAGTCCTTCATCTGGAGTTTTAGACTCCTTCATCTGGAGTTTTAGAGTCCTTCATCTGGAGTTTTAGACTCCTTCATCTGGACTCTTCATCTGGGCATTTCATATGGAGTTTCCCCTCCAGACCCCTTCGTCTCTGATCCTGTACCGTTGCAGAAACGTCTCAGTTCGGGTCACTTGCTGGTGTCAGTGCGCTGTGGGCTGAAGCGGCGTGTCCTTCAGAGCAGAAAATCATCAGAAGTTCGGACATCCACAATTGTGCGCAGCCCTGCATTGTGCGTAAAGACGCATTGCCCGTCTTTACGCACGGCCGTCCTGTTTGTGGATTTGTGTTCATTTATTCGTGTGTTTATTTATTTGTGTGTTTGCTTTCTGATGTCTCATCAATAATGCCCTTCAGACAGAACGCGGCCTCACGCGCACAGGAAGCCCACGCCCTTCTCGTGCCACGGCTTGAGCCTTGTTAAAATATTTTCTCTGACTGACAGTTTTGATCAGCTCTGTTCTTCTCTGGTTTCTCTGATCACACCACGTGACCGTCAGTTCTCATCCAATCACAGTTGGTTCTGGTTCCGGGGTCTAAAGGGGGAGGGGGGCTCGTTGCGTCAAGGCCAACCTGGGATGTAACAGAGATCCGGACGGGTACCAGGAGTCTTTGCTCTGTCACTGAGAGCCGCAAAGCATTGCACGCGGGTCCCAGTCGTGCGCGTCACTGTTGCGCATCTGTAGAAGGTCTGCTGTCAGAAACGGCTCAGTGAGCAGATGTATGAGCGCGGAGTCGGAACCGGACAGATTTTAAGCGGAACCGAAGACAAACGGACGCAGAGCGGAAACGCGCGTACATGAGCCCGTCCCTGGTCCTCAAGCCACGCTGGCCCACGGAGAGCGTCATGTTCGTGTACGACAACAGCCTGGAGGATGTGAGCAGGAGCGTGGAGGGGCTGGTTGGCGGCGGGAACTTCGCGGCTGGCCAGTGCCGCAGCATCATGGCGCACTCTGCGGCCGCGCTGGGCGGGCACGCGTCTGGCCTGGTGCACTCCTCGACCGGCTTCTCCACTGTGGACGTTCCCACTTCCGGCTCCGGGGACTCAGCTGCGTCCTCAGTGAAGCAGTGCGCGGCCGGGGCGTGCGCAGCGGCGGCCATCCCGCAGCAGAGCTCGTCCGCGGCCGCGCTGCCGTACACCTACTTCAGCAACGGCTACTACCCCTGCAGGATGGCGCGGGCGTCTCTTAAGTCGTGCACGCAGGCGGCCGGGGCCGCGCTCAGCTCGCAGTACATGGACACGAGTGTGAGTCCGGACGAGTACCCGAACCCCTCCCGGGCCAAAGAGCTGGCCTTCTACCACGGCTACCCCGGCCCCTACCAGTCCGTGGCCAGCTACCTGGACGTGTCTGTTGTCCAGACGCTGGGCGGCGGGGAGCCGCGCCACGACACGCTCCTCCCCGTGGACGGGTACCAGCCCTGGGCTCTGACCAACGGCTGGGGGGGCCAGATGTACTGCTCCAAGGAGCAAGCCCAGGCGGGACACCTCTGGAAGTCCGCGCTGGCAGGTAATTGAGTCTAGAAATGATTTGGATTATTAGTTACTGATTGAACCTCATGACGGGGAACACTTCTGATTGACTGAGGACATTGATTATTGATTTGTGGCCTTTGTATAGAAGCGCAAATCTACGCAACGGCCACGTTTATCACTGACTTTATTTAACCGCGTTTTATAAACGTCTGTGGTTGTAGTTTGTTAGTCTAAAGCAAAAACGCGTATCGAACCAATTACGATTAAGGAGAAGTTTGACAGAAAAAAAAAACTTGTATTTTATGAAAATCCAGGAGCAAGTCTCCTAAATCATCTTTTGACTGAGATTATTCTCATAAGACATTTGTGAATAAATGCTTTGCTATGAATAAATCTGCAAAGGTCTTTGAAATTACTTTTGTTATGAATCTTCTATGAATCTGAGGTAAATTAATTTTTCTACAGTAACTAAATCACAGAGGTAATGTCAACTGCTCTGCAGCACATTATTTATTTTATTTTTTATTTTTTTGCCGCGCTTTCCAAAGCTGTTTAGGAGGGATCTCAAAGAAAGTGAGTGAAGATCGATTTTTCTGATGCAACAGCTCACCCAAAAGAAGAACAAAGAACTTTAAAAAAGTTTATCTAATACCGAGTCGCTGGTGCGCCTGTAAACCGGGCGAAAGAACAAGAAAAGAAAAATATGTTGAATAAATAGGTTAAATCAAAATAAATAAGACTAGAATTGAAACAAAATACGAAGAAGTTATTTAAGATGTAAATATGAAACAAATAATCTCACTACACATAAAAAAATAAAACAGACAAGTAAAATAAAATAAAATAAGCTATAATAAAATAATACATTTAGATAGAACAAATCTATAAAGAGGAAAAAAGGATCTCAAATTTACAAAAATAAATAAAATGGTTAGAACAAAATATCAAATAAAGCAATAACACTAAAAATGTGGATTCAAATACCAGGATGAGAGACATGCACTAAACAAAACACTAAACAAAAACACAGAATCATACAATAAGCAACTATTCCAACTGTAACGTTATCGACTGCAAATCATATGGTCATATGCGATATTTAAATGATTGGATTGGTAGTTTTTAGTTGAAAGGCTGAACAATGTTCCTCAATGAATAATAGTTTAAAAAGTCACGCACATGATAAACAGCTGGAAAGTGTCAAACGTTAGCTCCAGTTAGAGTTGTAGTTGTAGAGTTTATATATATATATATATATATATATATATATATATATATATATATATATATATATATATATATATATATATAGATATATATATATATATATATATATATATATATATATAACACATAATACCACCAATATATAACATAAATAACACATATATGCAAATCAGCCAAGTGACCATTCTGACTTTTACTTGTGACTATCGGAGTCATAACATTTTATTCTGAGCACTATAAAGATTAAATAATTAAGATTTGAGGTAAAGGTTATAGGCAATGTTGTCTTCAGGGGTCAATATGGAATTATTGATTTTATTTAATGGAGGACTAAATTAAGCTGTTGGTTCTTCAGCGTGTTTTTATAAATTGACTTTCTTCGAAAGTCTAAACTCTGCTGGGATGAATTCAACTTTAGTGTAACTGGGTTGAATTCGATTGTCTTTGATTATATTGTTTTCTTAATTACCTGGAGATTACATTTTTCGATAATTTGTCCTTTAAGGGTTTTAGGGTTTTATTCTAAAAGAGACCCTACAGACAGAATTATTTTGAATTCCACCCTGACCCTTTAATTACTTAAACGTCTCAATAAAAGTCTCTAAAAGTGAAGGAAAATAAAAACAGAGCTGTTTTAATTACAGTGTTTAAAGAAGAGCTCTTTCATTGGAACAGGATGTATACAGTTGATAAACTAAAAAATAAAATAAAATAAAATAAAATAAAATAAAATAAAATAAAATAAAATAAAATAAAATAAAATAAAATAAAATAAAATAAAATAAAATAAAATAAAATAAAATAAAATAAAATAAAATAAAGTGAGCGCCCTTGGCCGACTTACAGTTGTTTTCACATTTATTTTTATCGTTAGAAAGTGAACGGACTAACATAACAGCCGCGTGCACGCTCATGCGCGACCAGTTCACATTTGTGCCTCTTCAAAAACGTGCGTTGCGCACGTTACTTCATTAACAGTAAAATGTAACTGCAGAGTTGAAGAAGTGGTTGAACTTTCTTCGAGGTCGAGGCGATGAAAACGGCGTAAAAGAAGAAGGAGAGACGTTTATGGGTTAATAACAAAAAAGAGCGCAGATCATGGAGCAGACCGGGTCTCTGTGAACGCGGAAGAATATGACCACGTGGTTTTAGTTATGATACATGTTTACAGCACTGACGGGAAATCAAAAATAATGAAAACACAAATACAAAACAAGTATTCTTTTATTTTGTTTCACTTTAGTTTGTACAACTGTTCTGTTGAACTGCTCTCACGGTCTCTCTCTTCCTCCCCCCTCCTGCCTCCATCCTCTTACTTTCTTCTCCTCCATCCTCCTCTCTCCACATCCTCTTCTTCCTCTTCCTCCCTCCTCCTCTTCCTCCCTCCTTTCTTTCCCCTCTTCCTCTCTTTTCTCTGCTCTTTATCTCTGCTCTTCTTGCCTCTTCCTTCCTCTCTTTTTCGATCCCTCCTTTCCCCCCCTCCTCCTCCTCCCACTCTCCTCTTCCTCTTTCTCCCTCCTCTTATTTTCTCCCTCCCTTCTCTCCCTCTCCTTTTAATCTGTGTTTTTATTTATCCGTTTCTTCCCTCCTCTTCCTCTCTTCTCGTTATCTCTCCTTTTGATCCCTCCTCCCCTCCCTCCCTCTCTCCTCAGATGTGGTCGCCCACCAGCACGACGGCTCACCGTTCCGCCGCGGGCGGAAGAAGCGGATCCCGTACACCAAGGTGCAGCTGAAGGAGCTGGAGAAGGAGTACGCGGCCAACAAGTTCATCACCAAGGACAAGAGGAGGAAGATCTCAGCCGTAACCAACTTGTCTGAGCGCCAGATCACAATCTGGTTCCAGAACCGGCGCGTCAAGGAAAAGAAGTTTGTGGCCAAAGTGAAGAGTAGCGCGCCGTGACGCGCGAGGTCGCGCTTCGTGGACGAGCCAATGCACGAACTCCGCGTGTCTCAGCTGCAATAAATGAAGATTATAGAGTAAAATACGGAGAACCGTGCGTCTGTCCGTGCAGCCAACGAGAAGAAGAAAACAGAGACTGACGAAGAGAACCAAAGTGGTGGGGAGTCCCCGTGTACATACCCCCAACCCCACCCCCGTCCTGCCTGCCTCATGTATGTGTGTTAGTAATGTTAGTCTGCACTTATATCTCCTGATGTTTCTGTCTCAAATCTAGATAATCAATATTGAGGAACATTTAATAACTGTTTAACCCTGAAGACTCCTGCAGCCCTGACGGCGAACTTCTGGCTGCAACTTGTTGTTTCTGTAAATCACAGCCGTCACAACAGAGACAGAGCAGCAACATCAGCAGCTGCAGATTCAGACCTGCTTCCACCTCCACGTGGAACCGCGGCTAGAACTGCAGCTTCCGCCTCCTCAAAGAACTGCAGCTAGAACCGCAGCTTTCACATCCTCAAAGAACTGCAGCTAGAACCGCAGCTTCCACATCCATGTAAAACCGCAGCTAGAACCGCAGCTTCCACTTCCACTAGGAACCGCAGCTTCCACCTCCTCAAAGAACCGCAGCTAGAACCGCAGCTTCCACTTCCACGAGGAACTGCAGCTTCGACCTCCTCAAAGAACTGCAGCTAGAACCGCAGGTTCCACATCCATGTAAAACCGCAGCTAGAACCGTAGCTTCCACTTCCACGAGGAACCGCAGCTTCCACCTCCTCAAAGAACTGCAGCTAGAACCGTAGCTTCCACCTCCACGTAAAACTGCAGCTAGAACCGCAGCTTCCACATCCATGTAAAACCGCAGCTAGAACCGCAGCTTCCACTTCCACGAGGAACCGCAGCTTCCACCTCCTCAAAGAACCGCAGCTAGAACCGCAGCTTCCACTTCCACGAGGAACTGCAGCTTCCACCTCCTCAAAGAACTGCAGCTAGAACCGCAGCTTCCACTTCCACGAGGAACTGCAGCTTCCACCTCCTCAAAGAACTGCAGCTAGAACCGTAGCTTCCACCTCCACGTAAAACTGCCGCTTCCACCTCCTCAAAGAACTGCATCTAGAACCGTAGCTTCCACCTCCACGTGGAACCGCAGCTAGAACTGCAGCTTCCACCTCCTCAAAGAACTGCAGCTAGAACCGTAGCTTCCACTTCCACGAGGAACCGCAGCTTCCACCTCCTCAAAGAACTGCAGCTAGAACCGTAGCTTCCTAATCCATGTAAAACCGCAGCTAGAACTGCCGCTTCCACCTCCTCAAAGAACTGCATAGAACCGTAGCTTCAACCTCCATGTAAAACCGCAGCTAGAACAGCAGCTTCCACATCCATGTAAAACGGCAGCTAGAACCGTAGCTTCCACTTCCACGAGGAACCGCAGCTAGAACCGCAGCTTCCACCTCCACGTAAAACTGCAGCTAGAACCGTAGCTTCCACATCCATGTAAAACCGCAGCTAGAACTGCCGCTTCCACCTCCACGTGGAACCGCAGCTAGAACTGCCGCTTCCACCTCCACGTGGAACCGCAGCTAGAACCGTAGCTTCTACCTCCATGTAAAATTGCAGCTAGAACCGCAGCTTCCACCTCCTCAAAGAACTGCAGCTAGAACCGTAACTTCCACCTCCTTAAAGAACTGCAGCTAGAACCACTGCTTCCACCTCCACGTGGAACTGCAGGTAGAACCGCAGCTTCCACCTCCTCAAAGAATTGCAGCTAGAACCGTGGTTTCCACCTCCACGTGGAACCGCAGCTAAAACCATAGCTTCCACCTCCACGTGGAACCGCAGCTAGAACCGTAGCTTCCACCTCCACGTGGAACCGCAGCTAGAACCGTAGCTTCCACCTCCTCATGGAACTGCAGCTAGAACCGCAGCTTTCACCTCCTCAAAGAACTGCAGCTAGAACCGTAGCTTCCACCTCCACGTGGAACCGCAGCTTCCACCTCCATGTGGAACCGTAGCTTCCACCTCCATGTAGAACTGCCGCTTCATTCTGTTCTCTCAGAACCTGAATCTGAAAGTCCAAGCAGATGGACCGGTCCGGATTAGACAACCGTTCTAAGACTGAATCAGTCACAGCCAGAAAACTGGAACTGGTGTTCATCTATGTATTATTCTTGTGGAAATAAACTTCATTTGGTCTAAAATACAAATATTTATGTAACTCCTCTGTGCTTTGTTTCAATCACAAAATCACACGGTGGGAGACTTCCCCGTGGCGGTGGGAGACTTCCCCGTGGCGGTGGGAGACTTCCCCGTGGCGGTGGGAGACTTCCCCGTGGCGGTGGGAGACTTCCCCGTGGCGGTGGGAGACTTCCCCGTGGCGGTGGGAGACTTCCCCGTGGCGGTGCGAGACTTCCCCGTGGCGGTGGGAGACTTCCCCGTGGCGGTGCGAGACTTCCCCGTGGCGGTGGGAGACTTCCCCGTGGCGGTGGGAGACTTCCCCGTGGCGGTGGGAGACTTCCCCGTGGCGGTGGGAGACTTCCCCGTGGCGGTGGGAGACTTCCCCGTGGCGGTGGGAGACTTCCCCGTGGCGGTGGGAGACGTCCTGAAATCCTGAATTGTTAAAACATTGAGACCAAACCTCTTCTGAAGCTCGATACCAGTTTAATTAAACTAATGCTGGGTTCTAGCAGCTGCTGGTAACTGGTGGGCGAGTTGGAGGTCCTGCTTCACACCTCTAACATGGTAGCAATGGTGAGAAGAAGGTCTGCTGGTAACCTGGACTTCTTGAAATATTCTCGTTAAACAATCTGCTCCCTTCTTCAAATGTTTACTTTTGATATTTGAGTAAATCTATTATACGTTTAGACTTTTACTCCTCAATTTCTGGTAAAATTCTAGTACTTTAACTCAAGTATTATTTTCAAGTACTTATAAAACAGAAGATAGGTTCTGCTGGTTCTTCTTTCAACACTGTTAATAAACACAAATAAAAACGTTTCTCTGTGCCACAAAAGCTGTAATAAAGTTGTTTTGTTTGTTTCTTTGTAAATGCTGCCAGAGGGGGCGTGTCTGAGTGCAAAGACTCCCGCGGTTGTGGAGTTGGGGAGGATCTACTGCTTTGTTGAAGCTCTGGTTCAGGTTCTGTTGTGGTGGTTGTTCATGATTGGGAAGTTTTGGAGTGTATTGTTGAGTGTACCGGTTCTCGTTTAGAATTCCGGCTTCCAGCTGCTGTTCAGCATTTCGGAAGATTTTTGTCGAAGCTGGTAAAAGGTGGTTTCGCGCTGCTCCACGGTTTAGTGGAGGCGCAGGATCTGAATGAGTTTCTATTTCAGAAGTGATGCCCACCATGCCGTTTTTATCTGCCATTCGTTAACTCTTGACCCCTTTGTGTGATCCAAGAAGGACAGCAGCTGTAGATGAGGCTGTACCCCTTCGTTGGCAAACATGAGGGACAGGTGTGAGGACAGATAAAGCTTTCTCTGAAACTTCTGAGCTCTTGTTAGAAGTCTTCTGCTTTCTTAATTCAGGTGGTGGGTGTCTCAGCGTACAGTTTAAAATGCAAAAGGGAAGCTTGAAATGTGCTCTGCTGTGTGACAGACACCAGTGATCCTGGTTCTGCTGGAGTCTAGAACGGTGCTGGTCTGGTGGCGGCCTGGTGGGGTCGGCGGCCTGGTGCGGTCGACGGCCTGCTGCGGTCGGCGGCCTGCTGCGGTCGGCGGCCTGCTGCGGTTGCTCTTACCAGTGGTCTCATTTATCTTCTCAACATTTTGAAACGGAACTTGTTTCCATTTAAACTCAGAGTTTTGAAAGGTTTCATCGTCTCTGTCAGAAGGTAATTCTGGTACGTTTAACTTTTGTTATGAAGTGTAACCATGACAACAGAAAGTTGTTTACATGTGGAAGCAGAAGATGAACTTTCCAAAGACCAGTTTTACAAAGCTGGTTCAACAAACTCCGAGACACGAAACTAAGTTAACAAACTCTGAGTTAAGAGACTCTGGGTTTTCGGTTTCAAGAAAGATGTTCAGAGTTGGTTCAGTCAACTCTGTGAATGTTGACTCTGAGTTACAGCGACCGTAAAAAGCATCATCATTGGATCACAGACTCCGTGATTCACCATGGCAACGCATAGTAAGCAGAAGTGCAAATATTCAAACACAAAAGTGTCAGAGAATGTGTACACAAAATATTTAAATGTTTTATATTCATGTTGGAGCAATCCTGGTGGCAATAAGAATAAGAATAAGAATAAGAATAAGAATAAGAATAAGAATAAGAATAAGAATAAGAATAAGAATAAGAATAAGAATAAGAATAAGAATAAGAATAAGAATAAGAATAAGAATAAGAATAAGAATAAGAATAAGAATAAGAATAAGAATAAGAATAAGAATAAGAATAAGAATCGTATTATTGGTATTATTATTATTATTATAAAATACTTGAACATGAAGTAGGCTAAAACATATTTCTCAAACATGCGGTTGCATTCACATGAAACATTTCGGATGAATGAAAAAATCAAAAGATAAAATCATTTAAACTGGAAAATAGGAGTGAATTGAGTCACAATGAACTGCTAAAACGACATCTTTTGTACTCACACAAGTCTGAGTAGTCTATTGATCAATTAATGTTATCAATTTTTAAATCATGTTAATTAGGCTACTTGGTGACTTTGTGGCAACTCAAAAAGGTTAAATGTGTGTGTTTTTTTCTTATGCGTGTGAGTTGACAGGAAAAAGGGCGGGGTGGGTATGAGTCCGTCCCTTTTCTCTCAGCTCCGCCTCATTCACTTTCTAAAGTGAAGAGCTGCAGTGTGATCAGTATTCATGTTGTTACTAAGACACTGACATTTGCAAGTAAATTACAGCTTTTATAATTAACAACATAAGGTATTTTGTGTGAAGCATGAACATAAGTGATATTTGTGATGCATGAAAGGATCTGATCATATCTGACTGGGAAAAAAATAAGCCAAGGTAAGTTTATTAGTATAGCAGATTTCATGACAATTAAAAGTGCTTTACATAGTTTAAAAAATTCATTAAAAAGTAAGAGTTCAAAAGCAGAAATTAAAGACAGACATACGTTAAAAAGAATTAAACAAATTAAATGCAAAAAGTAAAGGTTGCAGTGCAGTGGTAGTTTACTAAAATGCAGCAGTAAACAAAAAGTTTTCAGCTTTTTGACTTAAAGCAAATGAGAGTTTCAGCAGCCCTGATGCATTCTGGGAGTTTGTTCCACAGGTGAGGAGCATAAAAGTTGAGTGCAGCGTTCTGGACTAACTCCAGATGTTTTAGAGACCCGTGAGAACAGCGTTACAGTGGTCCAGTCTACTGAAGATAAAAGTGTTGACAAGTTTATCTAAGTCCTTCTGACAGGTGATAACAGACTGACTTCACTACTGTCTTAATGTGTCTGTTAAAATTCAGGTCCAAGTCCAGAACCAGTCCCAGATTTCTGGTTTGGCTCTTGGTTTTTACCTTCATATAGATGTTGAACGACTGAGGCCCCAGAATTGAACCTTGATGAACTCCACATGCTATTTTTGTTAACTCAGATTTGTAGTTACCTAAAGACACAAAATAGTCCTGGTCTTTCCCAGTCTTTTAGACTCTAACCAGGAAAGTGCTGTGCCAGAAAGTCCCACCCAGTTCTTCAACCGATCTATCAAGACGTTCTGGTCGACTGTGTCGAACGCAGCACTGAGATCCAATAAGATCAAGATGGAAATGTTGTCACTATCCATATTGGAGCGGATGTTGTTAAGGACTTTTACTAGAGCTCTCTCAATGTTGTGGTGTTAAATTTTTTATTCAATTTTATTTATATAGCGTCTATTACAACTCATGTTGTCTCAGTGAAGTTATGTGGCCAGAAACCTGACTGGAAGACGTCAAAACAGTAATTTAGTGTCAGGAGGTTGTACAGCTGTTTTACTAAAAAATGGGAGGTTTGATACGAGCCTGTAGCTGTTCATAAATTACCTTTCTAGACTATTCTTTTTTTTTAAGTGGCTTAATGACGGCTGTTTTTAGGTACTGAGGAAAGACACGTGAAAGCAGAGACGTATTTACATTTTCTAGAAGCTCTGAGGACATATGATGTGAAACACTATTGAAAACCCACGTTGGTAGTATCAAGGCAGCAAGTGGTGGGGTTCAGATGATATATTTTAAAGACCTGATGCTCTTTAAAAACCACCAGGGTGTCAGGAGTACAGTCTGATTTGTCCACATTAAAATCTACCAGTATCATTGAAATACTTTTCTGAAACAAATATGACACATCATCGTTCAGACGCCTCAAAAATGCTGCTATAAGATCAGTCGTCTGATGAAACTGAACTCGTATCAGCTTTGTGAAGGAAGTAACTCAGAGTGTGTTGAAGTAAACCTGCCCGAGACCAGGTTTACGTCACAGAGTCAGTTACCACGGTAACAGACTTGAAACCGGCTCAACTGAACTCGCTTGCTGGGGGTTGAGTAACTTTGCTTTGTGAAACAGAAAACTCAGTTTCCATGAGTTCATGTTCAACATGAGTTTCACTAGAAGCCTTGTGAACCAAACCCCAGCTGATGCTCATGGCTGCAGCAGCATGTTCAGGACTCCAGACCGGGATTTCAGGTGATCCAGACCAGCAGACGTGGGTCAGGAGATCTGCAGTTCTTGTTGTTGTGATGTAAATCTTGTCATGTGACTCCTCTGATCCTTCACAGTCCAGATGTTCAACCACTGGATTAAGTTTCCAGTCATTACTTTCTGTCTACTGAGAGTTCATTTCCACTGCTGTTGCCAGGCGACAAACACAACATTAAAGTGTTCAAGACGCAGTTTCAACCTTCAACAATACAAGTTCCCTTTGTAGATTAATGAAGTATTAACTAAAATTGAGTAAAATATCCAAACAGAATAAGTAAATAAAATAAAAAAGATCAAAACTCTTTAGCTTTATAATCACATAAAATAATTCAAAACATATATTAATATTTTAAATTGTAATTTTTTTTTTAATTAAACCTTTAGAGACAAAATCTGCTGAATCAAATTACTAGTTTGTTTGCACAAACATGGCGAATAAAGTTTCCCTGTCAGGGGAAATTAATTTCGGACACCAATTTATTGAAATTCAATTATTGTACTCTGGAGGAAAGATTTATCTCGAGAGAAGACGAAGAAAAATGGATTTATCTATGAAAAAAATTAACTTTAAAATCAAATAAAAAATATAATAATGTTTCTGATTAAAAGGCATTAAACTTGTCCAGCGTTTGCAGCTTTTATTCTGTGTATATTAATGTTAATATTTCATATCATTTGATTTTGTTTTTTTTAAAAGTTAGAATTAAAAGAAAAAAATGATGAATACAGAAATACAATATTAGTAAAGTTATAGAAACTTACAGATGTGGTGATGCGGTAATCTAGAAGGTAATGTAGAAGGTAATGTAGAAGACGAGACGTGCAAAAATAAAAACAGGAGACAGGAGAGCAAAAACAAAAAACTGTGTCAGAGAGAGAAGACGAGTTCAGGTCCAGATCGTCTGGTCCAGAGCCGCTTTGTGAGCCCTCGGATACCTGAATGGATTTAAAATAAAACTATCCAGATGTGATCGAAGATTAATCCAAGATGTTTCACAAAATTATCACTTTTACCATTTAGGAATTACAGCCAGGAGTAAGAGTCTTTTTAAACAAATTCGCTCTATTTTCAGCAGATAAAATGTGACTAAAGAGACGTTCATAGGTGAGGTCCAGTCCCTCGTTCCTGGTCCTTCAGGACCAGTGAAGCACGGTCTGGATCTGATATCAGGGTCTGACTTGGTGTTTGCAGGTGTTCCTCCAACCTCTTAGAAATCTTGCTCTGGTCCAGTTTTTGTACAACCGTCACCATGACAACAAATTCTGAATTTGTCTTAACATTGGCTTAAACAGCAAACTCAGTTCAATTCAGCCTCATTTATATTATTCTTATCATTCAAACTGTCTCTGGGTGCTTTCAGAGACCAAGAACATGACCACAGTGCAAATATTAAAGAGACAGTGGCAAGTAAAAACCCGTCTTTAAGAGGAGCAGGATAAGAGAGGGAGAAAGGACAGAGAGGAGAGACAGTGTTACGAAAGACAATCAAATTAGTATTAATTATCCGTCAGCAGGAGAACGAAGAGATGTATGTAAATATGACTGATTCATGGTTAGTTGGTGGACTACAGAGGCTCTTAAAGACCTGAATAATACGCTGCTTAAATGACAAATCCAGACGGTGACGAAGGTGTGGAGCATGTTAGGGGTTGGGGTGTCCTTGTCTTTATAACAAGTGTGGGCTTCTCGCAGGTTCTCCAGCTTCCTCCAGCTTCCTCCCACAGTTCAAAAACACATATGTTTATGTTTTTACTTATGTATGCTGAATTGGAAATTCCAAGTTGCTTGTAACACATAGTTGTTTAAGTGTGGACTGGTCACCTGTCCAGGTGTACCCTGTCTTAAACCCAGAGACAGACTCCAGCAGAGCCTTGAGGCCCTGCGTAGGAACGAGCAGGTGTAGATTATGGATTTGTGAAGTGCTTCCCTGCTGTGGCTCTTCATTTACCTGCTCCTTCTCCATACTTGACGAGTGAGATGAGTCACATTAGCTGGTTTGTGAGTGTGTGATGGTCCTGCATGGATTAGAGACTCCAGTGAAGATTCAGAGGTCAGATCAGATCACTGCAACATAGAAAGTGGAGGTTTGACTGGACATGGTGGTGGTGTGGACACAGCCGAAGAACCTTAGAAGAACCGGAGTCAACGACCACACAGCAGCCAGGTTCCACCTGACCAAGTTTCACCCACACCTGCACATGTGAGGGGACAACGAGGCCTGTGGCCGTAAAGCATTTCCTCTGACAACGCAGCAATGACATCACTTCCTCTGAGCGAGGATCAGCCAACGATGGATTTTCCTGAGGAACAGGAACCAGCAGAACCCGTCCACCATGTTTCAGTACCAGTGCCCTCATTTTAAACACAAACTTTTCTATCTGTAAACTATTCTGTCATGTTTTATTTTAAGGCAGAACAGAGGCAGAACCCCCCCCAATCCATCCCACACACACGTGCATGCGTACGTGCACACCTCCCCAGAGTGTACTTTTTACTTTTAAGTGTAGGAATGCAGGACTGAAGCTCGTTTTCTGTCTCAAGTTCATGTCCAGCCACCCTCTGTCCCTCTCACACACACACACACACACACACACACACACACACACACACACACACACACACACTCCCCCCCGCCGTTTTTACCACCTCCCCACCCCCAGCTCCTCCTCCGTCTGCAGCAGGGAGCGTCTTTTTGTTTCCCAGGTTGGACTTTGCAATTGAACTTGAGACGGACAGACAGTCAGACAGCTTGTAAACGGTGAGTGGTCTGGCCCCCGTCTGCTCTGGAATGGCCCCGGGGGGGGGGGGGGGTCCAGAAGGGCTGAGAACAGACGCTGGCCTGCGGGGTCCGTTTTTAACACAAACACATTCCCGTGAATGTCTGCATGTCTGAGTCTTCAAAACACGGTCAACAAAAGAGGAAAAAACACGTCTGTGACAAAGACGCAGCTCAAAGGTCAACAGTACTGATGTTTGGTCCGTTTCAGCCCTGAAAACACGTTAAAATCTCCTCTGTTAATAAAAGATTCTCAACTACACACACCAGTAAAATCCAGAAACCGTCTTCGCTTTAAGGTTTTGGGAACGAAACTGGATGAATGAAGATATGGTGGGAAAAACAAGCGGCTTCAGATCAACAGCTCATATGTTTTTAGATGGATTGTTTTGGTTTTTACCACATGAAACAAATCAGACATGAGTTCTAACAGTCTTTGTCATGTTTCTGCACAAGTGTTACCAAAATATAACTTGAAAATAGTATGATTAGAAATAATAATAATAGTTAAACAGCTGTAGGAAAAGACATAAAAAAAAAGAATGATGGTGTATGGGAGTTGTGTGTGTGTGTGTGTGTGCGTGCGTGCATGTGTGTGTGTGCGTGCGTGTGTGTGTGTGTGTGCGTGCTTGCGTTTGCACGTGCAGGGTGTGTGTGATTAGTGTGCATTTTCACACCTTAAAAAGGAAATGGGTTTAAACACCAAACAACTCTCCAACAAAGCTGAACGTGTGAACTGGTAAAAGATCATCCTTTAATCCAAACCTTCAACAACCACCGCAGCTGCAGCTCACCAGCCAGTTAAAAACAGAAAAACTCAGTATTTGTTTATTCTGAGTATTTAACTTAGTATTTAGAGTTTACAAAGAAAACCTATCACACACACAGACAGCACAGTGCAGATGTGTGTCTGTGTATTTACATATAAACCCAAAAGCTTCTTTTTTATATTATGCTGTCCTTCAGTCCAAATACCTGGAGGTTCTACAAGCAAATGCCGACTATAAGAACGCCGCAAGGAAGTCGGCCACATAATAGCAGGATGTGAGATGCTGACAGGAAAAACATCCATGGAACGGCAGAACATCTGAGTTTGGGCTGGAAGTCCCAGTCAAGGTGGGAGATACCTTCACGGGTGCTGGAGAACGAAAGAGAAAAGACCAAGTGGATATTGTGATGGTCAACAAACTCCAGAAGAGAGCAATGTGATTGACGTGGCAATCCAAGTGACAGCACATCAAGAAGAAGGAAGATCTTGAGCAGATCTGGAAGATGAAGGCAGCTGTGGTGCTGATAACAGTTGGAGCTGTGTCCGGCAGCTGGTAGAGTGGTTCCAGAAGACCCCAGGAACAACGTTAGAGATCTGCACAGAACCTCCCACGTTCTCAAACTCCCACGTTTCTGGTAGAGGACCTGAGCTTGAAGAAGGACAACTCCCCAGAGAGGAATGGCTGAGAGTGGAGGGTTTTCTATACATCATACACACAGACAATGGTCCCTGAAATACCTCGAAACTGACAAAGGCAATAACTAATAATTGGCTGATTCATAATCAATCAATTGATTATGAATAATTTAATATTTTTAATAGTTTCTGGATTCGTAAAACATTACATTCTGTGTTTATTTACATTTAAGCAGCGTCCTCTTTACTGGACTGTAGCAGATGAGCAGATGATGACGTCACGGCACTCTTATCAGTTATGTACCGTAAACGCACACGGTGGTGATAGGAAGCAGATGTGAGGGGGGTCAGCTGACCTGTGACTCACTTCCTGTCCACGTTCCTGTAAAACTGCTGAAGGAGGAGGAGACTCCACCTGGGTGGTTTGGCATCACCTGAACACACACGTGTGTCCCCGAGTCAAATGAGAGCATCTGCTGGGCTTGAAGGGATCAGATGTGAAGGTTTTGGGATGTTTCAGGATCCCCACAGGCAAACAAAAAACCTCTAGATTTGGACAAGAAGCAATAGAAGACCTCATAAACATCAAGAATGATTTCCTGTTTTTTTCAATGCAGATTTTGGAAAATGTACATGAATTTGAGACAAACTTTCACATCAGATCAAACTTTCACATCAGGTTCACACCAGAAACCTGACTCTGCAGTCAGGTGGGTCTGGTTCTGGGAGAACTCCGTTCTGGGTGAAACATGACACTAACCCTGGCCTTTGGAACGATGGGAGTGGGAGGGGGTGGACACAATGATGGCATGATGTGTAGATGCACAGTTCCTCTTGAAGGAAGTCCTGCTGCTCTGAAAGATGTCCTGCTGTTCTAAAGGAAGTCCTGCTGCTCTGGAGAAAGTCCTGCTCTTCTGAAGGAGGTCCTGCTGCTCTGAAGAAAGTCCTGCTCACCAAAAGGAAGTTCTGCTCTTCGAAAGGAAGTCCTGCTGCTGTGAAGGAAGTCCTGCTGCTGTGAAGGAAGTCCTGCTGCTGTGAAGGAAGTCCTGCTGCTGTGAAGGAATTCCTGCTGCTGTGAAGGAGATCCTGCTACTTTGGAGGAAGTCCTGCTCTTCTAAAGGAAGTCCTGCTCTTCTAAAGGAAGTCCTGCTCTTCTGAAGGACGTCCTGCTGCTCTGAAGGAGGTCTGGCTGCTCTCAAGAAAGTTCTGCTGCTCTGAAGGAGGTCTGGCTGCTCTGAAGCAGGTCTGGCTGCCTTGAAGGATGTTTGGCTGCTCTCAAGGAAGTTCTGCTGCTCTGAAGGAGGTCTGGCTGCTCTCAAGGAAGTTCTGCTGCTCTGAAGGAGGTCTGGCTGCGCTGAAGGAAGTTCTTCTGCTCTGAAGGAGGTCTGGCTGCCTTGAAGGATGTTTGGCTGTTCTCAAGGAAGTTCTGCTGCTCTGAAGGAGGTCTGGCTGCGCTGAAGGAAGTTCTTCTGCTCTGAAGGAGGTCTGGCTGCTCTGAAGGAGGTCTGGCTGCCCTGAAGGAGGTCTGGCTGCCCTGAAGGAGATCCTGCTCTGCTCTCAAGGAGGTCTGGCTGCTCTGAAGGAGGTCTGGCTGTTTTGAAGGAGGTCTGGCTGCTCTCAAGGAAGTTCTGCTGCTCTGAAGGAAGTTCTTCTGCCCTGAAGGAGGTCTGGCTTCTCTGAAGGAGGTCTGGCTGTTTTGAAGGAGGTCTGGCTGCTCTGTAGGAGGTCTGGCTGCTCTGAAGGAAGTTCTGTTGCTCTCAAGGAAGTTCTGCTGCTCTCAAGGAAGTTCTTCTGCCCTGAAGGAGGTCTGGCTTCTCTGAAGCAGGTCTGGCTGCCCTGAAGGAGGTCTGGCTGTTTTGAAGGAGGTCTGGCTGCTCTCAAGGAGGTCTGGCTGCTCTGAAGGAGGTCTGGCTGTTTTGAAGGAGGTCTGGCTGCTCTGAAGGAGGTCTGGCTGCTCTCAAGGAGGTCTGGCTGCTCTCAAGGAAGTTCTGCTGCTCTCAAGGAAGTTCTGCTGCTCCGGCTGGTTGGCTCCATTAAAATACTGCTAACGTTGCTAGGACTAGTTTGTTGCTGCTGTTGGAAGATAAACTTATTTTGTAGCTTTTAAAAGAAAACACATGTTAGTTTTATATGCCGGTTATTTGCGCTGCGCCAGTTATGGATGCTAACACAGCGTGTACATTTACTTAAAATCCAACACAAGATGAACGTTTTCAACGTTTTTGAGGCAAATAATTGTCTGAAAAACACCAGAAGGAGGAGTTTCATTAACTCACTGTTGGATCCAGACCCTGGTGGTCCATAGAGGATCTGCAGGTCTGCACTGGACTCAACCTGGAAGACCAGATCTTCGTGGTTCTGGATCCAGTTTGTTCTATGTGCAGTTTTTATGCTTTCTCTGTTTCTCTGTGGAATATTCCCCAGATTTCTCTCACGGACTAAAAATCTTACTATTATGTGTAATAAAACCATGAAATATATAATCAATACCGTAAGTTCAATCTGTTGGAAGAAGGAAATTCTTCAGGTCCGTGTTAGTATCAGAGAGGGAGTCAGTGTTTCTTTCCTGGACCAGCGCTGATTTGCAGAGTCACTGCCTTTGTTTGCTTCTGTGGGAAAGGAAAGAAACCTGTCAGTAAGCATGGACCCTGAAAACCATTAAATCTGCAAGGTAACATGGAGCTCAGTCATTTAAGAGACAGAACCAGTTCTAAAACGTCTCCTCACAACAGAACTGGAAGTAAATCCCTCCAAACACAGCTGTGGCTGAACAGAATCACGTATGATATTACCGCTCTGCAGCTAAGGTCGGAAATATGGACGTGGCGAGGTGTCTCAGCACATACTGCACTGACGGTTGTATGTTTCAGTGCACTAATGGCAGCACATGTTGTCTGATTTAAGAAACATAAAAAGTTGAAACATAAAAAACATGCTGTCGTTTTAAAAAGGCGGTGGCTGCAACATTTAATTGTAATCAATCACTCGAGCCGTCAGTCCATCGGTGCAGTAAGTGAATTAGACAGCAGATATCCTGCCATAAACCTGACACGATGTGAAAGTGTTAAACAACTCCAGTCTGCTTGTTCCCATGTTGCTCATGTCCAGCTCTCCTTCTCCACCTGGTGGTCAGTATATGAACTGCACGCGGGGGCGCGGACTGCAGTCTTCTGGAGGTTTAGTTCTCTCGGTCTATTTCTTCCTCAAAAACCCTGAAAACTACAAAATACAAAAAAAAGTAAAGTTAAAAAAAATCCATCTGTTCACCTGGTTTCAGTCCTCATTCATTTGGAAGACTTTGTCTCTCAAGGTTCAATAAAAGAATAGAATTAAAATAAATAAACAAACATGCAAATGAAGGACATGGACATAATATACAGCACAAAACAATATTTACAATCATGGAGATTTCACACAAATTTTAACATTTTGACTCCAGCAGGTTCAGAAACCTGAGGTCGGAGACAGGAAACGATGATGGTTTCGGTGTACAGCTCTACCAGATAGGAGACGTTTGAAAAGTTTGTGTTCAGGGTTTGAGGGGTCTGCAGAGATGTTCCTCACCTGCTTCCTCACCCTGGACCCAGGACCTGGATGGAGGGAAGGGTGGCCCCATTTATTTCCTCCGTTGCAGCCTGCACGTGTCCTGTTTGGTGGCCAGTCCAAACCTGATCCCAAACCTGACAGTGATGGAAGACCAGGACAGGACAGACTGGATGATAGCAGAGTAGAAGGTGATCAGCATCTCCCCACTTCCTCAAATGTCTCTGGAAGTTAACCTGTGCTGTGGCTTCTTCCAGACATGATGATAAATGATTTATGTGGGTGGTCCACTTCACATCCCTGGAAAGTTTGGATCCCAAACTTGAAGGTGTCCACATTGGACACTGCGTTGTTAAGGGTGGTGAGAAGAGATAATCTTGGGAGTTTCCTCCTAAAGTCCACTGACAATATAGAAATAGAGAAGAGGCCTTTGAAAAGGAGGAACACTTTGAACTGGATATGGAAGCTGCCCAAATAACTGAAAGTTAAAGGTATTCCCTGTAAAGTGGGATGCAGGAGATCTGTGAGATCTTGTGACCTTAGAGGAAAAATAAGGTAGCATGAGGTTCCTGCAACGACAAACCATCAGGTCTCTGGCTACTGCAGCAGAGAAAAGCAGCAACTGGCTGAGGATTACAAAACACAGAACAACAAGTGGGCCATAAGAAGAAGGTATGGAGGGTAGCGGGTGTGCTTGGTAAGTCAAGTATCTCTGCTGAGCCATCTGGAGATGTTGTAGGCTCAGCAAGGAAACATCTATGAAGGAGGGGGCCGCCCCGGAGACCCAGACGGCAGTCTCATCTTCCACCGCAGTCATGGATCTTCATCGCTTCATCACTATCATCGCCCACCATGTGAGGAAACAGTGGAACCCCCCTTTGCTGCCCCCTCCCACCAATAACTAACAGCAGGTGAAGAGACTGAACCAGAGCAACGCTGAAGGTCCAGATGATGTCAGAACCAGAACACCGTCTGGATCAGCTTTGTGAGATTTCTTCCTGTTCTTTGCCTCATGCAGGTGTAACATAAGTCGTGTCTTTAAGCTTGTTGACACCCCTCTGCTGTCATGCCCCTCCCACTGGCTGGTGCAGACGTCTCCCTGGTTCTGGTGGTGACGGAGGGGAGTTCTTCCTCCCCTCTGTCACCTTGTGCATGCTCAGAACTGAGGAGTGAACTGAAGATGATTCAAGGTGATCTGTTGGCTTCCGGAGCTAGACTGCTTTTTAATGAGCTGGAATTATATAAAAAAAACAATTATAATGAACTAGAATGAACTATAAATGATTCTTAGAAATGGCTTTTAACTGGAATATAATTAGACTGTATTTAATTGGGTTGAGTTAAACTTGTTCACCTCGTGTTTAAAGTGCCCGGAGATGAATTTTATTGTGAATTAGCACAAGACAAATAAAGTGGATTGAATCGAAGGGGTCTTTGCACTACGTCTTCAACATCAACCAGGAGGAGGTTCCAGTGCTGGAAGACATCCTGCCCTGTCCAGTACCTACAAAGTCTAATCCATGTGCCCTCAATGAGCGTAAACCAGCTGCCCAAACACCTCAGATAGCAGACGTCCTGCAGACTGTTTTCAGATAACACCAGTCTGAAACACATTGGACTTTAACGTGGATCAGGATGGATGGATAAAAACAAATCACGTGTATTTTAGTACTGAATCAACTGCTAGTAGTGTTAAACAAATACAACCTCAGATAGATAATAACATGATAACAAACACAACTTTTCACTGTCTTATTTTAGTTAACAACTATCACAGCAAAAAGAAAAGATTAAAAAAAAAAAACATTTGGGCAATCCTAAGTACCTCCTCACTGCTGCCATATAATTTAAAAGTGTGAGTTACAATCTCGCCTACGGCCCCACTGTGGGTAGGGTTGGCTCTGTTTACATGTGATGCTGTGATGGACCGGTGACCTGTCCTGGAGAGCTTCTGACTTTCACCTGAGGACATCTGGATTAGACTCCAGCTTTAAATGAAAGGTGGTGTACTTTTTTTCTTATTGCTGTAGGGAGGAGCTATCGCCATAATACTAGCTGATGGCATTAATCCAAAAAACTGAGCGGATCCTGATCTGATCCTCCGGATTAAAAAACTACCAATAAGCTTTGCAAACACAAAGCCAAACAAATAATGTGATCTCACATTATTCGCTGCGGAAGTGTGAGAAGCCACTTTTCTGCATTGATGCTGCTGAACGTCTTATCTGAGTGTCTCAGTAGAAACAACAAAGAGAAGGATCTCAGTCTCAAGGTCAAATCGGGGGGGTGGGTGAGGGGGTGCTGCATGTCCCCTCTTTTATGGAGCTCAGAATAAAACGGTGATTACTCTGGCTTTTCTGTGTGCTTCTGCTGTGCCTCCCTGTGACGGCATGGACGCTCATTTTTCACAGAGAGACGCCTTTTATGGAGCTGCAGCCCGCTGGCGGGCAGCGAGCGTGTGTTCAGCAGACTTTAATGTCTGATGGTGCCAATAAAAGAGACGTCATATACTCGACCGTAAAAGAGCTGCAGGCCCGAGCACGGTGCATCCTGGGAGACCGAAATGAAGTCAGTGCCATGTTAGAGCTGGACGTTGAAGAGATCAAACAAAGAGCCTCTCACTTCAACGCCTTAATCCACTTTTCATGGAAGACATCCATCAGGTTGTCAGGTAAAAGGTGATTCTACACACGATCATGTTGACAATTGTGTTTTAAATTCAACTTCACAGTAAGGTAGTGTACACACGCGCCTAGAACTTTCACTTTATAAAACAAATGAACTTTAATACTCACATGACAGTCTTACCTAATGGATGAATTTGTTTTAATCATTCCTAGACATTCTTTCTTTGTTCCACAGTGCCACCTGCTGGTCATTTCTCCACACTGCAGTTTACACAGGACAGATCTAAGCAAGCTTCAGCAGGCTCACAACGATCTAAATTATTCGATAATCTCAGAATTTAAGTCTAACCTCTGTTTAAATTACTGAAAAACAGTATACATACAGTATATTGTACATCATTTGCCACAAAAGGTCTAACTTTTATGCTTTTCTTGGTGTATAGGAGTAAATGCTCATATTATGAAAAATAGAAGCGTTCAGTTGCTTAGATTTCATGTACCTGGTCCGTAGTTGTTGATGAGCTCTACACCCTTCAGTTACTACAGTAACATTTATGCCCAGGTGGATGTCACCAGGAGGAGGAGGAGCAGCAGTGACACCTTCTGAAGAGCAGATGTTTCATTTCTCCTTTGGCAGAATTGTACATTAGTGATGTAGTAACAAATAAAGCAGAAAAGGTGGAGGTAACTGAAGCTTTTATTCAACAAATATATTAACATCAGCCTGTATCGTTATTCCAATAAATGGTCTGAGGATTAAGCTCTGTTACGTTACTTGGACTAAGGACCTCTACCTTGTTGGGTGCTAACCCTGGCAGATGCTGGAACACCCTCCAGATTGGCCTAAACCCTATTGGCATGACTCACTTTGGTTGGATCCTGCTCTGGAAGGTCCTGAGGATCAATAGGCTGTGGTTTGTTAGCGTGTTAAGGGTTCTGGTGGGGCTCGGATCCCCCACATCCTTGTTTGGTCTTCAGGAGCACTTGTTTTAAATGTCATTGAGTAGAGACATTAGGAAGGATGGATGGACAGATTCCATCATGGATTAATGTAAGGGAATGGTAGTCAGCATCTTAGCTCAGTGAAAGTCAAGTCTGAAAGAACCTTGTGGATGCAGTGGCTGCATCACAGGGGGGCTTTGTCCAATTCATCTTATGCAGTCTGAGGTTCAAACACAGAACCTGAATGTGAGGAAAACAGTGGTGGTGCAGAGTCTCTGGGCTCTGAGACATCTGAGCTGGACTTCCTCACTGTCAAGTTGTCAGGTGGTCAGGGGATCAAGTGGTCCAGAGGATCCTGGTACTGGATGTCTAGTATCAGGATCCTGCACAGCAGAGAAAGCTGGAGAACATTGAAGCCAGGAATGTGCGAGCAGGAGCTCTTCATCAGTGGTATCAACGTCAGAATGCCTTGAAATGTTGAGAGAATGAATGGAAACCTTACAAAGTGGTAAAAGCTTTACTGAACCAACGTGTTGCAGGTCTGAAATTTAAAATTGGATGAATATTAACAAAGAAATGAAACGGACATGAACCATGTTCATATCCTTCTACCTGCAGGAGAACCACTGAACCCTCACATCTACCTAACTTATTCTGATTTTTAAATGTAGGACCTTGTTAAAATTATTTTATTTTAGTGTGGGTGATGAGGTCGATAGATGTAGAAGTAAAGGATCTGCTGTCAAACACATAGATTTCTGCTGCTCATGTTGCAACATTGATCTGCAGGATAAAATTGCCCTTTTACAGTGAATTTGAGCCGAGCTCAGAGTTCAGACGTGCAGGGCCACAAACGCACATGTCCCTGTAAGAGATGCAAATCCAGCTCCATAAATGTGTTCTAATCCTCCTAATGTGCTTTAATGAAAAGCAACCTGATTTCCCTCATGACTCATTTTATAGAAAACACTCGGTGAAGTCACGAGTGGGAGCTGCAGAGATTACATCCTGGTTTACTCTGGATCCACGTTCTTTTTTACTGTTCCTCGCAGTCGCGTGCACGCGCAGCAGAAACAGGCAGAGTGGGTGGGGGGGCTCCGGGCCTCTTCCTCGGCTATAAAACTTTATGGCAATCTGGGGCCCCGTCGTCATAGTAACCAGTTTATATGAGTTTGACACGGGTTGTGGAACTACCATTTGCTGAAATATGTGTTTGTGTGTGTGTATGTGTGTGTGTGTGTGTGTGTGTGTGTGTGTGTGTGTGTGTGTGTGTGTGTGTGTGTGTGTGTGTGTGTGTGTGTGTGTGTGTGTGTGTGGCTTGTCCATGCTTGTCTCTGGTTATAATTATGAGCGGGGTGGGGGGCTGGACACCAGAAAAAAGCTTGTTTTTGTCCACCGACTTCAGCATGGAGGAGAGAGTCCGTTTGGAATGCTTCTCTCTGTGTTACTGACACCTGAGCACCCAACCACCCACAAACCCACACACACACTAACGAAGTCTGGCTTCTCAAAGGAGGCTGCAGCTCAACAAAGAGAGCGACATTTGGTTTCAAACCTGACGCAACACGGAAGTGCCAAACTGTGCAGTTCCTCCGTTGACCACTGGGGTCTGAATCCAGCAGTGAGTTAATCTCCATTGGTCTCCATGTTAACATGTCCAAATTTACAGAAGAAATAAACATATTTACAGTGAAAAAATAAATAAAAATGATTATGAGCAGAGTCTTGATTGGCAGCCAGTCTAACAAGGGCTCGCTTCCTCATCACTCACCATCACTCAGTTCCAGTCAACATGCTGCTGATTAGCAGTCAGAAAAAAAGAAGCTTTAAGCAGACTATTCAGAACCCTGTGAATGATGTCGAAGAGCTTGTCTAGTTCTTTTTTCTACAGTCTGATTGGAACGTGTGGAAGGTGTCTATCTGCACCGTTCATCCTGCATCACGCAGGTATCTGTGGATCTGTGCTGCTGCATGTAGGAAGACAAATGTCTTGATCTTCCTGAGTCGTACACAAGAGCATCAGACACCTGGAGACGAGAAGACTTTTCTCAGAGCTATAAGAACCAGAGCATAGCACAGGCAACTCTGAGAGGGATGTGACATGAGGACAGAAGGACATCTGGAGGCCACATGAGTCCTCACCCACAGACCTCAAAGAGTATTTTTACCCAACATCGCCTCCTACTCAGCATTTAAGGTTTTCTGTGCAAGACCATGTTTGGGGGGTGGTCCCTGTTTGGCAAAACTTCAATGTGATGAGGACCTTCAGGGCTGTAAAACGTTAAGAAGAAAGTTGGCTATATTTGTGATCATGAACTCGAGCTAAATAAATCTAGCTGGCTCATCGTAGATGGTGCATGTCTTAGTCATGATTTCAGCTCTTCACAGCGAATTACATAAATGGTCTAATTTAGCTGTAAAAATTAAAGTAGCTCATTTTATTTCTCCATAAACACAGGATATGAAGGCTGACCATGTAGCTGCAGAACCCCCTAGTGGCTGCAGACGTAACAACATCTGTAAAATCTGGATTTAGACAATACCAACATGAGCGTCATAACTTCTGTAAAGTATATAATCTATGGTGATTTTGCTGCTGCTGAGGGAGAGAGAGAGAGAGAGAGAAAGACATGAACTGGTCATGAAGTGTGGTCATGATGGAAAAAATAAGATTGTGGATACAAGCAGCTAAAATTAATTTCCTCCATAGAGTGGCTGGGCTCTCCCTTAGAGATATGGTGGGAAGCTCAGTCATCTGGGAGGGAATACAGTCACTGCTCCTCCACATCAAGAGGAGCTAGTTGAAGTGGTTTGATCATCTGGTGAGGGTGCCCCCAGGACGCCTCCCTCAAGTCCAACTCGAGGAGGCCCCATGGAAGACCCAGGACGTGCTGGAGAGATTATATTGAGGCCCTAAAAACAATGACCACTATGGGCAAATTTGACCTACATGGTGATGATGGATATTGGGCTACTGTTTGTGGAAGAAGAAAGGAGAAAGGCATTTCCAGAGGCGGAGCGAAAAGAGAAAAAGCAAGACACAAGAGTTGATTAACATGATGCAGAGGAGGAAGGTGGATATTCGATGTGTTCAGGAGACCAGGTGGAAAGGTAGCAAGGCTAGAAACTGAGGAGCAGGGCTCAAGCTGTTTTATTATGGTGAGGATGGGAGGAGGAATGGAGGACGAGTTATCTTAAAGGAAGAGCTTGATAGAAATCTTCTGGAGGTGAAGAGTATCAGATGAGTCTGAAACTAGACACTGAAGGTGTGATGTTCGGTATAGTTCTTCCTTCACAGGTGGGATGTGAGAAGAGAAGGAGACATTCTGGAGTGAGTTAGTTGAAGTGATGCAGAGTATCCCAGAGGTGAGAGTGGCGACTGGAGCAAACTTCAATGAACACGTTGGAGAAGACGACAGAGATGATGAATAGGTAAAGTTTGCATAAAGGATGGAAATAGCTGTTGTGAATACTTTCTTCTAGAAGAGACAGGAACATAGTGAAACTTATAAGATGTGAGGTAGGAGCAGGAGTAGGAGGACCTAGGAGTAGGTGGACTACTTCTGTTGTTGATGCAACCTGAAGGAGATCAGTCACTTCAAAGTAGTGCTCGGTGAGAGTGTAGCAAGACAGCATTGGAAGGTGGTGTGTGGGATGACCCTGGTGCTGAGGAAGATGAAGTGGTCAAAGGCAGAGTAGAGGACAATGTGGAGGAAGCTGAAAAAGGAAAAGTTTTCTGTGGTTTTCAGAGAGGAGTTGCTTCCAGATGTTTGGATAACTGCAGCTAATGTGATCAGGGTAAGAGAGCACTCTGTGTTCGATCTGGTAGGAAAGTAGGCAAGGAGACTTAGTGGTGGAGTGAAGAAGTGCAGGAGCATTAACAAGAACGAGGGTGGCTAAGAAGGAGTGGGAAAGAGAGGAGTCAAGAGTAGACAGGAGTACCGGGAGATGCAGCGCACAGTGAAGCCACAGGTGGCAAAGCCCAAACAAAGGTTGTACATTGATTTGTATGTTAAGTTGGACAGCAGGGAGGGAATTATTTATACAGGTCGGGGTTTCAGAGAGATGGGAAAGATGTGCAACCGGCTAGGGTGATTAAGGACAGAACTGGAAATGCATTGACAGATGTTATGGGAAGATGGACAGAGTACTTTGAAGTATTGATGATTGAGAAAAATGAGAGCGAACAAAGAGTAAAAAAGTGACCACTGTGGACCAGAAGGTAGTAAAGATTATTAAGTCTGAAGTGAAAAAAGCATGGAAGAGGATGAAGAATGGCATAGCATTTTTGACTAGGACATTCAACAAGATCTTAGAGAGTGAGAGGATGCTGAAGAATGGAGAACTGGGCTAATGTATGTGATGGAAAATTTCATTCTGTGAATTCATTAGTACTCTCAATTCAGACCAGTATTTTGTCCGTGCAGTTTAGGTTTTGTTGTGTTACAAAGCTGCAAAAATGTTGTTTTGAGATCTGCATGTTTTGTTGTCTGAAAAGCGGTACACTATCAATGTTTGTTAGAAGACATTTGGTGATTTTTAAGAACAAAGGAGAATTATGGCAACTTCAGAGGAACAAAATCGAGAATCAATAGAGAATGTTTAAGTACAGAGAAGATGAGAAGGGAGCTGCATTGTGTCTTTGTAGACCCTGAGAAAGTATATGACAGGGTGCTGAAAATGAAGCAACGGTATCATATGAGGAAGTCTGGAGAAGCTCAGAAGTATGTTAGGGTGGTGCAAGACCTGTATGGGAGCTGTAAGACAGTTGTGAGGTGTGCTGTAGGTGTGACAGACAAGTTCAAGGTGGAGGTAGGACTGCATCAAGGATTACTTCTGAGCTCCCTTTTGGTTTCCTATGGTGATGGACATGCGATATATGCTGTTTAAATTACAAATCCTGATCGGAAATAACACCAAGATTGCACACAGTTGTAATGAAGGCCATTGCAAAATCGGTTAATGTGTCCATAAGGTGTTTGGAACCAAAAACAATAACCTTTGTTTTATCAGAATGTAGTAAAAACGATGTAAAAGTAAAAACTGGTCATCTTGGTTGTAATGTCCTTACACCCTTAGGGTGTTTTGAGTAAAGGTTTACTAATTGGTTTAAATTACTTTAAAAATTACTGATAACAAAAATACTAAAAATTACTTTAAAAACCTGTGGAGCATATCCTGATTTCAGGGCCTGGTTGATCTGAATCAATATTTTTGTACCAATAAAAGAGAAAACATTTTTGAGTAGTAAATTTGGGATGGTGTGTAGCAGACACTTATATGATTGAGCTGTATTGACAACTGAGGTCAGCTCATGAAGGTCTATAGGGATGACAACGTGTAGAATCAGGTCAGGACTCGAGGAAGTCACTGAAACTGAAAAAAACGCTTACAGTCGCTGCTGTGTGGGCCGGGTTCTTTCGTCTTCACTACTGAGAACCGCAGGAATGCAAGGCTCATCAGAGTTGTGAATTTTTGTCTGCCTGGCTACAGCGCTGAACAGAAAATGTGGGTAATTTTTTTTAAATTATTGTCTATTAATTATGTATAATAAGCTGTTCTAGGATTGCAAAGGGCTTTTTAAATATACTATTAGATTTTTTTTCCATGCATGACAATAATCTAAATATTGTCAACCAGACCACTTTTTTTCCATTTTATGCATTATTTATATATATATAATTTCACAATGTGGATATATGAATTATACTAGGGAGCTTAGCTCCTATGGTTAGACACCCTTGTTGTCAATGGAGCAACTGCATCTAAAGCTGAGTCCAGCAAATCAGCAGTGTTACTGGCAAGGATATCAATTTCTATAGAGGTAGAAATTAGGTAAATTGGGCCCCAGTACTGGGGAATGATCTAGGGTTCAGTACTGTTACCTGGAATTTTGTAGGGGTCAGTACTTCTATGAAGATAAATATGGAGTCAGTACTGGCTCTAGTAATCACGAGAGGTTCTGTACTGGTACTAGGAATAATATCGGGTTCAGAACTGGATAATAATAATAATATACGGTTCAGAACTCAATAGTCACATATAAAGTAATGTTCATTACTGACACTAGTAATCACATTGGTTTCAGTACTGATACTACAAATTATGTTAGGTTCAGTACAGGATAATAGTAAAAATGTGGGGTTCAGTACTGGATAGTACTAATAATGTTGGGTTCAGTACCAGTACCGGTACTAATAATATAGCTTTCAATACTGGTTCTAGTATCAATGTAGGGTTTAATGTTGGTACTACTAACAATATAGGGTTCAGTAGTGGTACTAGTAATAATCACATAGGGGTTAGCTCTAGTACTAGAAGTAATATATGGTTCATTACTGGTACTAATATTAATGGGATTTAGGGATTTGGGATATTAAGGGATTAGTAAAGGATACTAGTAGTATTGCAGGGTTCGTTGTAGGTCTCACTACAAGTAGTACCAAAAATGTAGGGTGCAGTAGTAGGTACCAGATTTGGTACCTGCATTAACGCACAGATAAGTAGGTACTAGGTAGTAGGTACTAGCAATAATCTAGGGGGTCATTACTTGATGGAATACATGCATAAGATTTATCAGTTGTACTGTTTATAACGTAGGTTTCAGTACTTGTACAATAAATAATGTATTGTTCAGTACTGGTAGTAGGATTATTAATGTAGAGTACTTGACAAAAACTTGTAAAAAATGTAACGTTCATTAGTGGAATTAGGTTTAACATGGGACTCAGTGTTGGTACTAGGATGATTGTAGAGTTCAGTACTAGTACTAATTGATTTAGTTAGGTACTAGGATTAATTTAGATTTCAATACTGGTCCTTGAGTTCAGCACTTGTACTATATTAATGCAGAGGTCATTATTGGTGCGTGTTTCAGCAAACTTATTCCTGTTCATTATTCAGATGTTTAATGAAGTGGTGAGAAACCTGCAGACATCAATCAGGACTGCACGCTTCAACTGACTCAAGTGAAGCAGAAAATGTGACAACAGCGACATCTGCAGGCGGATCTTCTGAACATCACTAATCTGAAGGTGGAAGCTCATCTTCACGCTGATACTCAGGACAGAGGAAATTAAAATTTAATTTTTCAATCATTTCCTCTTCGATTCATGTTCACTGAGTAATCCTGAGCTGCATGTGACGTCTACTGCAGCTGTTGCCAGGCAACAAACACAAAACTCCAGTATTCCTGAAGATCTCTAAAGATTTCAACCTTGTTTCTCACCTCATGATTATTTAAACATAAATCTATTTTGTTTTTATTTTCTGATATATTTTTTATAATTAAGTTCTATATTTCCATTCAACTGGAGTATTTATTATCATTATTATTATAACAATATTATTTATATTGTTTACACTTCCCAGTTTTTTATTTATTTATTTATTTTTTAAATAGTAGGTTTTATAATGGTATTCTTGAATGTTATGTATTTATATATATAGGCCTTAATGTGCCCAAGCTACTCAGAGAAATGCACAAGAATTCCAGTGTAGCTGTACGGAAATATAGATGTGGGTAATATGGAAATGGGAATAAAATGCTATTCTATTCTATTCTATTCTATTCTATTCTATTCTATTCTATTCTATTCTATTCTATTCTATTCTATTCTATTCTTACAGTTGTTAAATATTATCCTAAATATTATTAATATTATCTATTATTTTTAACACTTTTTTTGATTTAATAATTACATTAGTTATCTACTTTACTTTTTGAAAAAGAGAAGTTTTAAATATATATAGAGCATGGCGTCCAACATTAAAAGCAATATCTTCAGTTTTCTGCGAATTTACTGTTTTTTTATTTAGCCAAAAACATCAACAAATGAATTAAAACCTCCTCTTAAAACAGGAGTAAGGAGAAACGAGCACAACACTATTCATCTACAGTCTCACAACCGTTTCCACCTCCGCCATGAATTTACACATTTATTAACACACACATATATAAACACAAACAAGTAAATAAAGAAATATTAATTGCCAACTGGGATACATAGTGTAGACATAAAAATAAATAAAGTGGTAGGTGTCAAAAATGCGTTAATATATCACATTGTCAACAAATGTAAGGTGAAGTTAAATTGTGATTATTATGAAGTTTTATAAACCAACTTTAATAGTGCATGTTTCATATTTGATATATACATTTCTTAGATCTCTGCACAACCCCATTAAGATTATACAAATATTTTTATACAGTAAATAAATAAATACAGCAACGATTTTCTGGTCATTATTTCAGGCACTGGAGGTTTAGTCTTGCAGTTTCATCTGCCGACCAGCAGAGGGTAATGCAGATCCCTCAGAGTTCCTACCTCAAAACCTGTTTTTTTTTTGTTGTTTTTTTTTCATTAGCCACTGCGTTATTTTTAATTTAATCTACTTTCAGTAGAAGACACTTTACTCTTTGTTTTTTTCCCAAAGCCAATGCTGTTCTTTACTTTACTTGGAGAACAGTTTTTTTTAACTTTGTTTGCACTAGTTTTTTTCTAAATTTCTTTGTCTGTTCCAAGCAAATGTTTTTCTTTAATTTCATTAGGAGCCACTGCTCGCCCATTTTTTTTCAGACAGACTGCTTTTGGTTCTTTGTTTTTCAAAGCCTTGCATTTTTTTTCAAAAGCCACTGTTTTTCAGCCTGATGGAGACAAGAATCTTATTTTGAATTGTCTGTTACATTTATTCTGTAATTGGCAATTAATCAGACCCACAGGAAAATACTTTTTTTTCATTTCCTCGGGGCATTAAAATTGCAGCATTCTTGGTTTGAGGTTTGTTTTCTATGTACAAATAATTTTAGATTTGTCTGAGTGTCAGTTTTAAATATTAAGGTGTTGTACTTGTGTGTTTCCAGAAACAAGTTTCCTGGCAGACTGGGCCAGTTTATGTACACTAAAAAAATAAAACATTTTACATTTAAACTATTAAGTGGATTACAAACCAAATGCTGCATTTTATGATGTTGAGTAAAAGAGTTTTGGCAAGTTTAAAAAGCGTAAATAAATCTAAAAAAAATAAAGACAGATGTTCTCCATTGTTTAGTACTCCAATATTTAGGGTAAAATAAATGTAATTTATGTCCTCAGGACTGCTGAACATGTTTTAGTTTCCAGCCAGACTCCAGTTTCTGGAGCTTCTCTTCTGCTGGGCCTCATCTCAGTTTCTTTCCATGACCATCTTTAGAACATAAGGCATCAGAGTCCAGAAGACGGGTCAGAGGGGGAGAGCAGGGACAAAGATCTGCGCTGAACATCAGTCTTCTGGAGCTTCAGTCTGAAGCCGTCTGCTGTCACAGCTGCCTGATTAAACCATTCATCAGAACATGACTTTTACATCTGAAGTTAACCATAACATCGCACCAAATTCCTCAGCGTCAAACTGTGAAGACTAGCATCTGGTGATGTTCCAGTTCTGAGAATAGAAGCAGGTTTTCTAAATAGTGACTCCCTCGGATTAAAACATCTATCCAAGACTCCCACAGAACTGTTCCAACAGCAACTACAGTGAGACAGAAATCTTCTTCACACTCTCTAATAAACATTCATCTCAGTTCATAAACAGAGAAAACGTTTCCTGTTGACACACTTGTTCAAAAAGCCTCACAGTCCACATCAGTGTGTGAAAACCCACTTCACTAATGACCTCAACTTATACTGATATCTGGAAAAGAAGAATAAAAAAAACGTCCCTGACCGGAAAATACTCAAGCTTCTCTGTGGACAGGCAGAAGGTAGCAGCTGACATCTGCACCGGCCAAGCTGGCAGCAGATGGAACCGTCTTCACCCCATTCAGGTCCACCTGGAACCGCTCACATGTGTCTCTTAGTGCACAACTTTCCTTATAGTTGCATGTTTTTTTTAAAGCTTACCGGATGAGGTTCATAAAAACTCCCCAGCACAGTTGTCACAGACGTGCAGTCTAACTATGGAGACCAAAACTGTTTTTGAACCAGACTGTAAATATCTTTATTTCCGCTGTAAAGGTGGACATTTTAATAAGGAGGTAAATAAAGATTAACTCACTGTTGTATCCAGACCCTAGTGGTCAGTAGCAGAACTGCAGTTTTGGATCCTGACCCTAATGGTCCAAGTTCACAACCACAGTGGGCCGTATAGGAACTAAGGATCTGAATCCCCACCCTGGTCCTAGTGTATAGAAACTAAGGATCTGGAACCCAACCCTAGTCCTCAGTATAGGAACTAAGGATCTGGATCCCGACCCTAGTCCTCAGTATAGGAACTAAGGATCTGAATCCCGACCCTGGTCCTAGTGTATAGAAACTAAGTATCTGAAACCCAACCCTAGTCCTCAGTATAGGAACTAAGGATCTGAATCCCGACCCTGGTCCTAGTGTATAGAAACTAAGGATCTGAAACCCAACCCTAGTCCTCAGTATAGGAACTAAGGATCTGGATCCCGACCCCTCGTCCTCAGTAAAGGAAATAAGGATCTGAATCCCGACCCTAGTCCTAGTGTATAGGAACTAAGGATCTGGAACCCAACCCTAGTCCTCAGTATAGGAACTAAGGATCTGGATCCCGACCCCTCGTCCTCAGTAAAGGAAATAAGGATCTGAATTCCGACCCTAGTCCTAGTGTATAGGAACTTAGGATCTGAATCCCAACCTTGGTCCTAGTGTACAGGAACTAAGGATCTGGAACCCAACCCTAGTCCTCAGTATAGGAACTAAGGATCTGGATCCCGACCCCTCGTCCTCAGTATAGGAATTTAGGATCTGAATCCCGACCCTAGTCTTAGTGTATAGGAACTAAGGATCTGGATCCCAACCCTAGTCCTCAGTATAGGAACTAATGATCTGGATCTAGATCCTAGACGTCAACAATGGAACTACAGGTCGGAATCCAGATCCTAGAGATCAGTAGCTAGACCACAGGTCGAAATCCAGATCTTAGAGTTCAGTAAAAGAACCACAGGTTGTGATCCAGGTCTTAGTTGTCAGTAGCGGAACCAAGGATCTGGATCCCAACCCTAGTCCTCAGCATAGGAACTAAGGGTCTTGATCACAACCCTGGTCCTCAGTATAGGAACTAAGGATCTGAATCCTGACCCTAGTCCTAGTGTATAGGAACTAAGGATCTGGAACCCAACCCTAGTCCTCAGTATAGGAACTAAGGATCTGGATCCCGACCCTGGTCCTCAGTATAGGAACTTAGGATCTGAATCCCCACCCTAGTCCTAGTGTATAGGAACTAAGGATTTGGAACCCAACCCTAGTCCTCAGTATAGGAACTAAGGATCTGGATCCCGACCCCTCGTCCTCAGTATAGGAATTTAGGATCTGAATCCCGACCCTAGTCTTAGTGTATAGGAACTAAGGATCTGGATCCCAACACTAGTCCTAGTGTATAGGAACTAATGATCTGAATCCCAACCCTAGTCCTCAGTATAGGAACTAATGATCTGGATCTAGATCCTAGACGTCAATAATGGAACTACTGGTCGGAATCCAGATCCTAGAGATCAGTAGCTAGACCACAGGTCGGAATCCAGATCTTAGAGTTCAGTAAAAGAACCACAGGTTGTGATCCAGGTCTTAGTTGTCAGTAGCGGAACCAAGGATCTGGATCCCAACCCTAGTCCTCAGTATAGGAACTAAGGGTCTTGATCACAACCCTGGTCCTCAGTATAGGAACTAAGGATCTGAATCCTGACCCTAGTCCTAGTGTATAGGAACTAAGGATCTGGAACCCAACCCTAATCCTCAGTATAGGAACTAAGGATCTGGATCCCGACCCTGGTCCTCAGTATAGGAACTTAGGATCTGAATCCCCACCCTAGTCCTCAGTATAGGAACTAAGGATTTGGATCCCGACCCTGGTCCTCAGTATAGGAACTTAGGATCTGAATCCCCACCCTAGTCCTAGTGTATAGGAACTAAGGATCTGGATTCCGACCCTAGTTCTCAGTATAGGGACTAAGGACCTGAATCCCGACCCTAGTCCTCAGTCTAGAAACTAAGGATCTGGATCCCGACCCTAGTCCTTAGTATAGGAACAAAGGATCTGGATCCCGACCCTGGTCCTCAGTATAGGAACTAAGGATCTGGATCCAGATCCTAGACGTCAATAATGGAATTACAGGTCAGAATCCAGATCCTAGAGATCAGTAGCTGGACCATAGGTCAGAATCCAGATCCTAGAGGTAAGTAAAGGAACCCCCCTGGTGGCTGCAGGGGCTCTATGCATATTTGTTGTCTGAAATACACGTAAACCGGTTCTGGACACGTCCCTGCAACGTCAGAAAAAAAGAATTAATTCCTTCAGTTGACAAATGATTTGCTCTACCGTAGAAGAAACGGAACCACCCCAGACCAGGTCTCGAGAACTGTTGACAAAATGATGTTGATGTTATTGGTGGATGTAAAAGTGAACAGATGTGCACGGTTTCGCCAGAGATGACACAAACTGCTCTGAGTTCCAGCAGAGACACCCTTCACGCACTCTCTCACTCCCACAGAAGCCCACACTCCTCCTCCAGGAGCCCCACCTGCTGCTCACGAACGCTACGAGCTCCGTGGATCCACCGTGTCTGCAGTCTGTTCCCTCTTCACAGCAAAATGTCCAGAATCTGTAAAAGTCCGCGAAACTCCGAGGTAGCCCTCCAGGTTTGATTTTTTTTTTTTTTTTTTTTTTTTGTCTTGTCTTGTCTTGTCAGGAGGTGCCTCATGTCACCTGCAGAGTCGCGGGAACGTGTGGCCACGCTCAGAGGGTTCTGGACGAGAAATACCCTGATGAATAGGAGCATAGGCAAGCTGATGGAAACGGAGAAGGAGGGGGCTCTCCAGACACGCAGCAGACACCAAGTAAGATCCGAGTGGTCAGAACCGGACCGTTGCGGTCGGAACCGGATCGTGGCAGTAGCTGAAAGGAGACATTACGCTGCCTCCCTCCTCCTGCATCGTCTTCATGTGTTTTTATTGCTCCCTGTCAGAGACAAAGACTCATCTGACCACCAGAAATGAATTTATGACTTCTCCAGAACTGGAGTGCCCCCCTCCCGGACAGGAAGGAGAACAGCGGTTCTGTTTCCTCCTGCCGTAATCCGAAACAGCCCCCTGTCTGTTTCATCCTGCTGAGTTTAGACTTTACTTCAGCGAGAATCTGAAAGCGTTACAGTAAAGTAACACAAGAGCTGAAGGAAAATAAGAAATAGGCACGATGCTTTGTTTTTATAAGCGACAAAATACTTCAGCTGATCGTCCGATGAAAAGTAAAAGAAGATTCCGGTACTGGATTTAACGAACCCATCAGCGGGCTCATGGTCGGTAAGTCCAGGCGCATTTCATCCTAAACACACACACACACACACACACACACACACACACACACACACACACACACACACACACACACACACACACACACACACACACACACACACACACACACACACACACACACAACATGGATCATTTTCTGCTGCTAATTGTTATAATGATAGATTAGATGGTTTTATTTAAAGCAGCTTCATGTGGATCATCTTTCACGGCCTTCGTCATCGTGATCATCATCGTCATCCTCCGCAGCCTTTACTCGGGCAGGTTTCTCTGATCAATAACGGCTGGTTTTCAGCTCATACACTGCAGCTCCGCCTCATCGCAGCTCACTGATAATCATGCGGATAATCAATAATCGCTCATGTTTGCGTTTAGTTTAAATCTGGTTTCTAAATGTTTATATCTGGTTCGCAGGACGAGGCGACGTTTATTCAGAAAATATCAAAAACGTCTAGGAGCTCATTTTTCTGACGTTGGCGTTAATTATTTCCCGTTACTGGCGTTTTAAACTCGGTACGTAGTTTTATCTTTTTTAGTCAGCTGAAGGAAGAAACGTTAGATTAATGTGCAAATATAAAACTAATAATTAGTGCATTTTTGTATAGGACGATTTTTGTTGATGTCCAGGTGAGGAGACCATTATTCTGAATTTATTCTGTAGCCCAAAGAAATGAGCTCCAGGGCTCTCTCTCTCTCTCTCTCTCTCTCTCTCTCTCTCTCTCTCTCTCTCTCTCTCTCTCTCTCTCTCTCTCTCTCTCTCTCTCTCTCTCTCTCTCTCCCTCTATCTCTCTCTCTCTTTCTCTCTCTGTGTGTGTGTGTGTGTGTGTGTGTGTGTGTCTGCTCTAAGCTCCACAATTAAACCGTATCATCTCCGTGTTGGAGTGGACTAATAATAAATGTTCCTTATGATTTTATTTGCAGGCTCTACGCTGATTCACGTTGGCGTGACTTTTAGAAGATATTCGCTGCTGTTTAAATGTTCACATTGTCCTGAATGTGGAGACTGAAATCACGTGAAGATCTCGTAAGTCTGCAGGTTTCTCTGTCTTGATTATTTGTTTATTTTTAAAGTTTTAATCTCACGCTTCTCATTATTTTGATGTTGATGTGATGCGTTCACATCTGTCGAATCTGACCGTAAATCTGCCTTAAAGTAGGATGAGAATTAATATAAAAATTAAACAAACAACTTAAGTAAAAAAGAGCGTAGCGACATATGATACATCAACCAGTGTCTGAAGAATAGAATCACATATTCTAGAAACCACGACTATAGCCTGGATTATATAAATATATGTTTTAAATAATGTAAATTATTACATGCTCATAATGAAATAAGACAGATATTTTTTAATGAAATTAAACACTTGCGTATAACATATACATGTTTTCCTCCGGCGTTATAAAATAATCTTGTCCGCGTGGACGTCATTGGCTTCGTCTTCCATTTCGTCTGGTTGTTGTGACTGTGATTGTGATATTTTTATTTTATTTTTTAACCTAGTTTTCTCACAAAATTAATGTAATGTCACCGTGGCTGCTCAGTTTGACTTTTTCTGCTGAAAAATCTCCCGAACAAAAAACAGAAAAGGTGACCGCAATAATATATCTGCTGCAGATAAAATAAAACTTTAAGAGTCGTAAAACCGCGTGTTTCGCGTGCACATGTAGGTGTCTTTGCTTTTTGTAACTCCGTAGAATGTGATCTTTATCTAAAACTAATGGTTACGGAACTAACTAATGGTTAACTAGACACGCTCACGAAACACACAACTTTATTCTTGTTCTTCTTATTTATAAATGTTTTTAATCGTGTTTTTAATACATCCACAAAAAAGTAAGATAATAATAAACGCTTTAACAAGACTATACCAGTACAACTCCAAATACAAATACAAACAAGCGCGCGTGTAAAAATCGTGTTGATACATTTGACAAAACCGGAGTCCAAATGTGACTGAATCAAATCAGAAGTTTTGTCACTGATCTTTTATAGTTTTATACTTTTACAATGTGAAGAGATGATAGAAAAGGGTAAACATAAAATGCAGCGTCAGAATACTGCTCTTATATATATAAATGTAAAATATATATGAACTTGTAAGACTTTGGTTTATAATTTGTAATTAAAAATGTGATAGACATAATTATTATACATTATAATAAAAATAATTTGTTAAATTATGATTTATGACAAATATTGTTTATATTCTTATATTATATTTTTCTATTTGATTTGCGTTTTTATTTCTATTTCCATATGTATATCGTAAATATATTCCATATGTATAATCTATTATTGTTAAATATTATAATACAATTGGTCATAACTATTCAATAAATATAATAGTTTAAGAATAATTATTTAGTAATTTCTTTCAATTATAATATTCTGTTATAAAGCAATAATATTAACATTAATAATAATAGTAATAGTAAAATAGTAAATAGTAAAAATTATGGATTAACCGCAGCAAGTTAAAATAAAATCAAACGAAAATATGAAATGAAAACAAAACAATTGTTTATGTTTATTAATAATAAATTCTTGCGCATTCGTAGTAACTGTTACCTTATTTCATACATTGTTTCTTAACTTTTTACATTTTTTTATTAATGTGCAGAAAATAAAAAAATAATTTCTCCCTTTAAATAACGTATATGATGCAATATTAAACAATAAATAAAATATTTGAATACAAAGAATAGATTAAAGAGTTGAAAATGAAGTAAAATCAAAGGTCTAAATCAAAACGTCTACGCGCATGCGCAGATGATGCATACGCAGACACTTCCGTCATCAGGAACGGGAGGCGGGGCTTTCTCAGCACACAGGAGTGGAGTGTTCAGTCCCTTCATAACGTAACACTGACGTCTAGTGGTGAACAGGAGTAACTGCTGGTCAGAGGTGAGGAAGAGGAGGGAGAGGAGGATGAAGGTGGGATGACGCCTTTCTATCAGCAGGATGGTTATGTAGCCTACAAACAAATCCACATACTCTGATTATTTATTTATTTATTTATTTATTTATTTATATGCTTTTATAGTCATGTTGTGGTCAAAATATGCAAATCCACTACACAGAATTCATAATTGCATCCTAAAGAAGTGAAAACTGGGAAAAAGAAGCAAGCAAACACCCACAGCCGTGATGACAACAAAGCACAGCTAATCCAGTAAATTTACTGGACAAACTTCAGAGCAACCTGACACTCAGGGAAACTTTCTTGACACACTGCAGTCTACACAGGTGACAGGACCCTTCATGGAACACATCAGTCCCATTTCACACACACTGGTTCTTTAGACTTGGCACAAAGCAGTCAGACAAGTACCGTTGTCCTGGCAACCACCAAACCCAGACTCGTCCATCAGATTGTGGATAAGTGCGATTCGTCACTCCAAAGAACATGTCTCCACTGCTCTAGAGTCCAGTAGAGTCCAGACATTTTCCGTTGCATTTGATGATGTTTGGCTTAGATGCAGCTGCTCGTCCATGGAAACCCATTCATGAAGTTCTCTGCTCACTGTTGTTGAGATAATCTGAAGGCCACATGACGTTTGGAGGTCTGTAGCGATTTAGTCTGCAGAAACGTGACAACCTTTTTCGTACTATGCGCCTCAGCATCCGCTGACCTGTTCCGTCAGTTTACGTGTCCTACCACTTCGTGACTGAGTTGCTGTCTTTCCCAAACACTCCCATGTTCTTACAATACAGCTCACAGTTGACTGTGGGATATTTAGGAGCGAGCAAATTTCACGACTGGATTTGTTGCACAGGTGGCCTCCTATCACAGTTCGATCCATCCATTATCTATACCCACTTACTCCTTCTCAGGGTCACAGGGGTCTGTCGGAGCCTATCCCGACTCGTAGCAGGTCGCAAGTCCACCGCAGGGCCACAAACAATCAAGACAGACAAACTTGCAAACTCACGATCACATTCACACCTACGGGCAATTTAGAAGAACAATCAATTAACCTAACATGCATGTTTTTGGGAGGAAAGCCAGAGTACCTGGAGGGAACCCACACAAGCACGGGGAGAACATGCTAACTCCACACAGAAAGACCCACTGGGCCGGGAATTGAACCAGGAAGGCAACTGTGCTGACCACTAAGCCACTGTGCTGCACTCTGTCACAGTTTCACGCTGGAATTCACTGAGCTCCTGAGAGCGAATTATTCTTTCACAAATAGTTGTAAAAACAGTCTGCATGCTGAGGTGCTTGATTTTATACACCTGTGGCCACGGAAGTTATTGGAACACCTGATTCCCATTATTTGGATGGGTGAGGAAATACTTTTGGCAAAATAGTGCGGACATGCATATATACACACATACACACATACATATATATATACATTTTATATAACACACTTTCCATTTTTCCATTTGAACCAAATCTCAAAGTGAAAAAAAGAGATAAGTGTAAAATTTAGATTAAAATATAGATTAAAACATTTAAACATTGTGCAAATAGAGATTTAGAGCATCATATAAAACATCAATATTCTAGGTCCTATTTTAAAAGAAAATGTTTTTCTTTTTTGAAGGATTCAGTAGACTGAGGTTCCCAGATGATCAGGAAGGACATTCCACAAAAGAGCAGCAGTCTGCTGAGCTCAGTCCTGGGGGAGCAGATGGGGTTTTCATTTGTAGAGCAGCGGGATTCTGAGTGGAGTAAGTACTTCCCTGAAGTAGGTGGGGCTTGCCATGGGTGGACAGGTGAGTGAGACCTTGTATTGAATCTGGACGAAGATGGGAAGCCAGTGAAATGAATGAAGAATGAGTGTGTCTTTAAGATTGCAGTAATTCAACCTCTACATAAGATGTTTTTAGATCCTGATGATATAGCCAGGTACAGGCCGTTTTCCAGCCTTTGTTTAATTTAAATTTTATTTTCTCATCACAGCCGAGAAACTAGTTTGGTCAAACTCATGAACGATCCCGTCATGTCTTCCGGCAGTCGATAACGGTAAAGCTCCAACACCAGTGGAAAAACATCATAGTTCTATGCTGTCCTAGCAGAACACTCCACTCCCTAAATTTGGGTGTATTTGCTGTTCCAAGAGTTTGGAGGTCTGAAAAGAGTGGAATGACGGTCAGCTATCAGGCTTGTCTTTTATGGTATAAACATTCCAGCCTTGGTCTTGTAGACAGACTCCCTCTCTCATTCAAAGTTAGTCTGAAGAGCTTCCGTTTGATAAAGCCTTATACCCTGTAGCCTCTTAAACCATCTCTTAGTCCTGCCACCCGAGGCTGCTGGTTGGGACTCCATGGTGCACCGAGGATCTTTACCCGGTCTCTCTTGTCTCAGGTTAAGATTGGATTGACATAATCCGTTTTTTGTAGTCTCTCTGTCTTCTTCTTCTGCAGGTCCTACCAAGGTGATGTTGGTTTCTGCTAGTCCTTCCATATCGATGCTGGTTCCTGCAGGTCCTCTCATATCAATGCTGGTTGCTGCAGGTCCTACCATGGTGATGTTGGTTTCTTCTGGTCTTACCATGGTGATCCTGGTCCCTGCAGGTGTTACCATGGCGATGCTGGTTCCTGCGGGTCCTACCATGGTGATGCTGGTTTCTTCTGGTCTTACCATGGTGATCGTGGTCCCTGTAGGTATTACCATGGTAATGCTGTTTCCTGCAGATCCTACCGTGGTGACGCTGTTGCTCCTGTTCTTCTCCTGGATTGTTTATGACAGAAGCACAGTAGTGCAGTGGTTAGCACTGATACTTCACAGCAAGAAGAACCAGCTAGATCTTTGCTCTGCTGAGTGTTTTTGTGTGGAGTTTGCATGTTCTCCCTGTGTGAGTTTTCTGGTATTCTGGTTTCCTTCCACCCCAAAAAGGCCAACTGGTAAACCTAAATCCCACCTATGCTTCATTTACATTAACTATAATGTAATATGATTTATAAAGGTAATTATAGGAATAATTTGGTCTAATGAATAAATTGATAATATTAATGTGTGTGTACTTGTGTGTGTGAGTCAGAGAGTGAGAGAGAGCTGCCTGCGTTGTAAAAGTGCCTTGAATGGTCCTTGGACTAGAAAGGTGCTTTATAATCATGTTTTCACTGTTGTAGTTGTTTTTTTATTGTTGTTGTCTGAACATTTTTAGACATTAGCGTTCTTAAGTTCTTCTTAAGTTGTGATGCTTTTGAATGCAGCCTACTTTACAAATCTTAGAACCCACATGACACAAAGTGAAACCTGCTGGACATATTATAGTCTACATAGCTGATAGGAACCCACAGAGAAGCATTCATTTCAGTAGAACTCAGCAAACTCTAACAGTCGTCTCGATGTCAGTTTGTGTTTGATGCATGCGTCCTAATGAACACAAAAAACTAGAAAGACAAATTTACAGAGTGGATAACTTTACTTTTACATAAAAGCAAGAAAACACAGTGACAGTGACCTACTGATGATAAGACATTACTTACTGGTCCATTATGGAGATGAAACTAAAAAAACGGTTCCATCTAAGAATAAAAGTTCCACATTTCAAAAGAAATGAATCACATCCATTACTGATGCTGGCAGACATAGAAAATCCATCCATTTTCTATACCTGCTTTATCCTTTGCAGGGTCGGGGGGGTCTGCCGGAGCCTTTCCCGACTCATGACAGGCGAGAGGCAACATAGAAAATGTGCATATCGTTAAGACACATGACAAGAAACAGAAAAACAGAAGGGGTTGTTCAGATCACATGAGCCCCAACACCAACCCTACATTCAAGCTTTATCAAAAAGGAAATTTCAACCCCAATCTTAAAGGTAGGGAGGGTGTCTGTTTAGAAACAGGGATTGGAAAAACGAACATCCATCACCTGCTGCATGTCCAGACCTACATCTGTTCAGTGGAGTTGACAAATAATCCGTTTTTAACACAGTCAGAATCTAAGTATGTCATATCATCACACTGTTGGCATGAACATGTGTGTTCACCAATGAAGACGACCATCGAAGTGACAGAGACGGCTGGACTTAAAATAAGGCCAGACGTGAATAGTCTTTATCATTCCTCCACAACCGTGCGTCTCAGTAGGTATAATGTGCTTCTGCTGAAATGCTGTTCTCCATGTTCTCCAAACATGCTTCTGGACAGGAAGACCAAACATCTCCACTCTGGTCTCATCTGTCCAGAGGACATTGTCCCAGAAGTCTGCTGGTTTGTTCAGATGCAGTTTGTGAACCTCAGTTGTGCTTCCGTGTTCTTTTTAGACAGAAGATGTTTTCTGTTGGAAACCCTTCCAAACAAACCGTACTAATTCAGTCTTCTCTAGTTGTATGGTCACGACTTTAACACCTAACATACTTAGAGAGGCCTCTAGGCTCTGGGATGAAGCTCTTTTTGTATTTGAACATTTACATGCACCTCAGAGTAAATGTGCTGGGATGTCCGCTCCACTTTCTCACTCCAGATGGTTTTATAACCCTTTCTGGGTTAATGTGCAGCAACAGTTGCTTCTCTTAGACTATAGCTGATGTCATTCCCTCTTGGCATTTTATCAGCACACACCTGAGTATTTCAGACCATCAAATTGACAAACCATCTGCTTTTGTAGAGGTCACCCTCTGATAATCAGTGCATCAACGGCACCTGGCTAAAATATACCTTCTTAAATAACTTTGAAGCTGTATGGGGGTACTTAAGAATGCCCAAATGCTTTTTTTTTTTTTAACTTTTCGGTTACATTTTAATTAATTAAATAACATAATAATACAAAGAATTTATATCTTGGTGTTCATTTGAGCTTGTGTCTTAATAATAATAATTATAATGATCAATCTTATTCATAAAGCACTTTTTTAAGTACTCCAAGATTATTTACAAAAAAACCCCAAAAAAACAGTAAACAAAATATCAAATAATAAGATTTATAGATCTAAGACCCATTACAACTGCAAAATGTTTTACATGATGGAATATAAACACTTTATTTTACTTTCAAGGGTACTTCTGCTTTCTTTGCCACACTGGAGAAAGTTGGTGATTACATATGATTACTCGGATTACTCATGGTCACTCGGATTACTTTCAGCTGTCAGCACTGGATATGCAAACAAGCATGTGAGGTCATGATGTGTTTCTAATGCTTGAAAGTAAAATGTCATCCCAAAATATATTATGCGGCTTCACACGTTGAATGCGATATCAACTGATGTTTCTCAAGTTTCTCTGCTGCTGAAGTCAGCTGCTCTCTGTTCATGTGGAGAGGAAGACCAGAAAACTGTGCATGAAAGAGAAGCAAAGTGGATGGTGATGCAGTGGAGACTGAAACAGGTGACAAAACAGAACGAAAATTAACAAGAGCAGGAGAAGGATAAAGTAAAGAGTTCAAGAGGATGGGGTAGATGAATGAGAGGACAGGCGTCACGTTTCTATCTCCATCTGGTGTTCTGTTTGTCTGCTCACCTCTGTCCTTTTCCTCTCATTGTCCCCCACCTTTACTTTTACAGCTCCAGTAGTATTGATCAGCTAGTTTATGGGAGGGCTGAGGAAGTGGTTCTACAAGAGCTGCTTAATGCTACAAAGAAGTTTTATGGCCGCAATTGGCCCTTATTACCTAACGGTGATCAACAAAAGACACCCCAAAGGAAGGTTTCTGCCTCTTGGAAAGTCTGTCTTCTTTGTTGTGCTTCCTGTTTGTTGAATTCACTCCTGAAGTCTGCCTTTGTCCCTCGGTTGCATACTGAGGTTGAATAGATTCAGCTTCAGTTTCTTTTGTTTGAGGCGTCCTTCTCAGCAAAAACATCCCCAGCACGACATCTAACTTGAATTCCCTGGTTTCTTGACACAGGCAGCTGACCTCAGGTCTCAGTTTCCTCTTAGGGAATAGCTGGAGATGTTTCCACTCTTGCTTTTACTTGAAATTAAGTTACTGGATGCTCATCAAGCCAAGCAGGAACCTGGTGCTGCAAGGACTTTACGTGTTCAGACCTGCAGCCACGGGTATCAGATGCTTGCACTCTCATCATTTATATTTTATCACATAAAATGTCAGAATACTTATAAGACTATTTAGATATAGATGTTTTTTAGATTTACATTTGTTTTTTTTAGTTTTTTTTTTAAACTTTTCCTCAAAGTCAACTGTGGCCTATAACAACTTGGCTTTGGCATTCTTGGCTTCTGACTAACTAACATGGTTTAAGTTACTTGGAGACACAGATGTGGTTTTATTTTAAGACACACCTTTAAAGCAATCAAGACAAGAGGGAAAGAATGGTGACCCTTCAGCAGTCTGGTTAATCCTTAGATACAGTTTACAGATGTCTAAACGTCCCATGTTCATCATTTCCAACTATAACACAAGTAGAAACAAAGCTGCTTTAAACTCACCAGAAAAAAATGACTAATTACAATTTACAGCTGCACGCGAGGGCAATGTTTAGAGACTTGTCCTGTAGTCTGATGAGACTAAAACTGAACTGTTTGGTTATCAAGGTCATCTGTGTGTTTGGAGGAAATGGACAAGCGTGCAGACCTCAGAAACCATCCCAACTGTAAAGCATGGGGGCTGGCAGCACCATGATTAAAGAAGATTCTGTGGATATTCATTTCAAGACATCAACCAACAAGTTAAAGATCGGCTGTGGTCTTCTAGATAGTTAATGTTTTTAAACATACTTCTGAATTAGAAGAAGTGGTTTTACCCGTCCACATAATTGTGAGTGGTTTGGTAGGTTCTGTGCCAGTAAATAGCTGTGAATGGGAGGAGTACCAGAACTATTTCACAGTGGAGATTCACAAAAAAGTAAAACATTCTCCCCGCTCCCAGGAATACTATCCAAGCTAAAACAGGAAAAATATTCTCAACATTAACGTCATTACCTTTACAGACATGGAAGAGTATGTTGGGTTTTTTTGTAAGCTGTATGTACACTGAAGGATCTAATCTTCCTTCTCATAAACAGCATCACTGCTGCATCTCCAGTCTGTTGTCCAGGAGAACTCCGAGGTATTCCTACTTCTTCATGAACCCCACTTCTACATCCATGATGGAAATACTGTTCAGATTCTGATCATTCTTCATGAATTGTAAGATAACATGAATCTATTGCAGGTATGTTTTATTTAATTTATTTTATTTTTTAGTTCAAATGTAAAAGGCCGTAAGTTAAAAGCAGACGACTCTGGTCGCTCCTGGCCTGCAGACTTGACGTGGCAGCTGGGTGATGTAGGTAGTTTCAAGTTGTTGGGCTGAATGTTTGATATCACAGGAACCTGAAACTGCCTGGTTCACAGCAGCTGCATGACAACAGAGTTAACACAGCCACGCCTCTTCTGACAGGCGTCCACTCAGAAGGAAGTTCAGCAGCCTCAAGATGTCTTGGTTAGCTCACTTCAACTGCTGTCAGGAATAAACAGTCCCATGGTGGTGGATATCAGCTCGTCAAGTCCACCTTGGTCTTCCAAATCGAACCTATACGCCTGGAGATATTTGAGGATTAAAAAATTGTTATTCATGCCAAAACAAACATTGCAATTATAGCCAAATCTACAACATCAGAGAGCATAATTAATAAATGAATGTAACTGCAGACTGTTGGTGTCATGGTTTTTGGGTTTATTCTGTCAAGTTTTATCTTCTTGTTTTATTTTGAAAGCCTGTGTCCTTCAGTTTACGTTCTGTCTTGACTTTCCTTGTTCCCATCTGCCCTGATTGTTTGCACCTGTGTCTAAAGACCTGAGTGTATATCTTGTCTTGTCTTTCCCTTAGTCCCTGCTGGTCCCTACTGTTTATCCCTGACTGTTTTTTGTTGGCCGGAAGAGGAGTCTCCCTTTTGAGGAATTCGCTTGGCTTTTGGCAGACCCAAAAGCCTCCAGGGAGAGCAAAAACAGTGCTGCTGTCGTCCTCACCCACCTCGCCAGCATGTTCCTTTTCCAGAGTTAGATGCACCTCACCATGTCCCTTGCGTGTACCACGGCCTCCCAGGACTCTGCCGGTGCCACGGCCGAGGGCCCGGTCCAGAGGTTGTAGTTTATTTTGGGTTTTTTTCCCATTGCATGTTGAGTCATTCTAAAGTTATCGAGAACACAACACAATTCCTTTGCCCACATATCCTGAGAGATTTCACTCATCAGCGCACCTGCTCCTTCCTGATTCTGTCCAAATTTACTCATGAAGCTGGAGTTAACAGGGATGAAGAACCGCTGCATGATTATCCTGATTTAACCATGTTTCTGTTTCAAAACATAAAATATACTTTGTTTTTTGAAAACAAATAATTAGTTTTCCCAGAAAAGGTCCTGACATTTGGTAAAGCTAGTTTCAGTGTGTTAACCGCACCATCTGTCCCGTTGTCATTATTGGCTGGCTGTGCCCGATGAGCAGTGAACACATGGTTTGGCACATTTACAGTGTTTTGGGCGAGACTTTTCTCTGAAGGTTGACTAATCTTCTTCTGGTATGTATTGAAACAGGGATGGAGGAAGCTACTTCCATATCGGCCCCGGCTTATCCTGGAAAGAGCCACGAGTACACACTGTACTGCGGCCTGGACCCGGCACATATCAGTTAGAACTTGCTGATAGTTTATCTTGCTGTCTTGAGAGATGTTTTGCACTTCAACAACACAGTTTAACTCATTCCAAATTCGTCCAATTAATACAAGGCCAATAAAATAACAAAAACAATTATTGCTTTACTACAAAAACCAACAGCGCCTGTTGAAAAGAAAACTCTCTTAACAGGAAGAAAAGCGTGTATGTGGATGAATGTGAAATAAATCCCTTCTTGATCAGTTCCTGGTTGTCGCTGCTCTCCAGACTGATCCTCCCTCCTTACTTTGGCCTGGGTCTGGTTGATTGGACTGGTGTCCCAACCCTCTGAGCAAATTCAGAATAACAAGTGATGATAGTACCTGTTGTAAAAACAAAGCCAGACCTTGAGTCAGTTCCCAACACATGATGGGCTGAACAAGAGCTTAAGATTCTTAAAGTCATCCGCTTGAGGCCTCACCTCACTCTCCACCCAGAGAGGACTTTTTCTGACTGAGAACCATGGTCTACGACTTGGCGGTGCTGATTCTCACCTCCACTGCTTTTCACTTGGCTGTGAACTGTTCTAGTTCAAGTTGAGGCTTGTGACATGATGAAGCCAAAGGAACCACATCATCTGCAAAAAGCAGTGATGAAATCCTGACATCACTGAGCCAGGTCATCTAGATCCCATCTAGACATTCTATCCAAAAAAGATCTGAACGGAATCAGCGACAAGTGACAGTGAATTCTTCCTCCGGAATCTGAGGGGTCAGCCATCAACTGGACTCTCTTACCAGGGAGTGCCCTGTAACTAAAACACACACCCAACGTGGTTTAGATAACACACATACAGGACCTTCTATCGCATATATTAAAACACGGACACCTCAGGCTTCACAGGAACTGTGGATTTTATGGGAGGACTCTTCTGCATCCAGGCTGGAGATCCAGTCATGACCCATCAACCTTCTAGTCAGTGGGGAATCCACTTTGTCCTCTGCACCACAGCTGTTTGGAACAGGTTCTTCATCCTATAAACATCTAAAGACCTTCTTTTGACACAACTCATAATAGAACCTTTAAAACCAGCACCCCTAGAGGCAGGAGCAGGTAACTCAGGTCTAAGATCTACACAGGCGTGTGTTGTACAAAACTCTTGTAAGTGATTGAGATGGAGCGGTACAGTTCAATTCACTTTGATCACGTGTGACAGCTCCTAAAAGTACTTGTTTACGGTTATAAAAAAAGATCACGGGTCAATTGTATTAGTGATTATCATGTTAACTTAGCCGTCATTGTCGTGGTGCCTCTGTGTGTCCGTGAGTTTCTGTTCTGTGTAATGATCCCGATAAAAAAACTAATCTGTATTTTTCTGCTGGTCTATAATAGTTATATAGTTATAGACCCTGGACAGCCTGAATGAGCGTAAACATGAACTAAATTAATGTGAAGGATGAGATTCATGTCTGCTGTATTAGCAATGAATTGGACTCTTGTTCAAATTTACCTGGATCAGGTTTAAGTTACCATGCAGGCTAAGAGAACTTCCAGTCATTTTTGTCATATTTCTGGGGACACAACTTTCAACTGCAGGGTTTATTTCAGAAAGCAAGCTCCAGATAACTTGTTTGGCATACTCTCTTATTTTGTTTTCTACCTGAACAATTGGGTTTGTGGAGCAACCTATGACAAAACGTCATTAAAGCCAACAACAACTATGATCCTTTTATGTTTGAATTATTGGTCTGAATGATTATTTTATCCTTCATCTGCAGCTGTTTTGAAGTTTGTTTTTCTTTTCACCTGGAGGATTGGACCTACATGAAAGTGAATCTTAGCTACCCCACCACTGGTCCCTCATAACAGTCAGTAAATGTTTAAAATTACATTCACTTGCCAGCTCTCTTTCTTTACTGCTGCTTTTTGACTTCTAAAGCCTCCACACTTGCACATCAGCTGTCCATTCACCGTGCGCAGCATGATGGTAAGCATTTGTGAAGAGATCTGAAGAAATTGTGATTGCTTTGGTTGGTATGATGAAAGCGTCAGCATAAGACAACCCAATGTTGTTTTGTGAGTACAAAGTCATTTCTAACGAAGAAAAGTAGGAGGCTATCTCCTGATTAGAAACGAGTTTCACATCTCAGAGTTTATTGATTCTCTACAATCCTTACAGATAGATAGATAGATAGATAGATAGATAGATAGATAGATAGATAGATAGATAGATAGATAGATAGATAGATAGATAGATAGATAGATAGATAGATAGATAGATAGATAGATAGATAGATAGATAGATAGATAGATAGATAGATAGATAGCTAGATAGATAGATAGATAGATAGATAGATAGATAGATAGATAGATAGATAGATAGATAGATAGATAGATAGATAGATAGATAGATAGATAGATAGATAGATAGATAGATAGATAGATAGATAGATAGATAGATAGATAGATAGATAGATAGATAGATAGATAGATAGATGTCCTTTACTACTGGAGGTCTGTACGAGTCAACCACCTATGACCTATGACCTCTGCCTCTAACTCTTAGTTATTTCACCATAAATCTAAGATAATTCATAAATGTACTGATCAGGTTAAAGCAGAGGGCCTGAAACCTCGTCCTGTTGTGTCTATTTCCAGTAGTTTCTCTAACATTAGTAACTGACTTATAACAAGATACCAGCAACTGGACTGAGAAACAATCATTTTAATACACTTTTTCTACACAAACAATGTTAAAATGACTTTAGTTTGTGTATTTAGACCCTATCTACACTGCCACTGACTAAATCCTGCTCAATCTCTGCATAAATGCTGTTGCTGTTTGTACTGCAGTAGAAAAAAAGATTAGACATTAAACATTAAACTTTCACGCTGTGCCATTACTGTTTGTCAGTTTCAGGCCATAACCGGAAGCTCACATTGTAGGTGTCTTGTTTTATCAGGATGCACAATTATGTGAAGAACAGAGTCTCCTAGTGGCCAAATTATGGAACTGCAGCACCAAAAGAAAAGGCCTCATGGTGAGCTGTTGGGGACCACACGGACAAACAAGCGAGACGGGAGACGAGGAAACAAGGTTTTTCATTTTATTCACAAAAATGGAACCAATAACTACATGTTGTCCTTTGCCAAAATGTAGTCACTTGTGAAACAAAGGATGCTCCACCACAGGCAGTAGAGCACCAACAGTCCTTCTGCAGTGACACTGGGTGATTAATAAAGGTCGCTGGATGCTGGAGACCAGTTTTAACACAAGGGGAACTCAAACATTCAAATAGACCAACCAGAAACCTTAGACCCTCCCCTTTATACTGAAGAAACATGGAACAAGTAAATACTCCAGGTCATAACATACCTGGTAGGGAACAAAAATATTATGAAATAAATGTTTAGTATCAGATTCAGTACAACCCTGAGGTAACCCTAAAAAACTGTTCCCAGGCAGCGGAGGGCTTCTCTGAAGCTTCAATCTGGTTTCCAGAAAGCTGAAATGGCTGCAGATATCAACCTTCTTTAAATGTGGGAAAGAAAAACTTTGTTCATTAAAATAAAATCATTTCATTGACTTTCTGTCTTCTCGGTGTTAGGAAGGGTCAGGTAGAGTGGAGCTGAAGCTTTTCCTTGTTTGGCCACTGGTGTGTTGGATGATGAATGCTGGCCTTGTTCATTTTTAAACATCATATATTTGATGAAGTTCAGCGTCCTGCCATGAAGCTGTAAATCTGCTCTCTCTTTTCCTCTCCTCTGTCACAGGCAGAAGGTTTCTGTATTTACAGTGCACTTAATCTCCCATTAACACGGTGCGTTCTCACCGTCTGCTGACTTCTGCTGCAGCTACAGAAGTCCATACAAGCCCTCTGCTCGCTCAGCCTCACATCCGAGTTTGATCTGCTGTTCACAGCTGCAGGATAAACCAAGCTGTTCACTGTGAACCGGCGTGAGGAATTTCACAGAAATCCATCATTAAATCATTATACAACACGAAGGTCAGAGATAATAATTGGGATTTTACAGCCTCTCGCAAAAAAAGGACATATCATATCCTCTTTCAAGGACCTACACACTCAATATGCAAAATAATATGAGTATTAGATACCATTTTTTTAATACTCTCCTGTAGACTCAATAATTGTTCCGTTTCCATTCACGTTTAATTCTTTGCCAAAAAATATGAACCCAAGCAATTTCATGTTTTTGTTGTCAACTTAAGTCAATATGTTAATTTAATTCAATTCAATTCAATTTTATTTATGTAGCTTCTATTATAACACAGGTTGTCTCTAGGATCTTTCCAGAGACCAGAACATGAGCCCCGAGCAATTATTACATAAACAGCGGCAGGTAAAAACTCCCCTTTAAGATGGAAGAAACCTGGATCAGGACCTGGATCAGGACCTGGATCTTAAGGGGGGACAACTAACATTAATTTTTACGTTTCCGACTTACACTCCGTTTCAAAAAGAGTTTAATTTGTACTGCAGTGACTGAGGACAGGGGAGCAAGTCTGCATCAAGAATCATCATTATGAAACAGCTGACAGAACCACATGGACAAGGGTTGCCACTGAAACCCACTGAAGCCAACACCTCAAAAGATTCACAGATTTTTATTGACACTTCCTTTGTATGTTGAAAACATACGGTTGTGTGAAATACTGTTCCTCCTTGTCCCTCTGTGCTACATAAAACATAAGACACGTAACATGCAGCATACATCACATGACAAAAAAGAACTACTCAAATACAAAACTGCCTGCACAACATATTAAATATTTAAAGAAACTTACTTAAATGTAAACAGCTAGTGCAAAGTTTTGATAGGGAGGTGGGGAGAGTGTTCAGAACTCTGATGGCCTGGGGGTTGAAGCTGTTACAGAGTCAGGTTGTGTTGGCTCAGATGCTCAATAACCTTTTTCCTGATTGGAAGCAGGGAGAAGAGGCTGTGGAGGGATCCCTGAAGATGCTGGAGGCACTGCTGATGCACCGTTCCCTGGAGATGTCATGGAAGGGGGGCAGGGAGACGCCTATGATCCCTCCTGCCACATGCACCGCTCTCCTCAGGGTGTTGTGATCAGAGACTGTGCAGTTCCCAAACCAGCAGGTGATGCAGCTCGACAGGATGCTCTCAGTGGTGCATCTGTAAAATGTAGAGACGACGGGTTGAGCCTTGAGCCCCTGCAGGAAGTATAGGTGTTTTCCTGGTGAGTGTTATGGTGTTTGTGCTCCAGGAGAAGTCGTCTGTGACGTGCACTCCCAGGAGCTTGATGCTATTGAATCTCTCCCTGCAGAGCTGTTGGTCAGCGGGGGATGGCAATGAAGTTGAAATCAATGTTTTTAATTTTCCTTATGTTAATAAAATGATATGGGTCCCACGCAATTCCAACCTTTCTTAGGCCATGTCCGTATAGTCCACTTGTATCCGAAACCGGCTTCCCATTTGGGGTCTATAATTCTGAACCAAGGCCCAAGGACCCATGACATTTAATCATTTCAAAGCCAAGACCACTCTGGACTTAAGTAGGCCACTTTTAACCAAGATGGGGCTCAGCTGGATCTGCTGACTGAGATGAGGAGAATTTTGCACCCAAACATCAAACTACACAACCCCACACTGTTGCACAGCTTTAGGGTTTTTTTTTTAAATTTGGGGTTCTTTCTCTTCACATCCTATTTTCTTCACTAGTGAAACACAAATAAAGCTGCCTGCTTATATCTCCGCCTGGATCTGGTTTTCCAGCTTGGATCCTGGGACCACCATCATTTATGATCACGGTTTTATTCAGCAACATCCAGGAGTGCGAGATGAGCTCCAAGCACATCTAATGTCTTATAACACAGAGCTGCGAGGGGATACGACAAGACGATGAAAGTCAGTGTCCCTCCTGTCAACAGTAGCCATTCTTTAAAGATCATCAGCCCCTGAGTGTATATGTGTGTGTTGACGTATGTGTGATGGACAAAAGTGCTTTCATACTGAGTAAGAGTGATGTATAGGTATATGTGAGCTGCTGAATGTGGCTTGTAGAGTGAAGCTTAAATGAAGCATTTTGCTTGACTTTCCATTGGCAGCTGTACAGAGGACAGGATGTGGGGGAGGTCGGGCGGGGGGATTTATTGAGGCCCAGGAGGAAAATGTAGAGTCTGATCTCCCTGCAGACTCATTCAGCCACTGTTTCTGATCAACTTTCCTCATCCACTGTGTCATATACAGAAAGTCGGCAGAAAGAGTCCCTGTTCTTCTGCTGAATGATGGAACATGAGGATCAACTCTAAATTCTCATTTTCATGCTTTTTCACTTGAATGGACTCATTATTCATCAAAGCAAAAGTAAATAAAGAGACCCATTTGTTAGTGGGGCAGACAGACTGACGTTTTTTGATCAGCACCGATCCATTTTCCTGCCCCACTTGTCACATGCTGGACTAATGTTGGCTTTGGATGCAGATGTGACCCCCAAAGCATCAGTTTTGGATGTGTGGGCTTTCCTGCACTGGTAGTGTAGCAGTCAGGGGACCCGCATCCATGGCAACGTGGAAAACGTTAAGCCAGGCTGTATGCAATAAATGTACTTTATTGTGTATTTAAATCCCAAACCATAATGTTTCCCCAGCTTTAACCAAATACTTTTAATTTGTAACAAAGGAAAAGGCTGCTGCATTAGAGCAAAATAAGGGAACGCGTGAAATGAAAAGACAAGCAGCGGTGTCGGTGGAGGACTGAAACAGGAGCGTCACGTTGGAAGTCGTGTGTTTATCCTCCTGAGCTCATTACGTGATGGAGCTTTGATTGGTAGCTGCTGATCTGCAGCTGCAGAGGTCAAGAGCTCCTGACGAAACACCAAGAGAATGTGATGAGTTGAGAGTTAATCCAGGGAGGAGATAGTCGCAATTTATAAAGCTTCTTGTCTGGCATCACCTTTTTACTGGAAACATTTCAAACATTTTCTAACAGCTGTCCCTCCCTCTCTCTCACACACATTCTCACACCTGGACCACTTCATTGTGTGCATTTAAACACTAAAACTGTCCAGATGAGGAAACATTGTTTATTTTCTTAAAGAAGACTTACAATGGCATTTTATCCAAAAGCTTAAGCAGTTTTCTCAGGTCTAAACTGTATGAGACATGCTTTGCTCCGAGTCCCACACAGATACATCACAAGAGCGTATCTGTTGTTAGCAGCTGGTTTTCGGGGTAGCGATTCAGAGGGGGAGGCTGGGTAATTCTCAAGGGGCTACATCCGGCTCGCTACTCGGATTCACTTCAGGAAGTAAATAAAGTTCCAGTTTTGGTCTCTATTGTCAGATCTGATGTACCTCCTCAGGTGAAGTTAGATTAAAGGCATGGCTGTTGAGTGACAGCTGGCTGTGGATGGGCTGTCATCCCTCAGCTACATAGCTCCTAGTGCCGTACTGACCTTTACACTGCAGATGAAGACTAACACAGCAGTCATCCTCATATACTCAGCTGTACAAGTCTGTGGCTGCTGTTGGCTCGTCTCTGGTCTGGAAGAGTCCCAGGACGAAGCCTCGCCTGGAAACAGGCAGCCTGGTGTAGCCGTATTGTCGTCAGCTTCATCACAGCTGGATCCTGAATCCTCCAGCTGAGTCTTCCACCAGGTCGCCCTGCTCCTTCTCTGACGGGCTTACTCCGTCCGCATGAGCCAGAAACACACCTTGTACTCACCTTCACGCTGCAGATACACACCTGAAACCACTGACTGATCTGACACATCTGATTACTGTTTCAGATTTTAGAGGCAGCTGAATTAAAACGTTAAGCAGGCTTCACTAAGCGGCGGCATAAGAGGTTGTTTCACTTTCACAAAGGCACATCTGAACATAAATAACATTGTTACTCCTCCAGAAAAAAAAATCCGATGTTCCTAAGTGATGTCATCAGGCTGCGATCAACCTCCCTAATAAATCGCAAAAAAAAAAAAAAAAAAAAAAAAAAAAAAAAATATATATATATATATATATATATATATATATATATATATATATATATATTTTTTTTTTTTTTTTTTTTCATTTCATCATTTTTTTTAATATATATATATATATATATATATATATAGACTATCTCTATATATATATCTATATATATATATCTATATCTATATATATATATATATCTATATATATATATATCTATATCTCTATATCTAAAATATGAATATTTCCTAGACTCTTCCACTATATTGGCCCACTCCGTGAACATCTGTGGCGGACTAAACACACGGACTGCGACTGCGCAGCAGCACGAGCTTCATCTTCATCATCATCATCACTTCTGACATGGACGACCACGATGACGTCTTATTCAGTCTGAAAAAAGCGGATTTCTGTCCTCTCGGAGGGCAGAAAAGACCAGAAACGTTTCTGCGGAGGGTAGACGTGAAACATTTGGACTCTGGTGACGTCGTGCACGTTCAGCCTTTAGGAAGGCGTGTGAGCGTGTTGGTCTGGTTTTAGATCATGGTGTATTGATCAGCTGTGCTAATAACATCTTTCATCTTTCTTGGTTACTTCACACAGTGTTTACGTTCTTTTTTTCTTTTTTTTAATTATCTTTTTTATATATGTATTTGTATTAACCTACGGTAAAACTGGTTTAGGCCGCTTTTTGTGAATGCATGTTGTTGTTTTTTTAACTGGCAGCACGGACGAGAACGCGTTAGGTGACAAAAAGAGAAGAAGAAACAAACCAAAAAACATTTTTCTTCTCCAAAACTGAGGTGCACCTGATACAGACACTAACCAGCAGGACAATTATCCTGATCAGTCAACGACGATTAAGACATGGACGCACAATAATTGTATTTTTCCTTTATTTTATGCTGTTGTTTATATTTTAGGATATATATTCTATTCTGTATTTAGCTTTTTCTTTATTTTTAAACTGTTATCTACACTTTTTCAGTTTTCCCTGCGTATGTCACGGAGCCATTAAAGATATTTTTGTTCTAATGTAAATGCGTTTAGTTTGGTTTTTAGGTGTAACTTGTCTTTTATTTTGGTTGTACGAAGGACAGACGTCTATTTTGTTTTGACTGTACTGGTGCAGTATGGTGATTAATTCTTGTACGTTTCAAAATACCTCTGCTCAATCGTGCTGGAACTCTTCTCAGTTAAAATAAAATAAACTCCGAACAGGCCGCTGGTCTTCTCCGTTTAAATTAAGAATACTCACAATTGGAAAGTTGGTTCAATTTAAATGCGAACTCTTTTCTGAACAGGCACAGTATTGATTCAAATTAGAAAATGAAAGATGATTTTCTGCCAGTAATTCGGCCTCAGACGTTGAGAGCAACGTCAGCGACAGATTGAGCTTTGATGTCACGTCCTTTGTCATTTTAGTTTCTGGCAGCGTTTCATCGTTTAAACGAACGTTTCTGAGCGGCAGCTGCAACAACTATCAGACGTCTGAGCTCAAGCTGAGTGTTGTGTCTGAGTAAAAACATTAAAACACAAACTAATTGAAAAACGCATTCTCTTTTTGTCTTTAGCTCTCGGTTCTGGCTGAGGAACGCAGGACTTATCTGCAGACAGGACTTATCTGCAGTAGAAAACGGCCTGAACTGGTCTTGTGGGTACTGAGGAGGCCTCGGCTCACCCCCTGACTAACTCACGGTGTTTCCAAACGAAACATTCAAATACCAGAATTTAAAAGGTGCAATGCAGAATCCTGGAATGTGTGCTCCAGTCTACAGATACACCGCTTCTTTCAGCCAGACGCTGCTGGTTTTATTCTTTTAGAGGGGGCTGGGATTCTGACCCAGGACGGAGAGAAAATCCTGCCAAGTCCTTTATTGTACTGTAAATACGTTTACTGCGCTTGTAAACCTAAATGGTCTTTGATTGGTTTGACCGCGGCTTCAGCAAAGCTTCAGCTCGTTTCGTTTTACTAGAAGTTCACTTTATCTTCCAGCAGCTTTAAAAAACACGCCGCTCACTTACACGCTTGTCCGTCCTCCTCCGCTCTCCACGTTTAAAAATAATGTAGCTCGTTCTTTGTCTAATTGACACGTTTTACACACACACACACACACACACACACACACACACACACACACACACAAACACTCACACACACAGACACACATATATATATATATATATATATATATATACGCACAAATAGACTAAATTGACTAAAATTATTAAAAATAATAGATATAACTATTGGCTATAATTTGAAATTCGTTTATAACACATGAAATTAGTATGTGTGTCACATAGAGCAAAATAATTTTTTATACCATCCTGGAATAATGTACCTTTATAATAAAAAAAGTAAAGGTCATAGATAGATAGATAGATAGATAGATAGATAGATAGATAGATAGATAGATAGATAGATAGATAGATAGATAGATAGATAGATAGATAGATAGATAGATAGATAGATAGATAGATAGATAGATAGATAGATAGATAGATAGATAGATAGATAGATAGATAGATAGATAGATAGATAGATAGATAGATAGATAGATAGATAGATAGATAGATAGATAGATAGATAGATAGATAGATAGATAGATAGATAGATAGATAGATAGATAGATAGATAGATAGATAGATAGATAGATAGATAGATAGATAGAACTGAAATCCATATGTATTATTATTACTATTGTTATTAATTATATTATATTATTAATACCTGGTCGGGGAAAACAAACCGAATTCTGTTCTAGTTCTGGTTTGGACTCACTACTCCAGCGGCTGGACTGTGCGCGCTACATGTAGCTCATTACCGGTAGAAAAATGCAGTGTTTTCTTTTTTTTACGTGACCCGAGCCCAGAAATATTTTTGTGTGAGAGCGATGTTAAATAGAATAAATCATCTTGCTCGGGGCTGCTTCAGTGAATGTATTTTGCAATGAAATTATCCCTTCTTTCTAAAGCCGACAATGACACGATATGCGCCAGCCTCACCAGTTAGGTTCAGTCTGGTGCGCGGCCCCGCCTGCAGGGTGGAGGCCCGCGAGCCTGCGGTCTGAGCAGACATCTGACTAAAAACAGCCCTGAAGGATCTCTGACTGGAAGCCGAACAAAGACTTCCAGTCCGAGTTAGCCGTAAACACAGTCAGAAATATGAGTTAGTCTTTGGATTTAACAGTTTGGCCTCATATTTCACTGATGACAGCCATTAACAAAACACATTATGCGTTTGTTATTCTCCTTACAGTATAAAGACGAAAGTGCACCACCAAACTGTCTATTTGCGCATTAAAACTCAAGTGAAATGTTTCGGAGAAAACAGAAATACGCAGGATTGCGTCTCAAAAATCCAAATTTCTGGCTCCAACATCGCAGCTGATGTTGATGGAGCTTCAGGTTTGTGTTTTTGTCATCCCTCATTCCGTCTCCGGTCCAAGTGGCCTCATCATTTTCTCCTGAGCAGACCCGAGAGCTGCTACAGCAGCCTCCGCCCTCATAAATAACAGCGTCAGCCCCCATAAGCAATACAGTTCATATTTACACGTCGTAAATAACCGAGTTAGCTGTACAGCAGCGCGCACACCCTATTTATTGCGCCGAGCAGCGCCTGCCATCTCCAAAGGTCCAGCTCTCGAAGCTTCTAATGACAAACAGACAACGACTTACGCTGCAGACGTCGCAGTGTCTGAACTCTGGGCCTCCGGTCCGCTCATGCTCGGTCATGAAGGCCGTGGAGACTCAAGGTATAGTTCAAAAGGGGTGGCCCCACCGGCCCGCTCCTGTCCCTTCATCGGTCTAGATTCCGTCCTCCCAGCCGCCCTTGCTTCGGACGCTGCGTCCACTACAGGTCATATATAACCGCTCTATAAAAGGCCAGCAACCCCCCTCATGGGCGATTTTATTATAGTATTAAACGGAGACCCCAAAAAGTAGCTGAAGCAGTTTTCTGTAAAGAAAAAAAGGCAGAACCGCGCGCGGCCTGATTTAATGGCGCTCGTTAACAAAATGACTGTTAATCTGCCAATAAAAACGGTGTTAGGCAGCTTGTACAACCTCCAGGAAAGCTTCCAGATAAATCCAGAGAACATATAAATAATTAAACACGCAGGATGGGAATTTTCCCATCATGCAGGCAGAAATGTGATGGCGCTTGTACTAATGGAGTTTCAAGTTCATTCTCCGCCAGATTGGGATTGATTTAACTTATTTAGCCACAGTGGATGCTGTCCCAGTAATTATATTTTAGTTTCACTCTCAACGCATCTGTTTTGGTTAGTTTACGTGAGAATACATTAAGCAGGAGCTTGCCAGACTCCTGTGAACGGACTAACACAGATTTAGTGATCTCAGAGCTGCAGAATCAGACTCCACATGCAGACCAACTTTTCATCATGAAAACTGCATGTAAACATCAAGGAGGGGGTAGAGGGGGATGCTTTCAGACCCGAAGTAAAACTTCAGCCAATCAGACCCGACAGACCCCCCCCTGCGCGCGCACAGCGGCCTGCAGCTGCAGCACTTTGTTTGAGCAGAGCGACTCCAGAGAGGGAGAGAGGGCGCGCACCAGCAGAGGAAAAGAAGAAGAAGGAGGAGAAGGAGAAAGAGTGGGGAACCTCACAATGTGTCTGTCCTTGTCGCGCGTGTAGAAGCCCGGCGGCGCGCGCCGGATCATGTCCGAGGATGTCGGTTTCTGGGACTCTCAACTACTACGTGGACTCCCTCATCAACCACGACACGGAGGAGCTCTCGGCCCCACCTCGCTTCACCACGGCCCCGTACTCCGGTCCCAGCCCCGCGGGCGCGGGCGCAAGCGGGAGGCAGCCCCTCGGCGCTGCGCACGCGGAGCACCCCCATCCGGAACCATTTCCATCCTGCAGCTTCCAGCCCAAACCTCCGGTCTTCTCCTCATCCTGGAGCCCCTTCAGCCCTCACCACGGAGCCGTGTACCCCCCCTACATCCCGGCACAGCACGTGCCCGCCGCGGACACGCGCTACCTGCGCTCGTGGCTGGACTGCGCCCCGCGCGACCCGGACTCCGTTCCGGGTCAGAACCAGGGGGGACAGGTGAAGCTGGAGCCGCAGCTGGGCCACCAGGGCGGGGACGCTCCCACCTACATCCTGGACTCCGTTTCCGCGGCCGCAGCCGCGGCGCGAGAGCTCGGTCACCAGCCAGCGGCCGTCCCGGGACGTGGGTTCGAGGAGAGTCCGGACGTGTGCGAAGGGGAGGAAAAGGACGGCCCGGATCAGAGTAAGTCCTGGAGCAGGAAACTGGATGAGGGAGGGGGTCTGTAAATGGTTTTAATGCTACTATAAAACTGCAACAAAGAGCTGGAGCCTCTCCATATACTCCCACCCTCGCGAGGGTCAGCGGCAGCATCCCGCGTGTGTGTGGACCCGATACAAAGCACGAAAACATGTCCCAGGGTCCTGCGGGCTGCCCCAAAGAAGGAGCTGAGCCCATAACGGGCGCGCGTGTAGTTTACTGACGTGTGTGTTCAGGTACCTGTGCGTCAGGGACAAAACAAAAATACAAACCAACACTTCCCAGAGTTAAAAAAAAAAGAAGAAAAAAAACAGAAACTAAAGATGTTTTTCTTCTTTCATTTTATCGTTTCATTACTTTCTCACAAGACTTCGTTTTTTATGCCTAATTTAAAAGCCGTTAATTTTTATAGACGCTGTAAACGCTTCTAAAAACCTTTATAGCCGTAATTCACAACAGATTTAACGTAAACTTCATTTTTACAGCATTTTTACACCAAAAATGCAACCCAAATGCCTTTAAATAAATAAATAAATAATACCAGCAACCCTTGAAAATTAAATATTGATAAAACAGCACGAAAACATTGAAGAAATAAAAACCAAAAGGTGGAGAGTACCACATTTAAAAGCACGTGCCAAAACTATCACGCATAAAAATTGAATAATTGAAAGACTTTTTCCAGTATAAGGCCGTTTTTAATCCTGAAAAGCGTTTGTCTCCTCTTTTTGATGTGTTTGGAAGAAACTTTTGGATCCGTGGGGTGTGAGCGGTCCCGTTCTGTTTGAAAAACACTGCCACGCGGGGCAGGGGCTCGCGTGATGTCGGTCACAAAGACTGCAGTAGGAAATTAGTGACTTTTAAAAGTCCTGGACAGAAATGCGTTTGACTGGACGTGTGTGCACGCGCTTCCGAGGCTTTGCTTGGGAAGACACACACACGCGCGCGGAGAGGCCGCTCGTTGATACGGTGACACCGGGTCGATCCACGCGCAGTGGAGCGGCTCCGTGAGACACAAAGAGACTCTGTGGATGTTCGTCTTATATTTTCTACCCACACTCAGGAGTTAAACACGGAACCGCTTGCTCATTTTCTTTCCTTTTTTTTGTTTTTTGTTTTACCTCCCGACCAACAGACGTTCTTGTTTCTGTCAGCTGAATTCATTTCCGGTCCGATTTTGTCAGAAAATGATGACGAGTTGAATGGTCGGGACCGTCCAGCCACGGAACGGCTCCACGGCTTCCACGTGCTCCGCGCTGAATCTGGACGGAACCGTAAACCGCTCAAGCATCTCTGGATGTCCACGCGGGTCCTGTAAACACTACAGTGGGTCCTGATGGCAGCTGAACGACAGGACAAAATATCTCACCGTTTTTATTTGCGCACGTAAATCTCCTGGCGCGAACCCTTCTGTGAGACTGAATCTCAAACTTGCCAGAAGTTTTCACTCTGCGTGGAAATATTTTAGACTTGTTATGAAACTAAACACGCTTTCATTCCAGATGAGGTCACGTCGAAGATCACAACCCTGCAGCCGCTGACCTCACGCAACCAAAAGCCTTTGAAATATTTATTTTCTTTAGAATAATATTTATGCTAGAGTCACACGGGCCCCAGATCTGCGGTTGTCATGACAACATTATGGCACCGCGTTTTCCATCATTGTGATTTTATTGATGATAGTCGTGTGTTTTGGTGTGAAACCGTCCGGTATGAACGGAAACCCGCGGGGCTTCTCTATCAACACTCACAACAACATTTCCTCTGCTGTTGGCGTTAGTTTGGCTGGAAACTGTTTTTCAAGACTCGTTGATTTGTTAGTTTTGTGTCCTGCTTTAAACCCGCCTGATGAATCGGAGGCATCGTTCTGCCTCTGGACGTCTCTCTCTCTCTCTTACTTACTTACTCACACACACACACACACACACACACACACACACACACACACACACACACACACACACACACACACACACACACACACACACACACCTTCTTGCAGTGTGAGCTCCATCAGACCTGCAGTCTGATTGTTAGATTTCTCCCGGTTCCTCTGCTGGTTCCAGCCTGAGCTGCCTGCTGGATGTTCCTCTGTTCTAGGTTCTAGGTTGAGAGTATCTTCCAGAAAAGCTCATTTTCTGCTGTTCTATCTGCTCAGCTCTAGTCTCTTGTTCTGTGTTAAGACAAGTTTGTCTTAGACCCAAGAAAAACCAAACAGTGAAGTTGTTGAGTATTTCTTTAACATGTGATGAAGCAGAAAATAAACTGTTCGACCAAAACAATATATAGTTTCAGTATTAAAAAAAACAAAACATAATTAAATGATGTTGAACCTGAAGTAAAGTCATGATGAAAATGTGAATCCAAATGTTTTGTTTGTGTATTACAGTGAAAAACATTTATTTGTAAAGTGGATTTATTATTTTCTAACAAATTTTATATAATCAATCTACTCTTTTGTGCTCAACTACTAAAATACAATTAAGGGGAAATTGTTATCTTATAAATGTATTTAGATTAGCATTTCAGTGCAATTTTGTCTATGTAATCCAAAGGTTTTGTGTTCTAACTGAAAAAGTTGTGTGCAAAACTATCAAACACGACTTTATTCCAGTCTGCATAACTTGGTCTGAAAAAAGAGTTTTTCAGATTGAAAATCTAAATGCTACAAAAACAAAACTGTATCCCACGAAGCCTTAGTTACACGTCTGGTTATAATTAAACATCACGGTTGTTTGATATGTGGCAGTACAATTTTGCCCCATTGTGTTCAGAGTTGATCTAAACATGTAGCCTCAGCTTTGCGTCCTGCACACGATAACGTTTAAGGAAGGGTTATTTCTGTTTTAAAAGCGAGGTGATGATTGTGTCTGTGGGGTAAACGTCAGATGCCCTCCAGCAGACGTTAGTTTGACACTGAAGTTCCTGTGAAACGCAGCACAGAGCTTGTTGTTACATGTCTAGGACTGCTCAGCTCTGCAGACCTGGTCAGCATAAATTCTGATGAAATATAGAAGCGTGAAGAAAACTAATTTCTTATTATCTGCACTGGAGTGCTAGTCTGAACAGTCCTCTCCTCATTCACTTCACGATGATAATCCTTCCAGAAATGGTTCTAGTACGCCTCCATTCACAGCCTTTCCCTCCAGTATAGAACACACCAAACCAATCACAACAGGGCGGGGGCGGGCTTAATGTGATGACTCAATCAGGAGGTCTAAAAGCCACGCTTCAAAACAAGCAAGATTGCTGCAGAATCGTTAAAAATGGCTAGAATCAACGAGTTTTCACTTTTAAACCAACAACAGTCATTCCGCGCTGTTGGAAGTCTGTGTTGAAGGTGGTTGTTGCTGTCTAAGTTACTTCCTTTGTTTTGCTGACTGGTGTCCAGAGGGACTTTCTTCTGCTTTCACTGGTGCCTTCTCTTGGAAATAAAGGCCTTTATGTCAAAGAGGAAAATTATTAGAATAACTAGATGATAACTCAAATGCAGAGTCGTCAGCATTTGTAAACCCATTTCCAAGGGAATGACTTCAGGCAAGATACCAGCAATTAAGTATTTATGATGACTGAAGAAGATGCTGGTGGAACCTGGCCTGATCACAGGGCCTTGAGGGTTCTCTGAGACATACAGGGACTCCTTTAGTTTTCTGTACTCTCAGAGTCAGTGTGGCAAACATCACATATTTTTTCATCAATACGTCTTGATAAAGTTCTGGCTTTTTGACATTTTGTTTGTTTGGGTTCAGGCAGCACATCTTCCGGGTTTGGTTTAGGCTCCGGATATGTCGCTTTAAGTTTCAGAAACAAAACTTCTCAATTACATTTATAGGAAAAATCTTGCTTTCAGGTTTATAGGTCAGTTCATCACTTCAGAAAATAAGATCTGTACTTTATTGCACAACAAAATTAAGATGAATCTTTTTGGTACAAACTGGCATTGAGAAATTGGATTCTGAGTTGAATAGTGTTGTTGAAGTGCCTGGAGATGACATTCGTCATGGTTTGACACAACATAAATAAAGCTAAACTGAAAAAAAAAATCTTTTATATAAAAATGTGTGTCTAATAAATAAGTGGTTCTTGTGCACAAAGATATTTCTTTTAAATTAAATTATGAATTTAAAAAAAAGTTTTTTTTTCCCATTCAATTGTTATTCCACCATCATGTTCATACTAGATCATGTTAGAGAAGACAGATGTCAGATGATCATGTGAAATACGTTTTTCACTTTTTTTGGTCTGTGGAAGTAAACAAAGAAACAAAAAGCAAAATCAAAGAGCCAAGTGAAGAATACATCATGGATAACTTTACAAAACACCAGAATATGATTCAGACAGAACCAACAATCATCCGGCACCGCTGATGTTCACTAACTGTTAAATGTCATATTTTGATTTTTGTTTAGTTTTTAAAAAAACGGACTAAATGATTCTTTATAACTTTCATTCATTCTGGATAAAGTGAATCAAAATATCAGGAAGGTTTTGTCAGAACAAAATGGTTCCAGGATCATTTAAATAGAAGTTGCGTCTGTAATTACTTGTTTTTCTTCAGATTTACATTTTCATATTGTCAAGTTTTTGGCTTATAAAAGAGTAATCAGTTTCAGCGGTTGAGGGGGTTTGACGACTTCATGAAGCTGTTTAGTATGTCTAAATGTCAGGATTAGTGAAAGTCCAAAGTCTTTTCAGTTCTCTTACACTACTGAGTGTTAAATAGTCCAAACGGATTATTTAGAGCCTCAAAGTTTGCATGAAGGGAGAAATTCCTGACACTGTATTACTGTCTGTCAAAGGTTGAACATTTGATTAAACGGTTCCAACACCAGCCGCTTTCACCCTGTGACAGCAGTCGATCTCTGTTTGAATACAGGCCCAATTCAGCTTCCAGGAAGAACAAACAGGGATGATATAAAGGTCTGCATGATGTATGTGAACAGCAGGATGGATTCTAAGCCTGTTTATTTAGACTGGCCACCGACTGAATAACACGGCTGGAATCGCACCTTTCATCCAGCTACAGATTTCTCTTAGTGTTACGGCTGCTGGGCGACCATCCAGAATAAACCTCAAGATTACACTCCACTCTTTGTGCTGCTGGCAGGTACAGCCAGAAAGTTATTACCCTCCAAGTTTATTAACTTCTAACGCTGGATGAACAAGCCCATTAATTGGCACATTGCTGTTGGTGGAGGGGGCTGACGGAGGGGGGTTGCTGGCTGGATCAGGGGGCGGGGGCAGCAAAAGAAATACGACAGCAAAATGTAATAACACGCCTTCAGGATATATGTGAGGTCAATTTCTGGGACTATTAGGGTGAAATTGCAAAGGGAGATGGGAGGAAAGAGCTGCGACAGGATATTGGTTTTGTTGCCATTTTGGTTACTGATTCCATGCATTCGTCTAGGTGGGCACACAAACAAGTCAGACGGACACACAAGCCAGTCACACACCGACAAAGGAGTCAAATACACCTACAAACCAGATAGAGACACGTACAAACCATTCAGAAACACAAACAAACCAGTCAAAAGACACCTACAAACCAGTCAAATAGAGCTTTTTGACCAACTCAAAATTGGTGGTGGTGCTTGGTGGCGCTAGAGCCAGTTCCAAACAGGTTCTACAAAGATTTGGCTGCTTTTCTACTGGCTGAAGAGCCCCAGACAGTCAGGACACATCATTTATTACGTCAGCAATGTGAAAACAAGAAATCTGTAAAGGGAGCGTGAAACCTAAATATCTAAAAAGACACAACCTGTAATGGAAACATCTCTAGTTCGAATAAAAAACTGCCAGATATCACCAAAACCTTCTTACATTTTCATGAGATGGCTTTACAGACATGTTGATAATCCAGTTTAGCACAAAAGTGTAACGGAAATGCTTATTTTCTCATTTCCACATCTCTACAGCACTGGAAGTCACAAAGCCGATCAATCTAAAGTCATAAAAGTTTAGTTTAGTGAATTATCATTTGAATAATCATCCACTGCCATCATCTTCCCTCGGTAGCGGCAATCGCAATCATTTGTCAAAAACTTAAAAAGGTTTTGTCCATCTTCTTTCAAGTTAAGATAATCATTTTTATTGTTTTGAAGAGACGTCTTGCAGGACACGATACAGAGAGAGAACTTACAGAGTTGCAAACATGGAAAGAAAAACACCGCTCAATGTAAAAATCAAACCTCTGCAGCAGTTCTATTTTTTCACTTTTATTTTGTGAAAAAGTGTAATGGAAACACAACTTATGGACAATGATCCTGGCCCATCAGGATGAAAGTAAGTCTTTACAGAGTCACATGTTTGCTGTACAGTAGATGTATTATTGATTGCATGATTAAATCGGTAAGAATGCATCCAGAATTTCCCGGTGTTATATATTTTTTAATCTCACAGTGGTTGTTTAAATATGGAGGCTGCATAGTTTTGGTTGGTTTGAATCATCACACCACAATGTTGCAGTTCTTGCATCTGGCCCAGCCAGGTTTAGGGGCCAAAGTATCAGTTTTCTTGGCACCCAGTCGATGCTTTCTTTGCAGCCGGTGATTAAAAAGCAAAAAAATAGTGATAAATAAATAACACAAACTGCTTTGGTGGAAAAGCCCTAAAAGGAACATTGAAACCCATCAGATACACATAGAAACCAGTCACAAATAACTAGAAATCATTCAGACACCTACAAACCAGTCAAAGACATATACAAACCAGAGACACCAACAAACCAGTCAGAGACACTTACAAACCAGTCAGAGACACATACAAACCAGTCAGAGACACCTACAAACCAGTCAAAGACACATACAAACCAGTCAGAGACACGGAAAATCCAGTCAGAGACACATACAAACCAGTCAAAGTCACATACAAACGAGTCAGAGACACCTACAAACCAGTCAGAGAGACATACAAACCAGTCAGAGACACATACAATCCAGTCAGAGACATCTACAAACCAGTTAAAGACACATACAAACCAATTAGAGACACATACAAACCCCTGAGAGACACATACAAACCAGTCAGAGACACCTAAAAACCAGTCAAAGACACATACACACCAGTCAAAGACACATACAAACCAGTCAGAGACACCTACAATCCAGTCAGAGACATCTACAAACCAGTCAAAGAGACATACAAACCAGTTAAAGACACATACAAACCAATTAGAGACACATACAAACCCCTGAGAGACACATACAAACCAGTCAGAGACACATAGAAACCAGCCAAAGACACATACAAACCAGCCAGAGACACAAATAAACCACTCGAAGACACCAACATACAAGCTAGAGACACCTGAAAACCAGTCGAAGAGACATACAAACCAGTCAGAGACTTCGACATACAAGCTAGAGACACATACAAACCAGTCAGAGGCACATACAAACCAGTCAGAGACACCTACAAACCAGTCAGAGACACCTACAAACCAGTCAGAGACATACAAACCAGTCAAAGACATACAAACCAGTCAAAGACACATACAAACCAGTCAGAGACATGGAAAAATCAGTCAGAGACACATACAAACCAGTCAAAGTCACATACAAACGAGTCAGAGACACATAGAAATTAGACAGAGACTTCAACATACAACCTAGAGACACCTACAAACCAGTCAAAGGCACATACAAACCAGTCAGAGACATCTACAAACCAGTCAGAGACACCTACAAACCAGTCAGAGACATACAAACCAGTCAAAGACATACAAACCAGTCAAAGACACATATATATATATTCTTTCTTATTTCTTGCTCTACCCGGCTGGCCTTCGGCAGGAGGGTCCCCCCTCATGAGCCAGGTCCTGCTCAAGGTTTCTTCCCTCTTAAAGGGACTGCCACTGTTTGGCTTAAGGTTTTTCTTCCACTAGGGGAGTTTTTACCTGCCGCTGTTTATGTAATAATTGCTCGGGGGTCATGTTCTGGTCTCTGGAAAGCGCCTAGAGACAACTTGTGTTGTAATAGACGCTATATAAATAAAACTGAATTGAATTGAATTGAATTGAATTGAATATAAACCAGTCAGGGACATACAAACCAGTCAAAGACACATACAATCCAGTCAGAGACACCTAAAAACCAGTCAGAGACATCTACAAATCAGTCAGTGACACCTACAAACCAGTCAGTGACACCTACAAACCAGTCAAAGACACATACAATCCAGTCAGAGACACCTAAAAACCAGTCAGAGACATCTACAAACCAGTCAGTGACACCTACAAACCAGTCAAAGACACCTTCAAACCAGTCAGAGACACATACAAACCTTTCAGAGACACCTACAAACCAGTCAGAGATCCCTACAAACCAGTCAGAGACACATATAAACCAGTCAGAGACACATATAAACCAGTCAGAGACACATACACACCAGTCAGAGACACATACAAACCAGTCAGAGACACCCACAAACCAGTCCGAGACACATAGAAACCAGTCCGAGACACATACAAACCACCCAAAGGCACATACAAACCAGTCAGAGACACCTACAAACCAGTCAGAGACACATATAAACCAGTCAGAGACACATACCAACCAGTCAAAGACACCTTCCAACCAGTCGAAGACACATACAAACCAGTCAGGGACACATACAAACCTTTCAGAGACACCTACAAACCAGTCAGAGACAACTAACAACCACCCAAAGGCACATACAAAACAGTCAGAGACACCTACAAACCAGTCAGAGACACATATAAACCAGTTAGAGACACATATAAACCAGTCAGAGAGACATACACACCAGTCCGAGACACCTACAAACCAGTCAGAGACACCTAACAACCACCCAAAGGCACATACAAACCAGTCAGAGACACCTACAAACCAGTCAGAGACACATATAAACCAGTTAGAGACACATATAAACCAGTCAGAGACACATACACACCAGTCCGAGACACCTACAAACCAGTCAGAGACACCTAACAACCACCCAAAGGCACATACAAACCAGTCAGAGACACCTACAAACCAGTCAGAGACACATATAAACCAGTTAGAGACACATATAAACCAGTCAGAGAGACATACACACCAGTCCGAGACACCTACAAACCAGTCAGAGACACCTAACAACCACCCAAAGGCACATACAAACCAGTCGAAGACACATACAAACCAGTCAGGGACACATACAAACCAGTCAGAGACACATACAAACCAGTCAGAGACACCTACAAACCAGTCAAAGACACATACAAACCAGTCAGAGACACATACAAACCAGTCAGGGACACATACACACCAGTTAGAGACACATACAAACCAGTCAGAGACACCTACAAACCAGTCAGAGACACCTACAAACCAGTCAGAGACACCTACAAACCAGTCGAAGACACATACAAACCAGTCAGGGACACCTACAAACCAGTCAAAGACACATACAAACCAGTCAGAGACACCTACAAACCAGTCAAAGACACCTACAAACCAGTCAGAGACACCTACAAACCAGTCGAAGACACATACAAACCAGTCAGGGACACATACACACCAGTTAGAGACACATACAAACCAGTCAGAGACACCTACAAACCAGTCAAAGACACCTACAAACCAGTCAAAGACACATCCAAACCAGTCAAAGACACCTACAAACCAGTCAAAGACACATACAAACCAGTCAAAGACACCTACAAACCAGTCGAAGACACATACAAACCAGTCAAAGACACATACAAACCAGTCAAAGACACCTACAAACCAGTCGAAGACACATACAAACCAGTCAAAGACACATACAAACCAGTCAAAGACACCTACAAACCACCCAAAGGCACATACAAACCAGTCGAAGACACATACAAACCAGTCAGGGACACATACAAACCAGTCAGAGACACATACAAACCAGTCAGAGACACCTACAAACCAGTCAAAGACACATACAAACCAGTCAGAGACACATACAAACCAGTCAGGGACACATACACACCAGTTAGAGACACATACAAACCAGTCAGAGACACCTACAAACCAGTCAGAGACACCTACAAACCAGTCAGAGACACCTACAAACCAGTCGAAGACACATACAAACCAGTCAGGGACACCTACAAACCAGTCAAAGACACATACAAACCAGTCAGAGACACCTACAAACCAGTCAAAGACACCTACAAACCAGTCAGAGACACCTACAAACCAGTCGAAGACACATACAAACCAGTCAGGGACACATACACACCAGTTAGAGACACATACAAACCAGTCAGAGACACCTACAAACCAGTCAAAGACACCTACAAACCAGTCAAAGACACATACAAACCAGTCAAAGACACCTACAAACCAGTCAAAGACACATACAAACCAGTCAAAGACACCTACAAACCAGTCAAAGACACATACAAACCAGTCAAAGACACCTACAAACCAGTCGAAGACACATACAAACCAGTCAGGGACACATACAAACCAGTCAAAGACACATACAAACCAGTCAAAGACACCTACAAACCAGTCGAAGACACATACAAACCAGTCATAGACACATACACACCAGTTAGAGACACCAAGAAACTAATCAGACACAAAGAAACTAATCAGACACAAAGAAACTAGTTAGATCAGTGACAACTAGAACATCACCCACGATGGCTCTTTACATTGGTCTTGTGCTCTTCCAGACTGTGCTCCAGCAGCTGCAGGGACGAGGCGATTTGCATGTTCTAACCCCCCCAGCCCCCCAGCACTCCCACCCCCCTTTTGTCATCTTGGGTGAGCGCCATGGTTGTGGTATCGCTCTGAGAGTGATGGACGATTTTCAGACTGATTATACATCCACAGAATTCAAAGCGCCCACTTTACTGTGTTCTCAAGAGCAAAACCCTCCTCCCGCTGTCTGTCACGTCCACCCCCACCAACACACACACACACTTATCTCTTTGGTACATATGAGCTTTCGCTCTCTTACACTTTGACAGAGATGGAGGAAATTGATTCGTGGGGTATTAAGGGGTGATGATGATGATGGTGGCTAACTTTGTGGAGGTGTGTGTGCACGTGTGCCTGTGCATGGTGTTCAGATCTACACAGGAACAGAGAATGACTGATGTGTCATTCGTCATTGAGCAGCCTAATGCACATCTTATCCATCCAGACCAGAACTTGTCCAGCACGCTCAGCTCTGTTTCAGTGGAAGCTACCAGATAGTGTTGCTGGTTGTAAATGCCGGCCACGTGTGAGCAGCACATGCTTTCTTTGCAGGTTCAGTTACCCAGACTAACCAGACAGATGACGTCTGGTCACCACTAGATGACATTCAACTAATCGTAGAAGTTAATTATGTGACCAGAAAACACCAACAAAAACATCCAGAATGTCTGCAGTGGAGTCGGGATGGGAATGAGCGCTGATGCTTTCACAGTGAAACCTTGTTGATCCAAGGAGTTATAAGTCATCGTTTTCAAAGGTGTCTCTGGATTATCCTTCTTATGAGTCATCACATAAAGCCCGCCCTTGCCTTGTGCTGACTGGCTCTCTGGGTTCTCTACTGGTGGAAATGGCTGTAAATGGGAGGGGCACCAGACCCATTTCACCAGAGACCACTTTCACAAAGAGAACTGGTTTGACTGAAGAGGCTAGTTTGGAATTCGATGATAAGATCAGATCTGGGATTTCATCAGTCAGAAAGCTTTTGTTTTGGTTGTGCTCACTTTACAAAATATGACAGATAAATTAAAAATATAACCGGACAGATGATTGGAGGTCAAAACTTTCCGCCTAACAGCAGGTTCAAACATATTTATTTTACAAAGATATTGACACAAGAACAATAAAATCCCTGATATAAAGAGGTTTCCATGTTGTTTAGTATCACTGCTGCATCCACACAAAACTGTTCCCACTTCCCAAGTGTGACAAAACACAACAGAAAACACATTGTGCATGTTATCTGCAGTTGTTACATTTGTCAGGTGGTTAAGATATGAATGGTGAAATGGAGAACAGACGAAGCCTCTAACAGAAATCTTGGTCCTGCTGCCACGTGAGCTCTGACAAGGATCTTTACACATCTGATCCAGATCCACCAGTTGTTCCTCCTTTGACAAACACGGCAGTGCCAGCCGCACTTTCACCATTGCTGCTGGTTGACAGTGCTAATGCTGCTGCAGCTGGGAGGTGGCATATCAGCCTCAGCAGGTGGAGACTCCCCCAAGTTGCCAAACAAGAGGGTTTACTGAGCAGCATTTGACCCCAAGCGGAGTAACGAACTGGATGCAGCAGCCGGCCCAGCTGGTATCGTCCTCTGACTTTGTGCTGTCTCTTACATCTTGTGTGATGTTTTGACTAATTTCAGTACCTCCTGAAGTCACCGCCTCTCCCCTCTGTTACCTCCCCCCCTATCACCTGTCTTACTCCCTGTTACTACTTCTCTTTGTAATCACCTCTCCTACACTGCTGTTTCGACCTCCGTCTTTCACGTCTCACCTGCACATCTGTCACTATCTCTTTCTGTTAACTCCTGTCTTACGCCTCTGTCCCTTCTGCCCTTGCTCATCACCTCTCTTACACCCTGTTACTACTTTTCTCTGTCACCACGTCTCTTGTTCTGGTCATCACTGGCTACTTCCCTGCATATTTCACCACGTTGATGCTCAGCATGGTAAATCAGCGTTGAATCAGCGTTTGAGAGCAGGGAAACATCTAAAACATGCAGGACAGTGGACCATGAGGACTTGAACTGAGAAACACTTGTTTAGACAAACATCAAGGTTAGGATAAATGATCTTTGCCAAAATTGCCAAATATTTGCATGTGCATGATCTTTATGGATTTACATATTTGCATTTTGCAACTGTCCACAAACCGTGTCCTTACAAGAATGCTCAACGCTGAGATCCGTAAGTAAGCTTTCTGCTCCAAACCCGGCCAACACATCTTAAAGAAAGAACCCTCTGCCAATTATACTGGTCTGACAGGTCTGAAAATGGCGCAGCACTGGGAGGGGGGGTTGGAGGAGACATGGGGGCTGGAAAGAGGAATGAATAATCTCTCCAGAAAGAAACATTGAACTCAAGAGCCCCTTTTAAGCCTCTCAACACTGTGATTTTTCTTTCATATCCGAGTTACCACAATGAAAGGCAGGATTTGTCTAACCTTTCCCTCTCTAAGTCTGCTCTGTTGTCTTTAGCTTCTTAGGTGATGAAAATGCTCTTCATCCAACAGTTTCTCTGGCAGCATTGAAAAAGCTTCTCATATGATACTGAGTGAAACGTGGGTTCATTTAGATATATATAGTCAGACGTGGCAGTGTTGCCATCGATATCACAGAGGAGGAACTAAAACATGCACAACAGTTCCCTGCTGTCTGGGAACTTTTCTTTAGTGTCTTTGTTTATTTGCCATCATTCCGATTGCCTCTTTTTCTTACACTGGACTATAGAAAATAAATCAGTTTAGATGACAATATATCATGCACAAAATAGGCCATGCTTAAATTTTATGATCTCTTAATTGGTGTCTAGGATGTAATGTTTACTGTGATTATCAAACTTAAAATACACTCTAAAAATATGTTGTTTTTTTTTTAGTGCCAATGGAAAGTAAAGTATCATCTTATCTTCACCAGGTTGTCTTTAAAGTTAGAATTTGTTAGATACACAGATCAACAGTCAAAATAGTGTTAGGTAGCAAAAGTGATGACAGTAAATAAATAACCATAGCCAGCTGTCCATCAAGTCCAGACCCCCAATTATACTGCCGGTCTGGATCCGGACCCTAGTGGTCAGTAGGGGAACTGCCGGTCTGGATCTGGACCCTAGTGGTCAGTAGGGGAACTGTCGGTCTGGATCCGGATCCTAGTGGTCAGTAGGGGATCTGCCAGTCTGGATCCGGACCCTAGTGGTAAGTGGGGGATCTGCCAGTCTGGATCCGGACCCTAGTGGTCAGTATGGGAACTGCCGGTCTGGATCTGGACTCTAGTGATCAGTATGGGAACTGCCGGTCTGGATCCCGATCCTAGTGGTCAGTAATGGATCTGCCAGTCTGGATCCGGACCCTAGTGGTCAGTATGGGAACTGCCGGTCTGGATCCGGATCCTAGTGGTCAGTAGGGGAACTGCCGGTCTGGATCAGGACTATAGTGGTCAGTAGGGGATCTGCAGGGATGGATCCAGACCCTAGTGATCAGTAGGGGAACTGCCAGTCTGGATCCGGATCCTAGTGGTCAGTAGGGGATCTGCAGGTATTGATACTTCCGCGCTGGTGCTGAATGTAGCCCCTTGGTCCATACTTACGACTTAAAGGCGTTCTCTTTTTAGTGATAGCAGACAAACATGTGGAACCACTCAAGTTCTTGCACTCCTGACGACCCTACAAAGCAGTTTAATCTAGTATGATTTGCTCATTTTCTTGCTTCAATACTCCAAAGCATAAATACTGAAATAAATCCAAATAATCTCACTTTTGTTCCTCCTTCTCCTCCTACAGATGACCCCTCAGCTAACTGGCTGCATGCTCGCTCATCCAGGAAGAAGCGGTGTCCATACACTAAGTACCAGACCCTGGAGCTGGAGAAGGAGTTCCTCTTCAACATGTACCTCACCCGGGACCGGCGGCATGAGGTGGCACGTGCGCTCAACCTGACAGAGAGGCAGGTGAAAATCTGGTTCCAGAACCGGAGGATGAAGATGAAGAAGCAGAGCAAGGACCAGAACAAGGAGTAGCAGGACTCACACACAGACACACACATACACAAACACACAACCTGACGCACGCAGCAGATGTTGCCTGGACGTCTGGCCGCTTCCACATGACCCTCAGACCAGTCATGTGACAAACTGACCACATTTATAGACTCTTTTCTAGTCTGGTTGAGCATCCAACGCTGATACATAGATGAACGCACAAGTCGGGCAGTGGGACCATGCAGAGCAGGGAGCCAGAAACCTCCTGAAGATGACGGCGTCAGAGAGCTCTTTCAGGTGGTGGAGGTGTGAGCTTATGTCAGTCTGGAGTGACAGAGGGCCAGCAGCACCTCCTCTTCTCTTCTGGACCGGGACCCTGTGAAAAACTGAACTCTTCTAAGATAGGCTGATCAGGTTTAAAGTGGATCGGATGTGATGTTGGGGTGCATCATAAGGGATGGAGGGCATCAACAGGGCAGGGAGGCATTAGAGTGCCCTGATGTTGGAAAAAAAGATCAAATAAGAAAAGAGAATATTTTCTTATTTCTCAAACACTTCTATGATTATTTCTGTTTTATTTAGGGGGGGAAGATCTGATATCAATATCTGATATCGAGTCGACATTGTCTAACTAACTGGATCGCGTGCTGGATAGTGGGTCAGACCCATGAGGCTGATCACCTGACTTCAACTTTATATGTGCCACACCTGCCACACCTCTATGGCAAAACAAAGCACGTGAACCCTTTGGAATTAACAGAATTTTTGCATTCATTTTTCATAAAATGTGACCTGATCTTCAGCAGCGACAGTAATGGACTTAAAGTGATCACATAAAAAACTGTTGCAGTTTCTATGTCTGCACTGAACACTTTTCCCACCAGCACTGTGAATGTTTAAAGCAGCACAAAGGATATTTTACAGCTTTCAGCTCAGTGGGTCGCCATAGGAACATAGTGGTTAAATCACTTCCATGACAATGTCTGAGTTGTTCACTCACCCCTGTTTTCTCCTCCATCATTGTGAGGTGTTCCATTTACCGCTGAAGTTGGAAGTCAGACCTTGGGTAGAGTTGACCACGCTCCAGCTGCGCAGTTTAAAAGGAACCTCTCCAAACGTCAGAGCAACCAGTGCTGCTGACAGCTGTTGTCACCTGGGTCTGCTGGAGAGCTGTCTTCAGGGGAAAGGCAGAAATTCACCTGGGTCGGTCACCAGTCTATCACAGAAACACACGGAGACAACCACTCACTAATGTCTAGGGCTGATTCCCAAAACTAACATGCATCTTCTGGGACTGAGGGAACCAGAGTCCCTCATGGAAACCATGTAGGCTCCACCCAGACAGTATATGGGTTTCTTTTTTTATTAGTAGGGAAGGGAGACAAAAGCTGCACAACATTTCCTGATGGTGGTCAAATAATTTATTCACTCAAATGAAACTTAAAACTGATTTTAACGTGAAAACAACTCCTTTGTGTTGCTTTAATGGGTTTGTTCAGTGACAACAGAGAAATAATAAGAGTTTAGGTTATCAGCTTAAACACACTAATATAGTGACTTAAATGAGGTTGGATGTTGGAAAACCACTTAGAATCAGCAAAATTATGAAAATAAAAAAGTAGTCCAACCCCTTTCCTCCACACCTACCTCTGAAGCCACACCTCTAACGAGCTGGATTCATGCAGCAGCGTTGACTGCGTCACCTGTGTCCCTCTCCGTAGACGTTGAATGGGGTGACGTCATCGATTACCGACATGAATTATGGGTTACTTGTGTTATGTTGCATGTTTCAACCATAGACTGTATAAAACAATGGATACAACATTTGACCATGTGACCGGTGAGTTTCCGAAGGCCGGTTTTCAAACCCGTTTTTCTTCGTACAGAGCAAGCCAACAGGGACACGCCCACCACATGTCAGTCAAAGTTAACGTTGCTCCCAGCTCCTTCAGCCGAACCTAGCCGAAGTATCTGCGGAGCTGCCGCCAGATTTCCAGCTATACCGTTTAATATTTTGACTCCATGGCGAAACCAAACATGATCGTCACGATTGAGATTTATTTCTGCTCTAAAGATGGACATTTTAATATGGGAGTCGATGGAGATTGACTCGCTTTTGAAGCCAGCCTCTATCGGCTGGTCTAGGAACTGCAACGAATCTTCGTTCTGCATGAAGTCTCGACGCAGAAGCGAGGTGGTTGGAGCTTGGTTAAGAGCCATTCTTCAGAAACCACAAGGTCATGTGACCGAATGCTCAGTCCATTGTTTTTAACAGCCTGTGGTTAACTCAGTCAAAGGTTGGAGGACTTTGCGTCAATGCATGGATCAGGCAAACCGGTTGAGGCTAGACCGCTGGAGTCTAGCCACTGAACTGGTTCAAGAGGCGTCACAGAAACACATAAACAGGGTTGTTTTGAAGGACCGGAGGAGACCCTCATCAGCTTACTTCGCAAACGTGAAATCCACCTGTCTGTCTACATGTTTGACGAACAGAATACACCCAACAACGAGGGTTAACAGATCACCTATGGGACCGATAACCCCAGGTCAGGAACAGCGACGCACGTCGGAGGCCTACGCGCCCTCCGAAGTGCGTCGCTTTTACACTGCTGCGTGAATCCGGACTGTTCAATTAGGAAAAGTGTGACAGACAAGCCAGCGGGCCAATGACTTCACTTGCGTAGCAGTTTGGTAGATGTTTTTACAGCCCGGTATTTTTTTTAAAATATTGTGAGACAATAAAGAAACAATAAATTGTTTGGCAAGGGTGAAGAGAGTTTCAGGTAATATAGTCTATAATCTTCAGGAAAGGATCTCTAACCCAATTATTAATTCCAAGAGGTTCACGTACTTTTCTTGTCACCGTGTTTAATAATAAAAAAAACATTAATCGTACATTTATTTGATAATGCGTTACATTTTATTTTACAAAGTCAGAACAGTAATGCTCAGTCTCTCCCTTTCTCTGCTATCAGATGTTAGACCTGGGTGGAGCCGGTTGACTGAAAAGATTATTATCCCGTTTTTGCGCTGAAACCAAGAACCCATGCGGCTGTCGGGGGAGGGGGGCGGAGGGGGGTCATCCGGTGAACCTCGACTGTCCTCACAGCTCTACTTTTCCTTCTTTATTTTAGTTTGTTCTCTCATTTCTGTCGATGAAACGCGTTCGCGGCCACACAACACCCGCCGTTCGTTTCCCGTGTGCGGATCTGAGGAGGCCAGAAGACGGTAAGGGGTGTGTGATCAGACTGACGTCCCTGTGCCAGCTCTCTGCTGCTGCGTGGGTCCAGGTCCACTCGCGTCAAGACAGCCTACACGCAGGAGATCTCCACCAATCACAGTCGCGTCCACCAGTGAAATGAAGCTTCGAGCATCCGGCTGCATCTGAGCACAAATGTGTTTCATCCACGGGGACTGGAGAGATGATCTCTCCTCTGTCCGGTTTGCGTGGATTATCATAGAAGCCACGAAAACAAACATTTTAAGCGAGACTAAACTCCGCCGGAAGTGTTACTTCTCGTATCAGGTGTTTTCATCGCTGTGTATGGAAACAAACATCCCATTTCACCTTCTACCAGTCTTTGTTCGGCCTGCGTCTGGTTCAATTTAAAAAAAGAACCTCTATTTTTCTACACAGACACAATATATTTATTTTATCTGCTATGCAAGACGGCGATCTTTCATTAAACAAAGTGCTTCAGGGTCTGTTTCCAGCCCAGAAACCAGAACTAATCCTCAAATATCAGGGGTTTTTAATCATCTGTTATGTTTTATCGTTTCTCCCTTTTTCCCCACATCTCCGGTTTGTGAGCTCCCATCCCAATACGCGGGATTTATTCTCGCTCTGTCAGCTCCTGCAGTCGTTTGCAGATGTAATGTCTGGGATGATTATCTGGTTAGACTCCCGTTTATGTAGAATTTTATTGATCCGGGACTCCGTCGCGCTGGACGGCCTCTCTGCCGCTCTTCTTCTCTCAGTGTCGGCCTCGATGTTCAAACGGCGTCCGGTGGCAGTTTTATGGACGGATCATAAACCAATCCCTGGCCAGTGTGTGTGTGTGCGCGCGCGCGCGGTCGCGTTTGTTCGCTTACGGTTCAGTAAATGAAGCCACACAAAGGCACAGCCTGAGCAGGTTTACACACACCGACACGCACGTTTTATCGTGGCATTTTTCACATTTGAATTCCAAGCGAACGTGAGTGGGTCTGTCTCTACCTGAACAGAGACACCGTTTCTTAAGAAGCAACATTAAATCCTCCATCGGAGGGGAATGTTTACATGGTCTGCGCATGCCTGAAGTCATTTTGACATTATCTTGTGTTTATTTCTTGTTGTGAATCTGAAGGTGATTCTTCCTGAAAATAATATTAGAGAAAAGACTAAGAACTTTCTGGTTGGGACATATTTCTAATTTATTGTAAATAAAGTGGGTAAGTGGGCTCGGTGGTGGTGGGTAGCGTCCTGGCTGTAGAGTAGATGAGTCTGGTGTCCGTTGTGTTCTCGTGCTGTCTCATTTCTGTTCTGTTGTCTGATTTATGTGTTCTTGATCTGTTTCAGTATTGAGTTAGACTCTGTGTTGGAGGAGAGGGAGGAGGAGGTTTTAGAAATGAAGCACAGCTTCTAAAATGTTTTCTTTCTTCTGAGCTCGTTCGTGTCTTCTCTGACTTTCACTCTCCGTTGTTCCTCCCGGAACAGGACGAGTACGGTTCGTGGAGGTTTGCTGCTGCTGAAAAAGCTCAACTCTGTTTCCTCTCCTCCTTTTATTAGACGAATTCTAACCATTAATGAGCAGCAGCCTCCTCCTGTTTCTGGATGTTTCCTAAGTGTTGTCTTCTGTAACTGTGTGCCATGGCACTGCTGATGCTGGATTCCTATTAAAAATGAGACTTTACAGAAATACCTGTCCTCTTTATTCTGTACCAGTTACATTTTCACTTTGTCGAGTTCAGCTAGAGCTCCGTCACACATTTCGTCCTCTCATTCATCTCCGGAGCGGATTCCTCTTCTGTGACACAAAAGAAGGCGACAGAGGGGGAGTCGGCGACTGGGATGAGGCAGCATGTGTTAGAAATATGTGTCTCTACGGTGGTAAACTGGAGCTGAAAGGACGGAGGCGTCAGTCTGGCTGCAACACCAAAAGACGATCATAAACCAATAAACACCCCTACCCCCACCCCACGCACGCACGCACGCACGCACGCACGCACACACACACACACACACACACACACACACACACACACACACACACACACACACTGGGAGCGTCGTCATCCGTCCATTAGAGCTGCGGGGATGCTGCTTCCGCTCCCATGTACACACACAGAAATAAAGACAACGAGGACACTCAAGGAGGAAGTTGACGACAACTATTACTATTACGAATAACAATAATAGTCATGTTACTACTGCTAATAGTAATAATAATGATAATAAAGATAACAGTATGGTCCTGCGATGGACTGGGGACTTGTCCAGGATTTTCTCTTATGGGATGGGATACGCTCCAGAAACCCAGTTACCCTGTATAGGATTAAACGGGTATATAGCATGAAAGAATAATAATAATAGTAATAATAATTCTTGTCTTTGCGTCTTTCTGGTTCAGCGATGTGGAGTCGCACCTAGACGGTTCCTGGTTCCCGTTCTTCCGTGTGGAATGTTCATGTTCTGCTCCTGCTCGTGTGGATTTTTTCAGGTTACCAGGTTCTTCCCACAGACCAAAAACATGCCTGTCAGCTTTATTAATTATTCTAAATTATCCACAAGAGTGTGTGAGCGTGTGGTTGTTTGTCTACATGAGACCGTGAATAGGAAGAAACAGATGCAAATAATAGAAGAAGGGATCATGAAAATAATCAGAGTTTTAATAAATGTAAATATTGTTTATTTTTTAAATTAATGTATGTATTTTTCAATTGTGTAAATTATTTAATTAAATTAATCTTAATAATAATAACAATTGTTTGTCTTCCTGTATTATTTAAATCAATTTACTTACGTGTTTATTTTGTTTTGTTTAATTTTATTTTTTAAATGATTAAAATATATCTGTTTTTATTTTACTTATGCACAAACACACACACATATATATAGATAGACATATAGAATAACAGACATATATATATATATATGTGTGTGTGTGTGTGTGTGTGTGTGTGTGTGTGTGTGTGTGTGTGTGTGTGTAATATAAATCACAGAAACAAAGGAGACAAACAGCTGCTACATAAAAGAGTGTTAGGATTAGATGAAACACAATTACTTTATGAAGCTACTCTTTAAACGAGTAACTGCACCAACCAACTTCTTTCATATTTTACTTTTTTCTTTTTTGTGTACTTTCTTTTGAAAACTACTTCTATGATAGTATGTCTCAGCATGTGCCTTATTGTAAAATATTAACCTTTTGAATACTTACTGATATCTTATCTGTTTTTGAATATCCAGTGTAACTGCAATTGTGTTTCGCCCTTTTAAACCCAAAAGAAATGTATTTTTGGACAATACATTTTATAAATAAATACATTTTAATGAGTACATCTTATGTTATATTATGTTATGTTATGTTATGTTATGTTATGTTATGTTATCTTATATATATATATGTATATCTTATCTTATCTTATCTTATCTTATCTTATCTTATCTTATCTTATCTTATCTTATCTTATCTTATCTTATCTTATCTTATCTTATCTTATCTTATCTTATCTTATCTTATCTTATCTTATCTTATCTTATCTTATCTTATCTTAACCAGAGTCCATCATACTATCGTTAACCTTTATACAAGAGTGCATATCAGTGTAAACTACATTTTGCTGGGGCTGTTGATGATTGTGGTTTTGGGCGGGGCATAGTCAGAAATCCTGAGGTCACAGACCCAAATTCCTCCAATGTAGCTCCACCCCACCTCTAAGAATTTGTTCTAAGGCAGGAAACGAGGCCCATGAGCACAACTTTACATGCTGGTGCAGTAACACGAGCCAAAATGACATGCTGGCAACAATTCAAAGAGCAAGTCGATTATGAGTCTGGTCAGAGACATAAATCTAGCTGACGTCTTGGAAATCTTTTTCTTCTATGATGAGCAGTAAGGCATGTAACCGAAAACGTTTAGGAGGAGGGATTCTGAGAAAATTAATCCACATAACTGTGGAACGTACTCTAGGATGCTGAAAACCTGCAGGGCTGCTGAGAAAACTAACCTATACTAGCAATACTCTTCCAAGCTCTTGGTTTATATGAAATAACGGGATGTGTAGTTAACAAACTGATGGTGAGACTGGAGAGGATGTGTGCAGAAAGAGCAAGGGTAGAGAGTCTCAGCAGGGAGGGTTTCATCCATGGTGGAGAACAAAGTCTGAGCACAGCCTCTCTGCCAGCCAATCAGGTCCCAGGATTTAAGCTCCGGACCCTCCGAAGACTCCATAAAACATCTGATGAGGCCTGTGACCCAACCCTGAGGTACAGCAGGGGAGGGGAAGCTGGCGAGATCCAGAGACCCTCCAGCATAAGCTGGCTGGCCCACGGAGAAACACCGGTGTCCAACCGCATCATTTTGTTTGATTCAAATAAAATGTATCGTAGGATCAGGCAAAAAAAAAAGCAATAAAAAACACCTAGTACCCACACTCAATGTAGATGACCAGAAGGATCAGAACATTATACACTCATGAATCTTGAAATTATCTTTACAATGATTCCTCCTGGTTGTCCGAGCTTCCGTGGGTACTCTAATTAACCAACACGAATCCAGGATGAATCCAGTAGGAATCTAGTGGGAATCCAGCTGGTCTCCAGTATGATTTCATGAGTCCAGTATGAATCTATTGTGAATCTATCATGACTCTAGTATGACTCCATGAATCTAGTATGAATCCAACCCAAATCCGAGATGAATTCAATAGGAATCCTGCATGAATCAAGGATTAATCCAGGATTAATCCAGGATTAATCCAGGATTAATCCAGCATGAATGCAAATTGAATGCTACATGAATCCAACTTGAATCAAGTATGAATCCAACTTGAGTCCTGAATGAATCCAACTGGCCCTGAAAAAGCTGAGGTTGGTATCCACACTGCTCCTACCAGAGGTGGTCCTGGTGTTCCTCAGGGTTCTGTAGTTGGGCCGTTACTCTTTTTCTCACTTTATACTTCTATTAGCATCTATCATCAGCAGGCATTTCTATACAGATGATACTCAGGTATACCTTTATACCTGTAAACCCGCATGTGTGTTAAGCCAGATGAGAAGTACAAACTATCTGGACTATGAACATGCCTTCTTCCACCTTTCTAACATTATAAAATCAGGAAACTCCTGTCTCAGAGTGAATTATAAAAACATTTCCATACATCAGTTACTTCTACATTGGACTTCTGCACTTCCTTTTATAGGATGATGTAAAATCTCCATGAACATCCTTGAGCTGATCCAAAATGCTGCAATGATTTCTCCAATCTTCACGCCCGTTCATTGACGTCCTGTTAAATCCAGGATAGAATTTAAAATCGTTCTTCTCACACATTAACTTCTCTTTACTATTTCTCTTTGGAGGCTCTTACAAATATGTCTGGACTAATCTATTTGAGTATGTGAGTTCTCTTTCCTGTCGCCTCAGATCTCCAGAAGGTCCAATCAGACATCCCCTTCCCTGGATCTGATGGAGACTGAGGCAGACGTCCCCCTTCTCTGGTTCCAGTTCAGTTTTTCACCTCACTCTGATGGAGGTTGACATCCACCTTCTCTTGCTCTGGTTCTGGTTCTGGTGGATGTTGAGGCAGATGTTCCTCCTTCCTGGTCCTGGAGGAGGTTTCTACCTGTTAAAGGAACGTTCTTTCTTTGTGCTATCTTCTCATTTGTGCTCAGGATGGAGGATTGAATCCAAGTAAAGATCTGATGTGACTTGTTTTGATATAATTATTTTCAAGAATGAAAGATTATAATAAATCAAGTTTAAATGTTTATAACTGAAAAAAATGAATTAATTGACTGAATTGTTCTGAATTTTACTGAATGTGTCTACTTTCTGTAACGTCTGTGTGAAGGTGACTTTTGTTGTGAAAGGAATGTTTTCAAAGAACATTTATTGGGCTGAATTCTAATTTAATGTTGTAAATAAATGTTTATCTCTACAGACTCCTGGAGGACACCTTCATAAACTCATCTTCTAAACTTCCATCTTCACGTTGTTTTCATAAAGTTTATTCACTCTTCATCCGGTTCTCTGTCTCCTCTAACTTTACATAGAACCGTCTGAATGAATATTGGGCTCTGAAAATAAAGATCACTATATTTGCTGGTTTGTTGTTGTTTCTGTCTGACTCTTAAGGAGGAAAAACGAGTGTAAAGCTCAGGATGAAGTGGTTGACTTTACTTGGTCGTGTTTCGAACTGAGAGTCATTCTTCTGTGTTATGCTTCACTTCATTTACGGTTTCAGCTGGTTACAAACATGGGGATGTAAATACCGAGGAACTACTGACTCACTGCTGCGATGCTCCCTTTTATTACTGTGAAATAAAAGCCCTTATCATGTCGGGAGCAGTAGTGGATGAGTAGTTACTGCTCTGCGCTGGTGTGTACTTGGATCAAAGTTAAGTCTGTTAGATTCTCCCACCGAGTAGGAGTCAAAAGTCGTTATAGTCCTGCACTGAGAGCAGCGACCCGTCAGTGCTCCTCACCGGTTCCTCAGTAACCTTCATACATAATATTTGGGTTGACGTTGTTGCACAGCTTTACTCGCTCACTCACTGATGTCACATTTCTGGAAACAATCACTTTTTGCTTAGACTGTTTTCAGGCTCTTAACCCCAGTTCAGTTGATCTCTTGATCAAAGTTTACAGAACAAACATCATTCTGTGGAGAGGAGATGGCCATGTAATTGAACAGTACAGGCTTTGATCTGAATTGTAATAATTTCTCTGTTATAACCTGTTTGAAAGTTTCACTCATGAAGCAAAACTAAAACAGTCCTTCAAGAGCTTGCAGCCAGCCCTCTTCCTTCCTCTGCAGGACGTTCACGCTTCCAGCAGCCCAGAACTCCAGACGAGTTTAATGGACAAACTCAAAGCAGAGCAGGTCTTGTACTGATAACTTCAAGCAGCGACACAAGACAGCCACTCTGCGCAGAGACAAAAAAAAAGATAAATTAGAAGCTAAATAAAAGGAATACAGATTAAAAATCATATTTCACTGCTGTGGAAGTGGAGCAGTCTAATATGTCTTCATCTGATGTTAAAACAGAGTGTAGGGATGATAAATGTCTGCAGTGATCGCTGTGGTGGAAGAGAGGGAGAATGAGCTGAATTAATCAATCACACTGCAGAAATGATGCTTCATACTCACAAAGACAGACTGAAGTGAAAATCAGCAGATGTGTGCATCACACAGTTTGGACTAATTAATAGTTGGCCGGTAATCTTAAGGCTGTTTTCTGCTTCACACATGTTCAGACTGTTCAAAGGAATCATGTTTAAATATGTACAACAGACATGGCTGCAGCGTGTGCACGTGCTCCAAGAACTCATTTTACAACCTTGACCACTTGAGAGCACTTAACGTTCATCTGATGTCACTGAACTGAGAGTGTGAAGGTTTAGTTATACAATGAAAAGTGTTTAACAATGACACCAGGTTACAGAGGACGTTAGCTACAACTGTCCAAAAACTACAATAATAACAACAAAGACTACAAAAAAGGGTGAAGATTTGTTTTAATAATTATATAATTTTTAAATATACATTATTCACATGATCACAAGTTAATTATATAAAGTCTTCAGATGCTTCAGCGTTTGTGTGTGTGTGTGTGTGTGTGTGTGTGTGTGTGTGTGTGTGTGTGTGTGTGTGTGTGTGTGTGTGTGTGAGAGAGAGAGAGAGAGAGAAAGAGAATGATGTAACAGCGTCACAACAAATATTTTTTTTAATTCAAACCACGTTTTACAAGAAAATCAAAAGTAACTTATATTTGGAGATTTCCTTTTTAAAAGGCCAAAGTTTTAATTCCTTCACAATCCTGACCTTTTTAAAAATAATTTAAAATAAAATAAAATAAAATAAAATAAAATAAAATAAAATAAAATAAAATAAAATAAAATAAGAAAGAAAGAAAGAAAGAAAGAAAGAAAGAAAGAAAGAAAGAAAGAAAGAAAGAAAGAAAGAAAGAAAGAAAGAAAGAAAGAAAGAAAGAAAGAAAGAAAGAAAGAAAGAAAGAAAGAAAGAAAGAAAGAAAGAAAGAAAGAAAGAAAGAAAGAAAGAAAATCTTTATTGTCGTTTTAGTTGTTACAATGACAATAAAGATATTTATTAAAAGTGCCAACTAATCTGCGCATCAATCCGGAAACATACAATCAAGGCAGCTAAAAAAAAACAGGTCTAAAACAGCAGAAACCCTCTCTCACAAACAATTGTACATTCTGTTAATGCACCGAACCCTTTAAAAACATAGTGCAGAAAAAACGAACCCATTAGTTCTTCTACACCAGTAAATATCGGTGTCTTTTCTCTCCTCTCCTTTTCTTTTTCTTACGGCAGCTGTTGCGCACACTTCCTCGATCTGTTCCACACGGAAACGATGTGCACGAGAGCAGGACGCGAGGCGCGCCCCGGCGTCTACGAAGGGGCCCGGGCTGTGGTGAGGAGGAGCAGACCGGTGATGGGGAGGAGGCCGCGGTGAAGAGAGGGAGGCCGGGGCTGATGAGGAACGCGGGCGCGGATGCTGTGAAAACCTGCGACAATCATAAAAGCAGCAGAGAGGAAGACGGAGATGGGAGCGGGGGAAGAGGAGGATTCAGGGCAGAGAGGTGCAATAAAAGAATATGACTGCAATAAAAGTTTATAGCGTATAAATTTGTGAAGGTTAAGAACTAAACGGCTGTAAAGCAAACACGCCGTGAGGAATAAAAGACGGGAAGGCGGAAAGCATCAGAGGGACAGGAAACATTAGAGAAAAAGTTTCCCATCTGCCTTCAGCTCCCGCAGAAAGACGACACAGAGGTAGAACTTCCAGATATCAGCTAAGTTCTGCAGGATACTCACATGGAAGGACTCAAAATTCCAGGATATTAGGAGAAATTATGAATTTTTCTGAAGCACAAACCTGGATGGCTTCTACTCCCCTTCCTCGTATCTTCATCTTTCACGTTTAAAGTCTTGTTTTGGTCGGTGGGGGTGTTTTGGCAGCCAGATTTTGTGTGCGTGCGCGCGCGCGTGTGTCACGTCCTGTCAAGCCTTCCTTGTCTGGTTCTCATGCATCCTGAAACTACACAGCACAAAACCAGCACCTCCTCCCTGATGACCAGAGAGGGGCACCGAGGCTGAACTGTAACCGGATTGTAGGCCTCTTGTCCACGCAGGAGATCTGACAGGAGCGGGCTCTCGCTGCTGCGGCCTGGAGGTCCACGGAGCTGCAGACACGCTGCTGACACGTGTGTGGGGGCGCAGAGGAGCCGGAAATTAGGTTTCCTGTACTCATTACACCCGTTTGGGATTAAAATACATACATTATTATTTTATCATTCTTTATTATTGTCTTAATTAATGCGAAGTTCTCTTATTAGTGGCGTGGAGCTGAAAGTGAGGCTGCAGTCTTTCAGGAAAAGCTAATGGTGCTAACAGCCGCGTTTTAGAGTCTGTTTACGGCCTGCAATTTAGCCGCCTGCACACGCACACACACACACACACACACACACGCATGCACTCACACTCTCACACACACGGACACCGTAATAAAAGAGTTTATTTCCGTTGAACTGGACTTCCCAGACTGTGAGAACACAACTTCTCAGTTGACACTGTTCCAGCTGTTTTAATTGTTTTACAGTGAAGAACAGGAGCGACCCGCTCTTAACTAATACTCATAAATGTTTAAAACAGAACCATAATCATTTCCAGCCGCGTAAGTCAAACACAGTACATATTAACCTTCATTGTTTTATTACATGATTCTCACCCGTTCCAGAAATAGTGTTAATAGTGAACAGTATTTTTTTGTTTTATTACTAGTTTGTATTATTTTAATACAACGGCAACAACACGTGCATTTAATTAAATTAAAATATTGCAGTAGGAATTAACTAATTCAATGTGTCTGAAGTGTGAGTTTGCGCCAACGTTTGAAATAAAACGGAACCCTGCTGAATAAATGATTTCAGCTGATAAATTCTCTGTTCGTTGCTGGGCTCATGTCGAACCAATTTTCAGTCCCGGTGTTTTAAAACTGACTCAAATACGGTTTTTTACGGATGCTGTGAACACGTTTTGGAGCCACTTTTACAAACGAGTCTAGAAATGAGGATCAACGCAAACTTTAAACTTTTCTTCTTTTTTTTGATTCCGCGTGCTTTAAATGCGTACTTGAAATTGTAGAAATAATTATATAAAAATATTTAACAAAGGAATTAGGAATATAATCTAGGTTGTACTGCTTTGTCTGATGTGTTTTTCTCATAGTGCTGCAATTTAATAAAACGAATAAAAGTTAATTGTGAAAAACGTGTCCTTTCAGTTTTATACGATTGTACAAAAGATATAGAATGATTGTGAGTACATATTGTCAATTCACAATATATAATATAATATAATATAATATAATATAATATAATATAATATAATATAATATAATATAATATAATATAATATAATATAATATAATATAATATAATATAATATAATATAATATAATATAATATAATATAATATAATATAATATAATATAATATAATATAATATAATATAATATAATATAATATAATATAATATAATATAATTTTTCTCTTTACGACGTGCTCTGCTTCCCATGGACTCCCAGCAGAAGCGAGAGGTGCAGCCGTGGGCCTACCCGGCTCCGCGGCTGCATTTCTCTCGGTTGCCGCTTGATGGAGATCGTGCTCCACCTATGAACAGGCCCGGCTGTGGTTTACATTAGTGACGGAAGCGCACTGGCTCTTGTCGAGGATCAAACTTGGTCTGATTTGTTTTGATTTTATCTTGATGCGGTATCCGATGGATACCTTACACCGGTCTGATGAGGCCAGTTTTGTATTTTATTTTACACCACTGAATAGGGAAAAGTGTCTGAGTGAATTTCACAGCGAATGATGAATTCTAAGGCCTTATAATCTAGGCCCCTCAACACATTTATATGTCTTTTTGTAATATCCAGTTTTATGACATGTGCTTGTGTACCTGGTATCAAAGGAACAGAAAAATCTCAGGTATAAAAGATCACGTGCTGCAGAGAGGAACCACGAGCTGTCCTGTCTGAAGAACAACACGAGGGGCCACATCTCGTTAAGATGTTCCGAGTTTACCTCACTTACAATGAGCTCAGAGCCTTGCGGATTTACTGAGCTTTTGTTATCTACCCATCTTCTCATGCTTGGCCCAGAATCTTGCAGAATGACTAGTCCATGATCTGTGCTCTGAGTATGATCAGGACTCGTACCCGATTAGAACCGCTGAACAAAGTCTTAGTTTTTAGTCACCGCGCTGACAGCAGATCTCATAAGCCAGCTCTTTATTGGAAGTGTAAACCACAGCGCGGTGGCGCTTGAGGAAGATCATATTCTGGGCAATAAACGGAAAAATACAGCAACAAACAGTCTGTAGACACTCCAGAAAAACCACCAGCTGATTAAAGACGAGGCAGTATTTCAGGGAAGATAGAAACATTTGGGTTTGTTGTGGATGAGCTGTAAAATCTAAATAAATAAAACTGTTTACTCACATTTGCTTTGGATAAATATGAACGCGCCACCGACACATAAATAATAGTGTAGGATGGAAAGTGAAATGACTGAATAGATCACTCGGAGCCATCATAGTCCTTCATTTCATAATAAAGATGAATTCCTAGGAATCAGGTGTTTGTCAAAAATGTAAAATATACGCAGCTTCTGCTCAGCTCCTCTGATCGAGGTTCTAGGCCAAAGCGGAAACCAGTAATAATGATCAGGAGCTCCCCCACTCAGGCCTTCACGGCCTCGGGTCCCCCACGGCTTCATTTCTCTGTAAAAGGACGCAAAAACGCACAAACAGCATCGCGCCTGTTTACAGACCTGTGCGGTTATGGAGATAGATCAGATTTATAAATTAAGCCTCCGCGACCCTCAGACAGCCCCACCGGCGCTCGTTTGACCCCCTCCTTCATAAACCGGAAGGCGGAAAGGCCTTGGTGTTAAACCCGCTAACATTTGTGGAGGAGATCCTGTTAAAACGGAGACCAATTAGAGGGCGCTACAACCTCATCACCCCTTCCCCGAATGAAAGTCTCTCTCTCCTCAGTCTGGTCAGTTTGCCTCTCTCACCCTCTCCATGACATTTTCGGGTGTCGCGCCCCCCTTGGTGGGCCAGAAATGAGAAGAAGCAATTACCGTCAGCGAAGCGTTCACGGACTCTGAGCGCACTAAAACTCCCTCCGTGATTGTGCCGCTGAGAGTGTGCGTGTGCGCGCGCAGGTGTGTTATTTGCACTTGATCAGATGTAAAGCAGCAGAATTCTCATTAACCCCACTCCTCCTTCTCGTCATCCTCGCCCTCGGCCTCCCTCCTCTTCCCTTTCATTCTCTCTGCCTTTGTTTTATCGCGGCCGTGCTCGGCTCCTCCACTCAAGAAATCTGGCTTTTCTAGCTCATGGGCGCGTGCGCGTTCCGGTGCAAAAACAAGTGGACAAGGTGTGCACACGTGCACGCGTGTGAGTCTGCACGTCACCTTAATGAGAGTGAAGAAACGATAAGAGGCGCACGACTACTCCTGGAAAGGACGCACACACGCGCGAACACACGACAAAGGGGGGTTGGGGTGGGGGGCGGTTAGAGAGGGAGTCAGAGAGAGAGAGCGAGAGAGAGAGGGAGAGAAGCAGAGAAAATATGAAGCAGTCATTAGTGGGGAGTAAATGACGGAAACGCTGTCTGAGCGCGCGACCAGACCCAGCTTACAGCGCTTCAAGGAGACTGTGATGCGCACGAGCCCCCCCTCCTGCTCCGCTTCTCCTTCCTCCGCTTCTCCGTCCTCCTCCTAGCACATCTTATGGACTCTCTGTGACTGTGAGCCGTCTCCGTGCTTGTGTCGTCGCAGCCGTCTCTGCTCCGGCCGGTCCCCGTCAGCGCGCGCGGCGCGGCCGTGACGGGCACCACCACCATCATCAGCTCCTCGGCGGTCACCGACACCAGCGGCAGCCCCCTCTTTGGTCTCCGTGTGTGCGTGTGCACGTCTGTGCCTCAGAAGCGGCAGGGAAAACAAGAAAAAGGCGCGCACGCGTCTGGCAGCGCCGCTCCGAGGAGCCGAACCCGAACCAGCGACTCAGAAGATGAGCTCGTACTTCGTGAACTCGCTCTTCTCCAAATATAAGAGCGGGGAGTCGCTGCGCCCCAACTACTACGAGTGCGGCTTTGCGCAGGAGCTGGGGGGCAGCCGGCCTACGGTGGTGTACGGGCCCGGCTCCGGTGCCGCCTTCCAACACGCCCCGCAGATCCAGGACTTCTACCACCACGGAGCATCGTCGCTGCCCAGCAACCCGTACCAGCAGAGCCCCTGCGCGGTCACCTGCCACGGAGAGCCCGCCAACTTCTACGGCTACGACGCCCTGCAGCGGCAGACGCTGTTTGGGGCGCAGGACGCGGACCTGGTCCAGTACAGCGACTGTAAGCTGGGGGGCGCGGCGGGACTGGGCGGCGAGGACGCGGAGGGCACGGAGCAGAGCCCCTCGCCAACGCAGCTGTTCCCCTGGATGAGGCCGCAAGGTGAGGACACGGAGGGTCTTCTGGTGAAACAGTTGGGTCCTCGAGGAGATGAAGAGAGAAAAAAGTGGGGGTGTTGAGCAAAGTTGTTTTAGATGCACTCATTTAGGGAGGGGGGCGTTTATGATGAGAATCTCTAAACAACTGTCCGCTCCGTTCACGCAGAAAACAGCTCAGAGACAGACAGAAACAAAAAACAGAGGAGAAAGATGGCCCCCCTCCCCCAGCTGAACGGATCCAGGTCGGAGCAGCAGTTGCTTGTTGTTCTCAGGCCTCCGCGGCTCTGACCCGGGTTAAACTTTTACTGCTTTTTATTTTTTTACGACCTGCAGCGGTCTGAGGGCTGAACTGGCATGGTGGTCACACAGGAGAGCACACGTGCGCGTGGGTCTGCGCGCTGTGCGCGCGTATGTGACTGAGTTCTTCATTTGCAGAGCAGACTGAGCCTTTGACATAAAAATGCTCATCTAGGTTCACAGCGAAGCGCTGAGTCGCCGTGCACGTCCTAATGTTGTGTGTGTGTGTGTGTGTGTGAGAGTTAGTGCGTGTGTTCCGCCATGTTTGTTGTGTCAGACGTAAAGAGAGAAGTGTTGAGAGATCAGAAGAAGATTCAGAATCAACTTTATCCTCCAGGTTTGAGACGAGCAGACGAGAACGTAGGAAAACAAATCCGAACACGTGTTTGCGTCGTTAAAACTGGGAGAACGGTGAGCAGAGGAAGCTCGAGTTAAAGACTAAAGAGTACAAAAAACTGGAAAAAAACTGTTAGCAAGTTTAAAATATCAGTGATCATGTACGGCAGCCTACTTTGTTTTTTAGTGCGTGTGTGCGTGTGTGTGTGTGTGTGTGTGTGTGTGTGCGTGCGTGTGTGTGTTTGTTTGTGTGTGTGTGTGACAGAAAGAAAATGAGTGTTTTTGCTGCTTTTGTGATCCGTTCATGCACACGTTTCACATAAAATGTCCGTGAAATATTTTTTTAAACAGTTCTTTAATTTCATGCACATGCAAATTGAAATGTGTGTTTTCTTTTTATTTTTTTTATATTTGTATGTTTTGGTTACTCGTGTTTTCACTCATCCAGCTCTTTCCTACGCAAATGACTCAAACTGGACTTTAAAAAAATCTCCAACTGCGTCTATTTTTCTCTTGATGGAATTACGAAAAATTTAATAATTGTTCAACTTCATGGATTTTAGTTCTTAACTGGAGGAAATCGTTTGAATGTCAATTTAATTCCAAAGAAAGCGTTGACCGAATGAGTCCTGGGGTCGTGAGAGGTGTTCCATGTTCAGATAAATCCTCCAAACCGAGCTTCAACCAGAAACCAGCTTTGACGCTTGTGCAGTGCCTGTGCAGGGTTGCACGCAGCTGCGAGTGCGCAGCCTTTCTGATCCTTCATGGTCATTTTAAATTTGTAAACTAATTAGACCCGTAGATGTGGTTTTATGGAGGAACTTTCCTGCCACTTCGTGGCTTCTCTCCGTCAGCGTATCTTTTTTTGTGCGTAAAGGTTAAACTTTCCTTCTGTTGTATTTTCCATAATTTATTTTGTCTCTTTCGTGCATTCGTGCGTGTGTGCGTGTGTGTTGCGGCTCTTTTTCCAGCGGTCATGACCGGCGTGATTCCACTTCCAGACGCGGCTTTTCCTGCGTTTATGCGGCGTCTGTGTGCGTTGGTTTGAGGAGTCGGTTTTGGGTGGGGGGCATTGTCTCTGTCCAACACGGCCACATTTCTAAAGAAGAACGCGGTGACTTCCTGAACGTTTTAATGCCGGAGAGGCTTCCAGCTGGATCTGCAGTCTAAACCACTGCAAGACCACTGCTTCATTTGATTGTAGGTCCTGATAAAAGTCTAATTTGGTCTGAAACTATGGATATGAGACGGAATAAAAGCGGATATAAATCAGTGGAGCTGCTGAATGAAGGTTATTAGTTATTTGTGACCCTGCTCTCACTGGCATCTGCTGTCAAGTGGAAACCTCCTTCTCTTTATCCTCCAAATGTCAGCTGTCAGCTGCCATGTTTGCGTTTACAGCGGATTTAATTGTCTTTGTAAATGTCACACATCTTAAAAGGTTTCACAATCACAAGGGCTGGATCATTTTCTCACACCCACTATGTGCTAAAACACGAAGTTACTACATGAATGATTAAAACTTAAATAAAATCTAAGTTAAAATAAAGATTTCGCCATGAAAGCGCGAGACAACGCTGCAGAAGTCTGGCCTCGGCGCTGCGTCCGTGTCTCAGCCAGACTTCAGGATTAAATTCCACTTGAACCCTGCTCCTTCCAAAAACCACATTCATCCGTGTTATTTTACCGGGTTTTCCTCCCCTTTCATTCACGGCTGTTGACAGCAGAGAATTTGGCCCTTCTTTCCGTCAACCTGGAACAAAGTTGCGGCGCAGCCGCAGACGTCCGTGCCCCTGACACACGTTCTTTTTCTGGTCCTTTTATTTCCGCTGACTCTTTTACCATGAATCGCTTCTTTTACAAATAGAAATGTGATGTATTCTGGTGTCTGTAGATAAACTGAAATAAATACTGAAGATTTTTCCAGACATCACGTATACGTTAACTTCAGAGATGAAGAAAGAAAATCCACGACCAATAAGCAAAATACTACTACTACTATTACTAATAATAATAATGTAAATACAAATATATAATGCAAATATAACATAATGGAATTAAATTAAAAGTATCAACAAATAAAACAAAACAAAAGGAAACAAAGAGTCAGGTAAACCGACGTCATAGTTTCTGTTCGAACTTACAATACAAAGATCTTCAGGAAAATAATTCAACAATTGTGATAATCTAATCAACTTTGGAGAATCTGCTGACACTGCTGTTTGTCCGCCTGACAGTTAAACGTCTTTATGAAGACAGAATTATCATTTCACATATAAACATGAAATTTGTACACTCGTTTAACCAATTTATCTCTCCCCTTGTTTATATAGATGCACGTAAAATAGATTCAAGATTCATTTTATTGTCATTCCACCTGAATAATTACACCCACAGAAGAAACTCAACCGGGTTTCATCTACAAAACATGATTAAAACAGAATAAGAAGAGGAAAGACTAAGAACACATTCATTAAAGCACTCATTAAAAAACACTCACTCCTAGCAGCAGAGTTATAGTCGCTCAGTATTTTTTATATCATCGTGATTAAAGTATGATGGGTTCATAATAACGAGGTCTCTTCAAGTCCTCATTTCATACATTTAATTCTTTGTTATGTTCGTAGATGTTGGTATTAAAATGGACGATATTGATTCATGTATTCAGTCAAAGGTTTCTTTGTCTGCTGTGTTTCTGAAGAGAAACGTCATGAAACTGTTGGTTTCGACCAGGTTTGAAGAGAAGAAGTCCAGACTGGAGCTCGTTGTTTTAACGCGGGTTTCTTCGTAAAGGTTCGCCTTCATCGTCGGAATCTCATCTCCATTATTTTTTCACGGCGGCATATCAAATATTCTTGCTGCGTTGATTTTCTATATTAGGTTTTCAAAATCTCTGCAGGTTTGGGATATGTGTATGGGGTTGGGGCGTTGGGGGGGTCTAAAGTCCACATAAATCCTTCAGAGATTGCAGTCAACTGTGACGTAAGAACAGCTTTAGTGTCATTTGTCTTGATGATTATATTTCAGATCAAACCCTTGGCTTGTTTTGAAGAGCTAAATGATTTTCTTACCAGTTTTTGTAAGCAACCTTTCTCTCACAGAAATTCTATATGAACTCGTGTTCACGTACTCATGTTTACACCCCAAGTCGATTTTTAGACGTTTACATGTAACACCGACGATGATGAGACTTACTTCTGGACATCAGACATAAAATAATCTGTACAAGCTCACAATAAATATGATCAAAATGGTCACCTGTATCAGTAACTTCACTTACCCCGGCTAAAGATTTGATTAAACAGCCGCAGAAATTTAAGCATTGCAACGCATTTTTTTTGTCTGTATAAACGTGATTTTTTAAGTTTTATTTCATTCTGATGAGCGGTCCAGATTTAAGAGTTTTTCCTAATAATTGGCCTATCCCTTCCTCCCCCGTGTCTCCCCCTCCCCCCAGTAGCTGCGGGCAGGAGGCGAGGCCGGCAGACGTACAGCCGCTACCAGACGCTGGAGCTGGAGAAAGAGTTCCTGTTCAACCCCTACTTGACGCGCAAGCGTCGCATCGAGGTGTCTCATGCGCTGGCGCTCACCGAGCGGCAAGTGAAGATCTGGTTCCAGAACCGCAGGATGAAGTGGAAGAAGGAGAACAACAAGGACAAGTTCCCCAGCAGCAAGAGCGAGCAGGAGGCAGTGGAGCGCGAGAGGAGGGAGAAGGAGTTGCGGGAGGCAGGTGGTGGGGGAGGCAGTGGCGGTGGAGGAGGGGAGAGTGCTGCAGGAGCCCCCACGGTGGCTGGTGCGGTGGCTGGTGCGGCGGGTTCACAGGGCTCCGTGAACGAGGACTGCTGTGAGAAATCCCACAAACAGATGTAAAGAAGGGAACCAGAGGATGGAGGGGGGGTCTGTGGAAATACTGCTGGAGAAAAGGCTCTGCTGCATCCACTTCATCAGATCAAGGTCCAACTGGATGGACGGGAGAGGGGTGGGGGTGGGAGGGTGGGGGTATTGGGAGGACTCGCTGGGGTCTGATGAGTGTTCACAGAAAAAATAATCTCACTTTGAGAAAATCAAACTGACATGGGCAGGGTTTAACAATCCAAGTAAAGAGAAGAAGCCAAGATCACACCCACACCCCCTCTCCCTCCCGAAAAAAGAAAGAAGAAAGAAAAATACAGAGAGGGGGATAAACAGAAGATAGTGGCCTCCTTTCTTCGTGGAACAAATCTGTGGAACATTTCTATATTGTTAGAAGTTTATCATTAACATTTTCATCTTTGGCAGCTGTATAGTTTTTAAGTTAAATTTATGATGGTGCACTTTTTACTGTAATTTTCTCTTCAATGTTGTTGTTGTTTTGGCTCTGATTTATGACGATGATGATGAAAATAATGATAGTAGCAATTAATGAAATTTCCAACAACATGAAACTGCCTATTTATGCCGTTTTAGTATGTTGGCTCTTTTATACTCACTCTAACTGTCATTTTAGTTCGTTTTTGACCTGTCATTGATATTTGTTTTTTGTTGTATTCCTATCTCTTTTAGGGTAAAGAGCATGTGCACAGTGCAGATTTAAAAAAAGAAGACATTCGTAAAAATAAAATAAATAAAAGTACATAAATAAACCCAATGACTTTCTCCATTTAATTTCAACCAGTGAAAGTAAAGAAAACTTATTTAGTTGCGGTTTAACCCTCTGAAAACCTGGTAGTCACTTTTGTAAGAAATGCTGCAAAAGAAAGTGCCTTTTCTATTAATATTAATCAGCTGATTTTAAAAAGTAAGGCCAAAATCATAATAATAATAATAACAATAATAATTGCAATATGGGCAATATATCCTACAATTCAAAAGCTTTTAGAGCTACCCTCAGCAGTAGCAACCCCAGTAGATGTTTCCTTGTTTCCTTCAGCAGCAGTAACCCTCAGTAGTCATTTCCTTGTTTCCTTTAGCAGCGGTAACTCTCAGTAGATGTTTCCTTGTTTCCTTGTTTCCTTCAGCACCAGTAACTTAGTAGATGTTTCCTTGTTTCCTTCAGCAGCAGTAACTCTCATTAAATGTTTCCTTCAGCACCAGTAACTCAGTAGATGTTTCCTTGTTTCCTTCAGCAGCGGTAACTCTCAGTAGATGTTTCCTTGTTTCCTTGTTTCCTTCAGCACCAGTAACTCTCAGTAGTCATTTCCTTGTTTCCTTCAGCAGCAGTAACTCTCAGTAGATGTTTCCTTCAGCGGGATTAATTTAGAAGATGTTTCCTTGTTTCCTTCAGCAGCTGTAACTCTCAGAAGATGTCTCCTTGTTTCCTTTAGCACCAGTAACTCTCAGCAGTTGTCTCCTTGTTTCCTTTAGCAGCAGTAACTCTCAGCAGATGTCTCCTTTTTTCCTTCAGCAGCTGTAACTCTCAGCAGATGTCTCCTTGTTTCCTTTAGCAGCGGTAACTCTCAGAAGATGTCTCATTGTTTCCTTTAGCACCAGTAACTCTCAGCAGATGTCTCCTTGTTTCCTTCAGCAGCAGTGACTCTCAGCAGATGTCTCCTTTTTTCCTTCAGCAGCTGTAACTCTCAGCAGATGTCTCCTTGTTTCCTTCAGCAGTTGTAACTCTCAGAAGATGTCTCCTTGTTTCCTTCAGCAGCTGTAACTCTCAGAAGATGTCTCCTTGTTTCCTTTAGCAGCAGTAACTCAGTTCTTGACTTCATCAGATGCTCTCACTGTTCTGGAGTAAATCGTCTCCATTTTACTTTTCTAACATTGCTCTAATCCATGAAGGTTATTGGACATTCACGTTTCCACATCTCTGTGAAGGTCCCTCCACAGTTTGTCTTTCAGGCTTAGGTCTGGACTTTGACAAGGTAATTTTTCCAAAACTTCAATTCTTTAACTTTTATTTATTTGATGTAGTTACTACTGCGTTTGGCATCGTTTGTGTCACATTAACAGTTTCAGTCAATCTTTATCTGTCAGACAGATGTTTTCACTTTTGCCTTTACAAGACTCTGGTCTACAGGGGAGTTCATGGTCCATTTACCTGTCGAGTTGCAGATCATCATCCCTCTACCACCATGCTTGATGAAGGCTGAAATGCTGTGTTTGGATTTCTTCAAATATGGTTCTGGAGATTAAGACCAAACAACTCCTTGGACTGAACTGTCCAGAGAACATTGTTCCAGAAATCTGCTGGTTTAGTCGTGGTTACATGTTCTTTTTAGACAAAAGAGGTTTTGTCATCGTAACCTTCTAAACAAACTGTACTGTTCATTCTGGCCTGTAGGCTCTTGTTTTTCTTTTCTTTTTTCAGTCTTTTCTTTTCTTTTCTTTTCTTTTCTTTTCTAGGCACTGGACAATCGGAACTCTGAGTAAATCTGCTGGGACATTCACTCCTGGGAACATAGACAGCTGCTTGAATGTTCCACGTGCGAATAGTCTTCCTCATTGTGGAACGTTGATCTGATATGGTTTCATAACCCTTTCCAGGTTGATATTCATCAACAATTCTTTCCTTAACCATTGCTAATTTCTTTCTCTTTTGGCAACACTCTTCTGCTTTTTTAGGTTTTTACACTCTGAGCTGATGATTAGCAGTACTTGGCTGCAACGTACCTCCTTAAATCTTAAGAGAGCAACTTAGTGTTGTCCATATGTGTTTTTTTTTCTTTTTGGCTTCAGTTTGGTTAAATACATTATTACACGGTTTGTCTAATCCTACTACCAACTATGGTCAGAAGATTTTTGTCATGTTTCTTCACACACAAAAAATACCAGTATGGGGATCATACATGCATATACACAAAAGAAAGAAAAAGCTCAGGGAGTACAAACTTTTGCACATGGCAAATATGTGAGATAATTCTTCCTTTTTTCCTTTTAGTCAACAGTTTCTGGCAGCCTCTTTTTCATTCCTGTGTCACCTGGGCTGCTGAAAGCTTTCAGTTTAAACTCGGAAATCTCCTCTTACCACTGCATCGCCATCACCTCCTCCTCACACTCATGTCTGCACAGACACATGCACATTTGTCCAAACAGTTCTGTATTTATGGCCCGATCCTGCAGCTCCACTTCCATCATTACAGGCCTCTATATCCACCATTACACCACCCTCCGTCATCATCACCGCAGCGACTGCGGCTCTGACTGCAGATGGTTTCCATATGGGACGATCAAACACACTCACTACACATATTTACACATCTACATACGCAGACCATAATATATCTGTACAGTTTGGACTTGAGCTTGTCGTTCTTACTTTTCACCGTTTTCATTAAAGCACCACATATTTATCTGTCTTATCTGGTCAGCTCAGTCACCACAGGAAAGAGGTTTCAGTAAGCAGAGTTTACTCTGGTGGACAGCAGTTTACAATCGCCATTCCTCAACTTGTCTCGCCCTCGACCACATTGGTTCCACTTTCGTCTGAGACTTCTGCCTTTTTTAAACCTTGTTCTCTCACAATAACAAAACTACTGACTCAGGTTTAGCAAAATAATGTGTTTTCATGTTCAACTACAGATCAGCAAAAGGTTTGAAGGATATGGGGGGAAAGTAAAACAAACCAAATAAAATAAACAAATAAAAAACAGTGACTCTTATCTTTAATTTGACTTATATTTGGTTTGACAGTTTAAACCGAAGACATTTCATTTCTATTGTTATAAACTAAACTTTTATTTGTTAACATACGTCATTTTTGCATTAAGACCTGCTTCACAGTTAATAATAATAAGACAAAACAAGTACCACTTTGTAATGTTGTCATTCTTCTCACAACACACACAAGCTGCTCTGACACTGCAGATACCAAGTGATTAAGTTATTTCCAGTAATTTGTCCCATTCATCCTGCAATCATGTTGTACAATTATATTGTTGTCATTGTCAAATTTTTGATTTCTGAATTCTCCAACATTCTTTGTTGTGGACAGATCAGGACTGTCCAGTACCCTCTTCTTCCTCAGTCATGTCTTTGTAACGTGTTCAGATTTCGCATTTACATAAACTGCATGGATGTCCCTGGAACAGATGTGGTCTTGAATACAGCAGATGTTGCTCCAAAGTCTTAGTTTACATTTTTGCATGAGTGTTGCCACAGAAGGGTAAATAGGCTTTGGACACTGATACAACCCCAGACAATCACAGAGTCTGTATTCTGAACTAGTTCCTGATAACAGACTGGATGATCCTTGTAGTCTTTGCTCAAGTACAAATGGAACTTTCATTCCAGTTGGGCTGGCGGTTTTATTCCAGATCTTTTATTGAAAGATCTGGTATACTGATTGGAAACTTAAATCTGAGTGTGATCTGTATATAAATTGACAAATTTATTAATTAATACAAGATGGCACTGAGTGTTTTTGTGTAGAAATAAGAAAAGACAGAGATCCTCAGATAGAGCCTTGTGGTACTCCTCTCTTGTACAAGCCATGTTTTCATGGTGATGGTCATATATATATATGTCAGTCATATATATATATATATATATATATGGTTACTGACTTATTGTTGTCACTTTATCTACTCAACATTGTTTTGACTTCTGACCTGTGAATAAGACCTCATGCGTTCTAGTCTTCAAGAGTTATACTGCCTTTTGTGCTGTTAACTGGACTAGAAGATGACTTCAAATGGTTCTGGCTCAGTCTGGAAGTTCAAACACCGTTGAAGGTTGCTAGCCAGGACAAACCAGAGGACACAGCAGCATCCTTCTCTTGCTCATTAGCCTTGCCGCTGGCACCTTCTGATCAAGTTACCTGGAATCCTTTTAGGACCCTGTCAAGTTTACTTACCAGACTGTTATCAACAGGTAGCTGCTTTGCTTAATTGCCTAGGCTATGGGCAGTTGAAGCAGTGGGCTAACCTTTGGGTACTGAGCTTAGGATCCTCTGTTCCAGCAGGCGTCTAGGTCTGGTTGTTGGATTAAGTGTTTGGTGGTGTCAGTTCCAGCCAACATGGCACAGCCAAGAAAGAGGAACAAAAGGCTTCAGGAGCATGCTACAGAAACCTCAGAAACATCACAGGGGCTTGTCCACTTCTTTTTATAAACTCTGTAACTACACTCCAGCCACATGTATATCTATTTTCCTTAATAGAAAAGCACAATGATCCAATTTGGGTCTATTTTGAAATTTTGCTGCACCTATTTCTATAGCTGAAGTAATTACACTCAGGGAGGAGGTAACTTTAAGTTCTTATGATGGTTTCTTTGATTAAAATGAAAATTCACTGTGGAAGTTGGCTCCTAAAGATGTTTCATTCTCCACTTATTTTATTATATATTTTCAATACTGAATATTGAACTAATGATGAGCAAGTTATTGCTTTTGTCTTCAGGTATCTGCCTGAGTGAATAATTTATCAGACCCCTTTATCATTTTACATTAATCATGCATACCCTGCCTTCAGTAGTTCTTCCTGTTTGACCTAGATCCAAACATAAAGTATTTTAAAATAGTAACTGCCCACTGAGTCCAACGTCATGATCCTCCAACAGGACATAATTATGTATACTGCATAAAGTAAGTGATAGTACCGGCGAGGGGATTCTTCTTAATCTTTCCATTCCCCCAGCAACATGAAAAAGGAGTATTACCAAAATATTGTTAAATAAGGGCACATTGCAGAGAAACAAATTAAAGAGAAATTTCACATAACACTGAGGAACAGACTTCACACATACGATGGTCTACCTCACAGGCGCTGCGGTTACACAAGTGGCTTAAATAATGAAATTACAACATTTTGTATCCTCTTCTTTTCCTTTCGGCTGCTCCCTTCAGGGGTCGCCACAGCAAGCCATCCATCTCCTTCTTACCCTATCGTCTGCATCCTCTTTTCTCAAACCAACCAACCTTATGTCCTCCTTCACTACATCCATATATCTCCTCTTTGGTCTTCCTCCTGCCTGGCAATTCCCACCTTAGCATAATAAATCTCAATAAATCTCCCAATAAATTCATCTGTACCTGTCCAAACCATCTCAATCTGGCCGCTCTGACTTAATTTTAAAAACATCTAACCTGTGCCGATCCTTTCCATCCTTGTAAAACCCTAAGATAACCTCAACATTTTAATTTCAGCTTCCTGTAACTGCTTCGTGTCCCTTCCTCAGTGTAAATGTCTCCAAACCATCTTACATTGCTGGTTTCACCACTGTCTTGTAGATCTTTCCTTTCATTCTTGCTGGTACTCTTTTGTCACACATACTCCTGACTCTTTTCTCCACCCGTTCAAACCTGCTTGCACACATTTCTTGACCTGTTTTCCATACTCTCTATTGCTCTGGACTGTTGACCCCAATTACTTAAAACCCTCCAGCTTCTTTATCGCTGCTCCCTGTAGCGTCACTGTTCCACTTGGTTTCCTCTCATTCTCACACATGTACTCTGTCTTGGTGCTGCTAACCTTCATCCCTCTTCTTTCCAGTGCATACCTCCACCTCTAGATGTTCCTCCACCTGCTCCCTGCTCTCACACACATCATCTGCAAACATCATAGTCCATGGAGATTCTTGTATGACTTCATCAGTCTGTCTGTCCATCACTATAGCAAACAAGAAGGACCTCATGGCCGATCCCTGATGCAGTCCCACCTCCTCGTTGAACTCCTCCTCGCTCTCTAAGATCTTGTTGGACAATGGAGTAAAAAACTCTACTGCTAGCACTCCCAGACCCTACCATACCTCCACAGGTATACCTCTGCTTTGTCTTTGTCCTCTTCATCTTCTTCCCCACCAGGGTCATCCTACACACCACCATTCTCTGGACATACTCCCTTTCTACTCTTTATCCTCTCCAATGCCCTCTTAACCTTACCTTTACTAACCTTTGGTACTTTGTGGTCCACAACGGTCACCTCTTCTATTCTTTGTTCTCTTGCATTTTCCTCATTCATCAACTCTTCAAAGTTCTCTTTCCATCTTGCTGTCACACTTCTGGTTCCTGTCAGTACATTTCCCTCTTTATCCTTCACCACCCTGACCTGCTGCACATCCTTCCCATCTCTGTCTCTCTGCTTCTCCAACCTGGAAAGGTCAGTGTCTCCCTCCTTACTGTCCAACCTATCATAGGGCCTCAACTGATTTGATATGGAAATCAGATTTGGGACCTCATTGTTGTTTATTTGGCGTAGGTTTTATGTCGGACATCTTTCCTGTAACAACCCTTTGCCTTTATCTGGACTTGTGACTAGCACAAGGAAGACACTGTTGCCTTTGATACAGTTCACCACATCATACTGCTATCTACACTCCGAAGCTTGGGTACCTCAGTATCAGTGCATCCATAGTTCTGTTCTGACCAGGCGTTTCTTTAAAATGTCATTGTAGAGTAAAACACCTTTGTTACATCACCCTAAGGCTTGGTACTTGGGCACCTTCTCTTTGCAATATACAGCACCTCTCTGGGCCAGATTATTCATTCAGAAAGGTTCTTCCATCACTGCTATGCAGATGATCCATAACTCTACATAAAAGTATCTGCTCAATGTAATGCAATGTAATCTATGAGGAAAATCGTCTTGGCAGACCTTTCCATCCATCTGTCCGTCCATCCGTCATCTACACATGTTGATTCGTGTTCAGGGTCATTCCAGGAGGGACTGCTGGAGTCCATCCAGGTCACAGGTCACCAGTCCACCTCAGTGCTGCCTCCAGAACAGGCACACCTTTTTGTCAGTTACCACAGGCAACCAGTTTTAGCATAGCTAGGCTCATTAGTATGATCAGATACTGCTATTAAAACAACACAAAAACTCACACTGTAACAATAGCTGAAGCAAGGATTGCTGGAGGTCTGTCAGCTGTGGTTTAACCCTTTGAGGTTGGCTTGGAGGATCCAAAGGTGAAGGCAGTTTGGTTGCCAGTCATTGTACCCATCCAGAAGTTGGTTTGGTTGCCTGCTCAGCTGTAGGATATAGACAAAGATGACTGCTGCAGGCTGATCTGGGCGAGCCCATTTCTCCCCCATACCCTCCCAGAGCAACCCATACCTGGTTGCAGTGATTTGTTGGTACAAATAAATCCACAACAAATTAAAGACGAGCAGAAAAATATGGATCTTTAATGCATTATTTATTCACCAGGATCATTACACACAATGCAAAAACAGTCACACAAGAATACCTCTGTCCTGACTGTCCTCAGACAAGTAGGTTGGAGCAACAATGTGTCCTGGCTGACTGTTTTCCAGGTCCTGTGAACCTTCGGGCAGCATTAAAGCACTAAACCTTTGGGTTAGTTGCTTTTCAGGTCTGAGACAAGGAAACATGCTAAAGTGATCTGTCAAGATGCTTCTTGTGTAAATACCTAAAAATGCAAAAACAAAAAAAACAACAACTTATGGACGCTACTGTTATTTCCTACTCTAATCATGTTAATGAGTAATTCTCGTGGTCTCTTTTCAACTTCATTTCCTGCTTTTTACACATGAATAGACTTTAATGATATCAGTTGGCAGGCTGTCTGATATATTTGACTGACTAATTTCAGACATGTGCGTCGATGTACAGAGTATCTAATGATATGAGTCTTTGGTTTTAGAATTGTGACTGTTGTGTTTTTCTGCTAACAGCTCTTGGCAGCTTTCTTAAATCACAATACCATGTCACAGATTTAATTCCATATAAAGGAATTTCAGAATGTGCTTTCATTTCTGTTAGTCTCTCGAACATGAAGAGTAATTTTATGTCAGTGATTATGGTCATGTAGCTGTACTGGCTCTGCAGGTTAATGCTGAAGTTGTAGCATACATTTTTAAATGTGCATGAGCTGAACCTGCCCTTGTTGTGACCAAACGTCAAGATTACGTCCGGGTGAAGCCATTGCGGAAGTAAGGAAAGTTGCAGCATCTCTACTGTCCTCTAGGGTCTGGCTCCAGACCTGTGGTAACTACTGAAAACTGGTTCCAGCAGTCACTTAATCTCTATTGATCTCAATGATAAAATGCAATGTGTATCATACATACATCATGTGCACGATGTCCATACTCACAAGAATGGTAATGAAAAAAACAAAAAGAGACTTTTTAAGGTAACTCATTAACATAAAACCATAAATGTTTCAATGTATTTTATGTATATGTCATTTTTAAGTAATTGATATATATCAATACTGCCCTATTTAAGGATCAATAAAATATGGGTAGACTGTCAAGAGGTTGGTGAAGGATAAACACTCTTACTCGCCCATGCGCACACACAAACATGCACACACAAAAATCCCTCTGTTGCATGATTAAAACCAATCAATCAATCAATCAATCAATCAATCAATCAATCAATCAATCAATCAATCAATCAATCAATCAATCAATCAATCAATCAATCAATCAATCAATCAATCAATTAATCAATCAATTAATCAATTAATCAATCAATCAATCAATCAACCAATTAACCAATAAATCAATCGATCGATCAATCAATCAATTAATCAATCAATCAAAACTTTATTCAGTATGTGCTTTAACAAGCCAAGAGGCAACCAAATAGATGTACAGGTGAATAAACAAATTATAATAATAAGAAGAATAAACAAATTAATCCATAAGATACAAATAAAAGCAACATCTCTAAAATAAACAAAAGACAATGCAAGGACTACAAATCCACGTTTTCTGTTCAGCGCTGTAGCCAGGCTAAAAAAAAACTTGGTATTAACCATTGATATATATGCAGACAAAGGGGGCAAAGGGAAGGCAAAGACTTAAATCCCTCAATTTGTTTCATAACTGATTTTATTTTATTATTATTATTATTTATTATGTTCTGCGTCATGTGCTAGGTTAAAGTAAAAGAGGCTAAAATTATAACAGGACTGACATCCTCAGAGCTTTTGATCCTTGTGTCTCCTTAACAAATATGTCAGCGTTTAAGAAGCTGAGTTTCTGTGTTTCTGTTATTGTTTGTCTGCACTGTGATGGTGACGATGAATAAGAAGAGACGATTCCTGGGAATGGCTGGAAGTCCTCGCTTGCCTTCAGCATGCCCAATCAGGACCAAGTCAACACCAATCCCCGTCCAGCTGTTTTTTGGGGCCATGGTGAAGTACCATAGCCAAAGAAAGAACTTGTTTTAGGCTCATAGAAAAGGGGGCTTAACGATGAGAAGAAGAGAAAGGATTTTAAAGAAAAAAATAGTCCAGTCAGGTGACAAGGGAGCAGAAGAGGTGGGAGATAGATTCTTTTTAAAAATGTGCTTTTTGGAATCTGTGGAGTAGGGTGAAGGGATAGCATTTATGTTAGGACATAGACATGAAAGAGTGAGCAGACCTTTGTGTGAAGAGTACCCTGATTGGTCAAAATAATGACCTCAAACTCTCTTTAATTGTTGACCTCGTTGCGCAGCGGCAGCTGAAGGCAGCTGAAGTATGCCTGTCCCTGTCTGAGCAGATCTTGTATACCTCCCACATCAATAAAACCATCATTTAAGCCTGATGAATATTCATGAGATGGGAATGTGTAGAAGAAAAACACAGGATTCCAGGGGACTCAAATCTCTTTCTGTCTTGTTTTAAGAAAAAGAAAATTCCCCTTCAAGCTTATATTGTAATTCTGTTGTTTTCCTCAGCTCAGCGTTGTGTCCTGTCTTCTGTTGAATTCCCATAGGTAGATGGCGCACTGTAAGGCCACTAAAGCCCACTAAAGCCCACTGAAGCCTGCTGAAGCCTGCTGAAGCCTGCTGAAGCCTGCTGAAGCCTGCTGAAGCCTGCTGAAGCCTGCTGAAGCCTAATCTGTTATTGCAACATCAGCTGCTAAAAGATTACAACAATAAACACAATCTTTCAGCAGTTGTTTCATCTCTGAAAACTTGAATCGTCTTTACATTGTTCAAACTGCTTTGTGAGAAAGCAACAGCTCAGTTCTGAATTATTTTATGTTTTAAATCATTGCACTATAAAAACTAGGGAAGATGTTGAGTTCTGGCACGTGGAAGACACGGATGTATCTGGTCACACCTATCACTCTTGTGGAACTGAGCACAATTGATTGCAAAGACACAAAGTGTCACACAAAGTGAAAGAAATTTTGAATAAATATTTTGTATTTATTGGATCCCAAATGTTATGACAGTTATACCATTTATAATCTAAAGAGAATCAGCCCTCTCCAATCAGACTCAATTGATCCTCGCGTTAAAGTATCCAACTTTACAGCAGAAATGAACATTTTTACAGTCTGGAAGGAAAATGGATTTGGTCTTTAAAAACCTTCAGAAGGGAAGTTTTATGTATGTGGTCAGCAAAAAGTACACTATATACATGCATCGCAGTCTATGGTGTCAAAAACGTATTTGTCATCGTTTTAGTTACCTTTGACGAATTTGACATCTGAGCTGAGAATAAGAAGATATTAACCAACGAGAACTTTTGAGGACTTCTGCAGGGCGGGTCAGGGACCTCAGCCCTGAAGGCTGCTGGGTGGGTGGTGTTGAGTGGTAATTATGTTTTCTGACAGTAAGAAGGGTCCTCGTTCAGTCTTGCCTGGGTCTTCAGTGTGGCGCTTTTGTGTTCTCCGTAAGTTTGCATGGGTTTTGCAGTTTCTTCCCAGGTTGGTATGAAGTATCGGTTGTTCAGCATTGTTGCAAAATGTCCTTCATAAAGACACAAACAACTTCTATAGGTTACATATGACGCTCTGCTCTATGAAACTGTATGCCTTAGTTTCCTGCTTGAAAGTTGCAAACTACATTTTATGAGGTCAATTAATTCTAAGTACTATGTCATCTTTACGAAATGTGCAAACAATTATGACATAATTAGTGTTGAAAACTGCTATCACCACCCGTCTGTTGGTCTCCACCAGACTTCACTTTGAAACTGATGTGACACGTCTGTGCACGTCATACTTTATCAACAGAGAAAAACAAATAAGCAGGCAAAAATAATTATAGTACAACAAAATTATCATTTATGTCAGGAACTGCAAATAAAACTGTCAACTGATGAACTTTTTCATGATATTATAGCAGTTCAGAGGAGGAAACAGAAAACATCCAAACATGGCAACAGAGTAAATGGAACACAGTGTAAGTTGAGGAGAAGAAGCCACAGAAGGTCCACAGAGCAGCTCCATAATCCCACCGATAGTAATACGAGTGTTAAACAACATTTATATACAACGTATTACCACATCCATGTGTTCAGTTTGAGGGTGGGGCTGCGGTGTCACTTACAGAACGTTTCTGTTACATAGAGTTGTAAAGTATACAGATACATTCTGATCATCACATATTAGTGACACAGCTGTAGTACCAACCACAGGTTTAAGGGGTCTGCAGAGGATGATGGGTGACATACAAGACCGACTTAGAGGGCCTAAACTGCCAGAGCTCATTGTCGTCCCGGTCCGGCCCTGAAACCAGCAGACCTCCGTGACCCCGAAGAAGCAGCTATAAATATTGGCTGGATTGGGGTCGGTCATGTGACCTCCCAGATGCCCCATACTAACAACATGCAAAATCAAAGGTGATATTTCCCAATTTGGGATCATTTATTGTGATTGTATTACTGTTTAATGCTCTGTAATGACTTGGAGCAAAAACAGCACTACAGGAAAGCCGAGAAATAGGAATAACATTTGTGCAAACACACAAAGGCAGTAAAAGGCAGTAAAAGGCAGATGAAACAGACAGACAGTGACACCACACTGATCTTTATTATTGATTCCATGAGAATTCCTCCTCGGGATCAGCCAAAAACACAAGAACAGCAAAATATTATCAGTGGGGATTAATTCACTTTTTACAACACAGTCACACGTGCACACTCGCACAAACACCACACATTATCACCTCATTATGAAAGAAATAGAAAAAGGAGCAGAGATAAGCAAGCACACATACTTAATCAGCCACACTTCCATGCAGCTGACGCCCAGTCACTCACACATGCTGACCGCTGCCTTCAATGACGATGGCGGAGGCACGGAGGAACGGAGGAACGGAGGCACGGAGAAACGCTCCTGGAGTCCCTGCAGACGTTCCTGCAAAGAGGAGCACATGAAACACTGAGCGCTGTATGGAAGTCTACGGAGGTTTGGTTGAGGAACATGGATTCTGCTCATTTCGTGTTATACTGAACCAGAAAAACTGCCTCTATTAGTTTAAAACAGCCCACAGGAACATGTGAAATTTGCAATCTAAATTGAGTAGCAACTTAACGGACATATACACTTATTTAAGGTTTGCTGTGTCCTTTTTACAGCTCATAAATGGTGCATATTTTGCACAAAATGAAAATAAAATCTTTTGTAATCATGAAACATTACTTTTTACACAATTTCATATGATAGTATAAGTGCATATAGGTAAAAAGATAATATGATCATGTTTGTGCCACTTATTTATCTTATTTTTGTTTTTTTTTTGTTTTTTTACTGTATTTTTGTTGTTCACATAAGCAGCTAGTTTAGTAATTATTCTTGAAGTTGAATACAAAGGTAACTCAGCCAGGTAGTCGGGTTGACTCTGATTCATAACTGCATGTTCCTGTTTTCCTGTTTTATTTATAATGACTCAACCTGCAAAATGTGAACCAGACACAAAAAAATACGGATTTATATCTCCTCATGTCTTTTTGAGCCAACTGTGTTAGATTAGCGGCACAGGAGACCCAAGGGGCTGGATCCAGAACTCTTCTACCGACCACTAGGATCTGGATCCCACAGTGAGTGAATCTCCATCCACTTCCATGTTCAACTTTACCGCAGAAATAAACATATTTACAGTCTGGTACAAAATCAGTTTTGGTCTCCATAGTTAGAGTTCACATCCAGGCAACTGTACTGGGGAAGTTTTGTTTTGGGTTTTTTTTTACCACATCAGGTAAAATAATATGACGCCAAAAACTGATGCACAGTTTTCTGGGTGACATATGCAGGCATGGAATTAACAGATCTGTGCTGCGCGTTTTCAGTGAACTTAACATCTGAGATGTGGATAAAGATCTAACAGAAGAAGATCATTCCTTTTTTAAAGATAATGTGCCTCATTATGCTTTTAGTTGTACTAACGCAGCCCCCCAACCCCCCAACCCCCCAACCCTTCCAGGTTAGTCATGCTGAGAAATCAGCTGGCCTGTAGTCATGGGCAGTTGGGCTGAACATTTTGTTGCTACGGCCACCTGCTCCAGAAGAGCTGCCTTCACCCCGGCACCATTACTAGCCTGGAAGGGTCTGGGTTGTGTTTTTCAGTCCAGATGACGGTGCTGCTGGATTTTGTGTCTGAGCTTACTGGCTGGGTCAAGGCAATGCCAGCGATAGATGAGCCCATGGCAGGGCTTCGTCAGGGCTCCAGCAGTCCTCCTTTGGGCTCCGGCTGTCCTTGTTTGGGCTCCGGCTGTCCTTGTTTGGGCTCCAGCAGTCCTCCTTTGGGCTCCGGCTGTCCTTGTTTGGGCTCCGGCAGTCCTCGTTTGGGCTCTGGCAGTTCTCGTTTGGGCTCTGGCAGTCCTCGTTTGGGCTCCGGCAGTCCTCGTTTGGGCTCTGGCAGTTCTCGTTTGGGCTCCAGCAGTCCTCGTTTGGGCTCCAGCAGTCCTCCTTTGGACTCCGGCAGTCCTCGTTTGGACTCCGGAAGTCCTCGTTTGGGCTCCGGCAGTCCTCGTTTGGGATCCGGGAGTCCTCGTTTGGGATCCGGGAGTCCTCCTTTGGGCTCCGACTGTCCTCGTTTGGGATCCGGCAGTCCTCGTTTGGGATCCGGGAGTCCTCCTTTGGGCTCCGACTGTCCTCGTTTGGGCTCCGGCAGTCCTCCTTTGGGCTCCGGCAGTCCTCGTTTGGACTCCGGCAGTCCTCGTTTGGGCTCCGGCAGTCCTCGTTTGGGATCCGGCAGTCCTCGTTTGGGCTCCGGCAGTCCTCGTTTGGGATCCGGGAGTCCTCGTTTGGGCTCCGGCTGTCCTCGTTTGGGCTCCGGCAGTCCTCCTTTGGGCTCCGGCAGTCCTCGTTTGGGCTCCGGCTGTCCTCGTTTGGGATCCGGCAGTTCTCGTTTGGGCTCCGGCTGTCCTTGTTTGGGCTCCGGCAGTCCTCGTTTGGGCTCTGGCAGTTCTCGTTTGGGCTCTGGCAGTCCTCGTTTGGGCTCCGGCAGTCCTCGTTTGGGCTCTGGCAGTTCTCGTTTGGGCTCCAGCAGTCCTCGTTTGGGCTCCAGCAGTCCTCCTTTGGGCTCCGGCAGTCCTCCTTTGGACTCCGGCAGTCCTCGTTTGGACTCCGGCAGTCCTCGTTTGGGCTCCGGCAGTCCTCGTTTGGGATCCGGGAGTCCTCCTTTGGGCTCCGACTGTCCTCGTTTGGGATCCGGCAGTCCTCGTTTGGGATCCGGGAGTCCTCCTTTGGGCTCCGACTGTCCTCGTTTGGGATCCGGCAGTCCTCGTTTGGGCTCCGGCAGTCCTCCTTTGGGCTCCGGCAGTCCTCGTTTGGACTCCGGCAGTCCTCGTTTGGGCTCCGGCAGTCCTCGTTTGGGATCCGGCAGTCCTCGTTTGGGCTCCGGCAGTCCTCGTTTGGGATCCGGGAGTCCTCGTTTGGGCTCCGGCTGTCCTCGTTTGGGCTCCGGCAGTCCTCCTTTGGGCTCCGGCAGTCCTCGTTTGGGCTCCGGCAGTCCTCGTTTCAGATGCTGCAGTAGAAACAACACCTGAAACAAGGGCAGATTCAGAATGTAAGGTAATGTTTCTGGTGGCTGGGATATGGTGGGTATGCTCCAACCAGATCAAGTCCATTTTAAAGGTTCCATATTCTTCAGTACTGATCCCTCTTCACACTGATAAGCACCACAGCCGTCATTTTACTGCGATCACAGCTGAAACTCTTAACGTCTCTTAGATCGCGCAGCCCAAATCCTCTATAGTCTGTCCTCCCCCTTCCTCTGCTGTTTTTGGCTATTTTCCAAAACCAATCAGACATGTTACTGCCAGTCACGTTGCCACAGCAACAGAGACAATTCAAGGATGTTTCTTTTTTCAACAGAATCTGGTCTAAGGCAGGTGGGGCTGACCAGTAGGGATAGCTGCATGGACCGGATTGATCAGTGATTGGAGTCTAGAGGAACAATCTGCTGCTAGAGTTCATGATTGTGGAAGCAGAAAGTAAACCCAAAAGATTACGTCAAATCTTCTCTTTGATTCAGTGCCTTGTCCCGAACAAGCATAAACTGGCAGAGTAAGAATCGTCTGTGTGACGATGGCAGTAACTGTGATAATTGTCCCAATTACCATCTGACAGCATCATCAGCTGGTTTGAGTATGTAACTACGGTTATAGTCCAGGCTATTATTGGTCAGTGAGAAGTCTTTTTTTTTTTTTGTTTTCTATACTTGTTCTCTTTTCTCTGATCCAGCTGGTCTTTCTTGGAACTTGGAAAAGCGTGAGCCACATTTCATGGTACGCCTCTTCAAGGCCAGGAACAGGACCCCTGGCCTTCCTGCAGTGGATCCAAAGGAAGTGGTGTTCCCACAATGTAGCTCGTTTTTGCCTCTTCGGTTATCAGGTGAAATAGCTGGTTGGCTTGTTGAATTTCCAGAAGTTTTGTGTTTCATCTGCCACATGAACTTAAATTTGCCTTGAGAAACCACAGAAGCAGTGAAATGCCCCGGACAACGTAAAGTTTGCCACATGGTTGTAGAGGAATTTTGGTCCCATTATCTTTCCATCATTGCTTCAGGTCATTGAGGTTTTGGACATTCGCTTCTACAAAGGCCTCTAATCATCTCACCGCAGCATTTCTTTGTCAATGGCTGCTTCTCCAAGCACCTTTGCACACAGTTGGTTGGCTGCGACTAAGCAGAGCAACGAACAAGGTGATGTGTTCAGAGAGGTGGAAACAATTCAGCGGGGGAACGAGTAATGTGGAAGATAACATTAGTCTCCAGCCTCTGAGCAAAGCAGCAAAGACATCTACCTAACAAAGGAAATAACGAAATAACAAAGGTTACACTTTCAAAGAAAACGTCTTAATCTTTAACTGCTGATCCCAAAGCTGATTCAAGCAGCTGTTAATCCTCAGATGTTGCCTTCTACACTGTTTCCATCCAGATTACATTGCTGCTCTGTCATTGTCTTAAACCCAACCAGAGACTCTCTACAAGGACAGACTGATTTGATTGGCTGCCCGTGACTTTTAAGCATACTTAATGAGCTCCAAGGGTTGGTATCTAGATCTACCTGCTAAGCAGATATACATTTGCTACATCAAGATTTCTAGAAGATTTGCTGCTGTGTTTGGGACCATTTCCTGTCCCAGGAACCCAGGTTAAGCCAATCGTTAGCAGCCAGAAAATGTCCTCACGTGTGTCTCTAGAAGACTCTGGTCTTCAGATGAGTTAATGGTCCACTCAATGGCCGATATGTGCCGGGTCTAGACCATCATCCCTCCACCACCCTGCTTGACAGTGGGTTTGAGGTGTTTTTGCTGAAACTCCACTTTGGTCCCAACTGTCCATAGTACATTGTTCCAGAAGTCTGTTGGTTTGTTAAGATCCAGTTTTGTGAACCTCAGTTGTGTGTCTATGTTCTTGTTAGACAGAAGATGTGGAAATTTCCAAAATAATGGTTCAGTTCTCTTCTAGCTCCACTGCCATGAACTTTAACCTTTAACATGCTCAGTGAGGCATGCAGGCTCTGAGAGGAAGCCACTGGGTTTACTAAATAATGTTTGTTTTTTTGTGCATTGTATGGTCTGCCATGGAAGTAGATTTGCTGAGACATCCACTACTGGAAAGATAAACAACTGTCTTCTTTTTGATTCTTTTTTTAACCTGTAAATAATCTTTCTCACCCCGAATGGATAAAAGCTGAAAGTGTACACTGACCTCATAATAGTTTAGAAATAGTTTTATAACCCTTTTAACATGAATGGACAGCAACAATTGCTTCTCTTAGACCACTGGTGATGTCTTTCCTTCTTGGCATTGTGTTAAACCCATATCTGAATGCTCCAGACCAGCAAGAACATCTGATGATATTCAGTTCATCTAGGACTGGGTATTAGTACTGCATGGCTAACATGCCCTCTTAAATCCTATGAAAGAAATAAGGGGGTACTTAGGAATACCCATATTATTATTATTATTATTATTATTATTATTATTATTATTATTATTATTATTATTATTATTATTATTATTATTATTATTATTATTATTATTATTATTGTTGTTATTATTATTATTATTATTATTATTATTATTATTATTATTATTGTTGTTGTTGTTGTTGTTGTTGTTGTTGTTATTGTCATTATTATTATTAGTAGTAGTATTGTTGTTGTTGTTGCTGTTGTTATTATTATTATTATTATTATTATTACTACTACTACTAGTAGTATAAATTATGACTCTGTACATTTTTTCCACACACACACACAGAACACAGGAACTATTTATTTCATTACATATATGTATTAATATATTTAATAGAATATATTTAATTATATATATTTTATTGTTTATGAAGGAATTATTTTGCAATTATATTGACCCACGGCGGTGTGAAAAAAAAGGGTTTCAGTAAAACACGAAACTGAACAAAAGCTCAATCATGTAATTCGCTTCTTTCGATTTATGTTTCTTTGGAAAATGTCACCGTAAAATGTAGAAAAGTGGCAAAAATTAAAAAAGAAAAAAAAAAGGTTTTACTGGTGCAAACGCCATCAGTTTAGTTTAAAAGTCTATTTCAGAGGGAGCTTTGGTTTGTGTCTCCAACACGTCAGTTTGGTCAGCGGGGGAGGGGTGGAGGGTGTGAAGCAGGACAAGAAGCGACTATTGCGGATTTTTTAGTTATTTAGACCCGTTTGCTGACATAACCTTTGTCTCTTTACAGAGAAAAGAAGGGTTTTCATTTTTAAAAATACAGTAATTGTCATGTTAAACCAAGCTGTTTTTTACTGTGCTTCCAGCTGTAGTAATGACATTTAAATATTCAATGTATGAATTTTAGCTTTACCAAATGTCTTTATTCACGTCAGCCCAAAAACAGAAATAACTGATAATGAGGATCTTCATGAACATTAGTCGATGCAATTCCGTATTAATAGCACATGTTTTAAAGTGAAAGTATTGTGTACAAATGTCTAGTCGCCAAACCTAAATGATAATGCAACGCATAAATGAATATTTCACAAAATGAAACGGGAACGCTTTCATTTGCAATAAAGGTTAAATGAAATAAGGAGGCCTTACAGCTCAGATGTCTCCGTCTGCAGTCCTGCAGAAAGGAGGGCTCACAAGACTCAAACACGCCGCGCGATTCTTTCTTTCTTTCTTTCTTTCTTTCTTTCTTTCTTTCTTTCTTTCTTTCTTTCTTTCTTTCTTTCTTTCTTTCTTTCTTTCTTTCTTTCTTTCTTTCTTTCTTTCTTTCTTTCTTTCTGTCTTTCTGTCTTTCTGTCTTTCTCTTATTAAACTCATTCACGTTTAAAGGCGCAACAATAGGCCATTTTCAGTTTAACTATTGATATGTGTAAAAAAAATGAATCAAATAAAAAAATGTTAACGCTTATTATTTGCATTAAACATTTCTTTCAAGCTGGCCTGAATTTCCCGAGGTTCTGGAGAGGTTTCATGAGCACTAAAAGTCTCCTGGAAGTCTTCGGCTGAGTGTAGAGACCAGAAGACACTGTAGTAGGTTGTCTGGGCCTGGGGGTGTCATCGCGGCTCCCGGGGTCTTTATTACCTCCATGAGAAGGACGGAAACCCCAATAAAAGCTACAAACACAAAAGACAGCAGAAGATGACAGAATGGCGGCCTGGTTTGGCCCCACAGCGCTGCACTCAGGACTTTCTTTTCAGTTAATTTTTAACTGTGGATATTTCCAGAGAGGAAACGTCAAATCCGCTCTGCTCAGCAGACGTTTGACCGCTTCTGCGGGTCACAAGAAGGTCACAGAACATCTAGCGTTTTTTTTAGTTTTGTTTTTTTGTTTTGTTTTTTGTCTAAATTTAAACGGCCTATATGTGGAGGAAACTGACCACCAAGACCAGCGGCCTTTGTGTTCCTGTCAAAAATAGCACTTTAGAGCAAGAGTTTACAAAACCAGACTCAGGTCCTGAATTTCCAAATGCTGCTTCGTTTTTCAGGCAAACGAAACAAGGACATAATAAATAATAGATGGAGTGGAACCCTACAAAACCGAACACACCGGCAGATGTGTCCTTTATCCCTGTCAGAGACTGAAACAGAAACGAACTCGTCCATTCTGTCATTTCCTGGAGCCTCTTTAGACTTAACTCCGTTACCTGGCACGTATAACACATTCTTAAAATACATTATAAAGGCAGGGCATATTAGAATAAATTAAATCAGACGTTCGACTTATTTGGGACCTATAGGAAATGAGACTGTGTATAATTTGAAATTCGGAGGGTTTTGTGGTTAGTTCGGTTCCAAGATGACAAAAAATAAATTGGCAATTCAACAACAATTACAAAAATAAAACAATAAATTAATTTGTTTTAAAAAGTTAAGAATAAACAGAAGATGCTAGTCTCTTTGAGTCAATTTCTTTCAAAATTCTTTCCCATTTTACATCTGCGCGGTTTGAACAGTAGAAATGAAAGGTTTATGGATAACGTTGATAAAGAAAATGACCCACATTTTTCCAGGTTTCTCATTAGTTGGCAGTGGCAGAACTTTAAAATGGAGACGTTTGCCGCATTGCGAACCTGTTTTACGCACTTGGTGTCAGCTGCGCCAAAGCGCTGCAGACGGGACAGAGCTCAGGGTCACTCTGAATTTCAGACTCATCCAGGCTGCTTAACAAATAACAAAAAACGAATCAGGCGGTTTACTGAAACAAATGTCCGTGAGCCTTTTATCAGCGAGTTGACTCCGGCCGTGATTTGAGGAACGCGGCCGTAGACGCCTCGCTCTCATCCACTAAGAAAAGATGACATCTCTTTTATGAAATGGGACATTTTTGTGATCCTTGAGACGCCACTGAGCTCCAGTCACATCACAGCTGTGCGACAGCAGCAGTGAGGAAAATGTTCCACAAACTGCATTGTTTGGATGCATTGAGGGCAGACTTTATGATCCGTTCACGTGTTCGTCTGAACAGCAACAAACTGCTCAAACACAAACTGTTTTCAGCGCAGCTTGTTGATTCTGCGCCGCTGCTCGTGTGATGTCATCGAAAGGTTAAATCTAATATTCACTCTTGTTTCACTACTGTCCTTTTGGCCTGTAATGATAAAATATAAGGAGGAATCTGTGACGAGCCTCAGTCATAACCGTGCGAGTGTTATCAGCAGAGAAGGAGCAGAAGAGGAGAGGAATGTACCTTTGTTTTCTTTGTTTTGGTGCTTTGAGCTTCAGTTTCACAGGGGCAGAGGAGGAGGAGAACATGGCGGCGCACTGCAGCTCCTCTCAGCTCTCCGTGAAGAAATGCAATAAATTCCTTGTTGTTTTATGAAAATTTACAACTTTGTGATACAAGTTTATGAGTGGTCGCGCGTGGGGATTGGACGACGGGCTGGTCATGTGGACGCGCCTAACGTGAACATGAACTTTTTATGATTTCCCCAGCGGGTATATTGGCGCTGCGCTGCTCTCCGGCCCGAGCAGCCGCCTCTCCACCCCGCACTGCACGCGCAAGGCTGACGGCGCTGGGCGATTCTTCCGCAGAGAAACGCACGCCTGATCCAAACGAGATTGTCTCTGAATGAGCGCGGACACCAGCGGGTTCACAAACCCACCTTCATCCTCCTCCGTATGTGCCTCCCCGGAGCGGCTCCTGCGGGTCGGAGCCGCAGTCTGCGCCAAACCGGCGGACGGGGATGCGGACGGCGGTGCTGCAGAGGCGCGGAGGGGCCCGCGGGGGTCCCTTGAGGGAACGTACGCGGAGACTACGTCTTTTATTTTAATTTTAGTTTCATTTTCACCTGGAAGGCGAAGGATGGAGATGGAGCCCAGGTCTCCCCTGGTACCGTCTATCCACCCCGAAGGTGTGTTCGACTTCACGGACAACCCACAGACGGTAAGAACCGTCAACGCGGGTTTCTGCTTCCGCGTGATCGCCGTTAAAGGAGCAGGAAGCAGGAAGAGTTGAGTGTGATTTTGTGAATTCGTGGATGAGGTGCTGCTCGCGCATTTAAGCTCAGAGTCAGTGATTAATCAGCACACCACTGATCTTTCGAGCAAAGGATTGCATTTTGTTCACTTCTTGGTAGCCTGATCATGCAGGAGAGTGTATGTTTCGGTTAATGCCTGACTGTTTGAAATGTGGAGGGTTAATGCGGCTCTTCTGATCAGGAACGTGAAGGTCGGTGGTCGTGGTCACGTGACTGCGGAAGCTTTGATGTTGTGTTTGACAGGTCACATCTGTCTGTCTGCGTGTGAGTGTGTGTGTGTGTGTGTGTCCAGCTGCGTGTCGGCTCTTTGTTTCACTCCCAGAACCTCAGAGAGCTGTGTCCTGGTTCTTCCAGCTGATTGGCATCCTGTCCCTGCGTGTGCATGTGGACGCAGGAATGCCGCTGTCTGTCCGCCCGTCCTGTCCTCGTTTATGACTCTCTTCCCCCTCTCACTTCCTCCCTGCATGGGGGTTGGGGGGTGTTTTCAGCAGTTTCTGGTCAGAAACCCACCGACACCCCACGACTGCACCCCACCCAGGCCCACACACACATCTGCAGATCCGAAGGTCTGTTTGCCTTTCATTCAGAGATGAAACACTGAGACTGTCAGGGCTTCTGTCACCACACGCGAAGGTCGGTTTTCTCTCAGATGTCACAATTCCTCACATTCGTCTGAACTGCTTAAAGATGAACATGTTTACACTAATATGTGACAAACAATGCAGAGGAATCTTTGGTATTGAAATAGAGTTTTCTGGATAAGACTACAGTCCAACATGGGAGAGACAAGAATGACGTCAGACTTTCTATGTTTGCGGGTTTTTATTCATATTTTACATCAGCAAAGACAACAGCACTCACAGACATTCAAAAAACATAGATTTAGGATTACTGCATTTTTTTATTTGTTGGTGACATAAAACGGAACACTGATGGCAGCGATTGTGACCACATATCCCAAAGACGCCAAACTGTTTCCACCTGACCACTTAAATGAGCTGAAAATTCTTCACCAGACTATATTCACCTGACTTGTATTTTAAATTAAGTCAAAATCAGGGCAGACCAGAAAAATGTATTTAAAATAATATTACTACTTTAATTCAGTTTAATTCATTTGTGTGTATATATATATATATATATATATATAATATATATATATATATATATATATATATATATATATATATATATATATATATATATATATATATATATATATATATATATATATATATATATACTTCTCCTAAATTTATTTATTTATATGAACTACGTTTATCGACTTATTTAGTTTCGCATCTTTTTATGTTTTTTCAACATCTTCACTTATCTCAATCCATATTTTGTTTCTAATTTTAGGTTTATTTTAATATTTTTAAATGTTATCAGAGTGGTATTTGGTAATTATTCATTTATTTTATTTGAAATATTATCTTTTTATTTATTTTGTATTTGGTCATTATTTTCATTTCAGAATACTTAATTTTCTTTTCTTTTTTTAACTGTTAATTAATGATCCTATTGATTAACATCAGTATTTTATTTACCAATTTATGTTTTTTGTTTTCAGTTTATTTTATTTTATTTGCTCAACCTATTGAATTTACGTTGGACTTTTTTCTTAGCTTTTCTTTAATTTTAATTGTCTGTTTGCGAATCTAAGCTCTTTAATCTTCTTACTGTTTCTACAACGTGAAAGATCATTATTGCTCTTTTTGTATCTCTTTTAGGATATGCTTATATATATATATATATATATATATATATATATATATATATATATATATATATATATATATATATATATATATATATATATATATATATATATATCATGATCCGAGATTTCTCCTTGGAGTTGTATATCTCAGATGTCAGATCTCTTTTCACGGATAATCCATCTATAAATACGATTTTCATTTCCTTCAATGATTTACTCACAGAATAGGCCAAATATCGATTCGTGCCTTATGCTAACTCAGCGGCGTAGAAGCACGTTTAAATTTAAAAAAAAAGTATTTTTATTCTGCTGCAGGCTGAACATCCGCCCAACCAAAACGCTCTGGCGCCATCTAGCGCCGCGCTCACAGCAGCAGACAGGCGCGCGACTTCTCGTTGATGACGTCATGCTAGTAAAGCGGAAGGATCTGAGCGCGTGCATGTACTCATAAGCGTGCGAAGCCTGTTTTTGCTCAGCTTTGTGTGACGTAGGCGGGAGCAGCGGGTTCGTGGCTTTGTTAGTATTGCTTTTCCTCCGTGCACGTCCTGCCACTGTTGGACCTTCTGAAAAACCGAGCCTGCCTGCACTGTGAGGGCCTTGTGCGTGTGGAGGTGTGTGTTGTTCTGGAGGAAGTGGACGACCAGAAACCTGCGCTGATTGGTCAGAAAAAGAGGCCGGCCTTTGTATACCCACATTATCTGTACATGTGCGCTTGCGCGGGCCTTCAAGCGTCCCGGTGTGCGTGTAAAAACAAAAACTAGTCCTTCCACGAAGATCATACTTAGTGCTCTATGCTGGGACGCGGTTGTGGCGTGTCCTGACGTCACAGATCCTCGGGGTTCTGGCCAATCCTCTGAGGGTTTAAAGGTCACGGTGACAACACACGAGGATGTTGTGGTGGGTGACGTGTCCGAGTCACATCCACAGGTGTCACCTGAAGAGTTGCCAGATTCACCTGAAAGCTGCTCTTACGCAGCATGAGCTGCTGCGCGTGTGTCGCAGGTAAATATTCGTCCATCATTGATAGCCGCTTCTTCCTATGACGAGCCATAAATCGTGTCTGTAGTCTGCACGAGGACGCTGTCTGACAGGAAAACTGCAGCCTGCTGGGAAAAACAAACAGTCGAGGATAAACACGACACTGCTCCGCTGCACTACTGTACAGGAAGCATCCTCAACGTGCACATGAACGCGCGCTGTTTGAGGCTTTATACTGTCTGGGCGACAGCAGCTGACACACAGTCAACAGTCTTCTCTCTCACACACACAGAAGCTTATTTGCCATTAAAAAAAATCCCAAAGCGTATTATTATTATTGTTATTATTAGACATCTGTCTCATTAGCGGAACCCGCTTATTCGGAGAAAACTTGAGAAAAACAACCATCCGCGCACGTGACGCTGCATTAATTCTGCTGTTAATCTTTAACTCACACACACACTCACACACACACATACACACACACACGTACACAAACACGCACACACGACACACGCACATATACCCACACACGCACCCCGAGGCCTCGCTGCTCAGAACGGTAATTGTCCGGTGAAGTGACCCGGAGCGCGTGCTTAGGTACCGGGAGAGACGCGGTCAGGCGCCTCGCGCTGCCAGGAAACTGCTCGTTCACTGAAACTGAAAAAGTACCAGAACTGCAGTTTCTGGAAGTTTCTCATTAACAGAAAAAGAAGAGAGAGCGGCCCGCACGCGCACACAAGATTCTCATTGTGTATCGATAAATAATGTCTGCGTGTGTGTATGTATGTGTGTGTGTATATATATATATATATATATATATATATATATATATATATATATATATATATATATATATATATATATATATATATATATATAATCATCTATCGATACACAATGAGAATCGTGTGTGTGTGTGTGTGTGTGTGTGTGTGTGTGTGTGTGTGTGTGTGTCCTTCTGTAGTTTCAAAATGTCAACCCTCTAAGGTCATTGTAGTTTTTTTTCTTAAAACTGTTTTCATATAAAGTTACCAGATTTTTTTTCTTTTTGATGCAGGCCATTATGAATGATGTCTCTGAGTACCGAAGTCGAGCTAAATATCAGATTTGTCTGGTTCAGATCTATTAAAGTAAATTAAATCTATAATTTAATCTATTAAAGTAATGGAACTTAGTCCTTAAACCTGCAAACAAATGTATCATAATTATTTAGATGGTATAGATTTTATTTGATAAAATATAATTATTTATTATTGTTTTCATTTATTTTATGCATCTATTTATTGCAATTATAATATTATTAGTGGGGGTAGTAGTAGAAGTAGAACTAGTACAGTTGTATTATTATTAGTATAATAATTTCGTAAAATAATCAGTTCATTTTATGTTGAATAGTTCAGCGCTTTTGGAAGGAATCTAGTTATTTGATGCTATCTGAATGTATTTTACACACACACACACACACACACACACACACACACACACACACACACACACACACACACACACACACACACACATTTGGTAGTTAGTGTAAATGGACCCCAGAAGTAAATCAATGTAGATTCTTTTAAAACCATGTGACGTTTGAGTCTAGGGACATTTTTAATGCGGGAATATTTCTTATTGGACTTACGAGAAGTCAAATGTTGCTTCAAACAGAGAGCAGGGTTTTTTTTAAGTAAATGAAAGTATTATAGTAATTCTAAATAAGTCAACAGGGGTTTTTGAGCGGAACGTTTTTAATTCATTTTGCGGTGAGAAAAATTGTTGCGGCTGATTGAACCGCAGTCAAGCCGTGGCGTGCACGCGCGCGCACATTCCTAGTGTGCAGCAGAACATTTGTTCGTGCGCTGTTTGTTGTCCATGTGCTGTTTGCAGCGGTCTGCTTTTCACTTCTCCACTTTACAAGGAGTCATAAAGAGCCATAAAGCCATAAAGTTCCGATTTCTCCCACTCCTCCGCTCGCATACACACACACACACACACACACACACACACACACACACACACACACACACACACACACACACACACACACACACACACGGGAGGAGAAGAGAAGCCATAAAGCCATAAAGCAGCAGTGCGACTCCTCCGGCTTTAATTGTCGATAATGTCTGAAGTTTCTCACATTCCTGGAGTTGTTCTGCAGCGTAACTGTTTACTCTGCTGCTCTGATTTACTGCCGCGTCGACACGCACCTCCGTTATGACAAACCTGAGAGGAGAATCAGGATCATCCTGGCTTCGGGACCAAGAGCAGACTTCATCTGCCATCAAGTCCCGCCGCTCAGAAACACCTCCTTTATTCACTCTCACATCATGCAAACACGCATCTTTATTCTGGCAATACAATACGTTTATATAAATAATTGTTACTTATGTTGTAGGAGACTGAACCAAAGAAACATTATAACTACTTTGATCCCGTTTTTTTTCCGTGTCCTCTCCCACTCCGCGCCCACAGTTCTCCTTTTCTGGAGCTGTCTTTTCGTGGATTTTCTCCTTTTTTCTGTTCTGTTCTGTTCTGTTCTTTTTTCTGTTCTCACGACCCCACATTGCCGCGCACCTGCAAGGACACACGCACACACACACAAGCGCGCCAATAAGCTGCAGCAGGCCTCACACACACGGCTTCCACGGAGCCTGCAGCGCGTGTTTTTTTTTTTTTTTTGTCACAACCAAGAATTCACAGTTATCCGTAATTTCTGTTACGCAAAACAAAAAAAAATTCTTAAAACGACATTAATTCACGTAAATTCTGAAGGAAATACAGATAATTGTTTATTTGGATATTTAATATCCACGCGAACCAAATAATTTATGAAAGATAACACCAGCACATGTCAGACGCCTATAATTTATCATTGTAAATTAATAATAAAGTGTGATAGCAGCCGGTTATAATATCAGGCAGACGACCCGCTGAAGTTCCGTTTTTATAATTCAACAAATGTCTTCATAAATTATTATAACTTTAATAATTATTTATTGTATTTTAAAACGTTTTTTTTTTTAAAAAGTACATGTCATAATATAAAATTCTGTAGAAATTAAAACATAACCAGAAATAGTTACTGATTTAAATTTGTCAAAAGACCCGTATTTGCTGAATTAAACTGCTTTTATTAAGTCGTGAGGTTAACTTGACTTTGTTACTTCCAGATACATAAAACAACTATGAGGAAGATATGGACAATTAAAAACTAATAAAGGTAAATAATTAAGTGTATGTGAGTGTGGTCTGTGGATACGTTTTTCCTGCTAGAGACTTGGTAGCTACGCGTTTGTCCAGAAATATCCGCGGAACCTTCTTCACGTATTCATGGAGGTTTGTTTTTTTGGTTAGTTTGTTTTTTTTATTTTATCTTTAATCAAATGTCTGTCATTATGTTGCAGCGCGCGAGTCCTTGACCTCTAAGACATTTGTACCAGAGACCAGCGCAGGCCAGTCAGAAGCTATGGGAACAGTGGAGTCGCCGCTCAGACCTTCCACAGTTTGAGCCAAAAGCCACAATCAGGTTAAGGCCGAGCTAATGCTCGCGCACTGTGTATATAGTGATGGTATTACCGTGATGCGTGGGTCCCACGCTGCGGGACGAGCCCTTTCCCGTTCCCACTCTGAGAGCTCATCAATGATT
>CM026214.1:24753216-24775716 GCA_014839995.1 Xenentodon cancila
AAGAAAAGAAAAGAAGAAGAAAGAAAAGAAAAGAAAGAAAGAAAGAAAGAAAGAAAGAAAGAAAGAAAGAAAGAAAGAAAGAAAGATCTGTTTTATAGGTAATGAGTGTCTGTTTTTGGGATCCTTGTGATATAAAATGATGAAAGGTGAAAGTAGACAGAAAGAGGGTCGAGTAAACAGCCGACTTTAGACGATTTCCGTTATTCTTCATCAGACATCCTGCATCTATAATAACAATATTAACAATCTAAGTTCAAACTGAATTCATGATTTTCTTCCCGCTTCTTTTAAAGCTCGTGTTTGTACCTGAAATTTTAACCCGTCCGTATTAACGCCACGGACACGCGCAAACTCCAACAAGGTCACAAATGATGTTACTGCCCAGATGACGTAATGACCACAGCATATAGCAGCAGAAACCATTTCAGAACAAAATCTTGGCCCATAGCAACTGTCCCCCGCCTCGAGCTGAGCCGCCGCTCAAAAAGTCATGCAGATGCACTTTGGTCACGTGACCCAATCTGTTTCCAAGTGGTAGTCGTGAGAAACATTTCTGATCATTTTAAAAAGGTAAACCATTCAATTTCCCTCCAAACCATTTCAATGGCAACTCACGTTTTTTCAGTTTTTACAAATTCAGGAATGCAACTATTCACTTAGACGACGTTGACATGGATTTTAAACAGAATACAATTAACGCGTGATTGCATCGTTGATAAACGTTGACATTTCCTTTGTGGTACTTTTTTCCTCCGTCATAAGAGCAGTTCCTGGTTTCTGCCGTAATGTTATCATCATTTTAGTCCTCCTTTTCCCAGTGTTGTCATCATTTTGTCACTTTACCAGCTTTGACTGACTGACTGACTGACTGACTGACTGACTGACTGACTGACTGACTGACTGACTGACTGACTGACTGACTGACTGACTGACTGACCGAACCCCCAGTTTAAGATGAACACAGCATGTTTTTATTGGTTTGTCTGCTGGTTCATTATTAACGGGCTACTTTATGGATTTTGGTCTCTGGCTCCTAATTTTCAGCCTCAGCAAAGGTCAATTAACAGGCCTGAGTGATGAGGCGCGCGGGAGGGGGGGGATAACGGCCCGATGAAACTGTTTGAGTACCTTTTCCTTCTGTCTCCTGCATCGGCGCAGTTGATGATCTCAGCAGCAGGTGGCGCTCTGAACTCACCCCTGACACCTCTTTGAGGCGAGCTGAGGGTGTCTGAAGGGGAGGGCGAAAGCTGCCCCCGCCCAGGCCTTCATCATTAGAAAGCTCGAACATGAATTACCTTTCCAAAGTCATCGGTGAGAATTTACGACTGGTCAACAAAATCACGTGGCCACACCCATTCCCTGCCTCCGTGTTTGTCTCTCCTCCCTCACCTCACCCCTCGCCTCCCCCGTGACACATACACGCACACACAGTCATCCAACACGCGCGCGCTCGCCTCCCCACCCCCATATTTGGACGCAGCGTACAGTGAGCTCCATAAGTCACTAATCCATCATAAATGCCTGAAAACGGCCGCGCTGTGACGACCAGACAAACTCACAAATCAGCGGCCCTCACTGCTCAGCTGCTCGCCTCCCCAGCGCCTAAATGAGCTCCTACTTCGTGAACTCGTTTTCGGGGCGCCCCCCCCACGGGTCCGACTATCAGCTGCTGAGTTATGGAGGTGGAGACGGCGCGGGGAGCGGCGGGCCGTTCAGGGACTCTACCGCCGCCAACATGCACCTAGTCACCGGCTCCTACGGCTACAGCTACTCGGGCATGGATCTGACCGTGGCCAGTCGTGGTGGGGGGCCCACTAGCGTCGGAGACACCAGAGCCCAGTTCGGAGGGGGCACAGTTGTTTCGGACTCCCAGAGCTTCTGCTCCCTGGCCTCGGACAGGGGCTTTAGACAACCGTCCACCTGCCCCCTCCTGTCACCGGGGCGCGAGAGCAGCCAGCTGGGCGCGCATGGTTCGTCTCCGTGCGGGGAGCAACTAGGAAGCTTGTCCTCCCCCACCTCCACCTCTTCTTCTTCTTCCTCCGGGGGGGTCATCACCCCGGCGCCGCGTTTCACGGAGATGGAAGCTGCAGCAGAATCCGAGGAGCTGCAGCGAAACCGGAACCCGCCACCAGTGGCCGGGCAAAAGCCGGACAATGAGGCTGCGGGACACGACGTGATGAGCGCGGACGGAGACGCTCAGAGTCCCCAAATCTTCCCCTGGATGAGGAAGCTGCACATCAGCCACGGTACCGTCTGGTTTCTTCTCAGATTATCACACAAGGTCGTGTTTCTGACTCTGGGCTCCGCGTGGACGAGCGTGGGGCTGGTGACACTTGCATGAGGCTGCGTGGGGAGTGAACGTGTGAGTTACGAATGAGAGCCTCTAAAGATTTAGCAGATTTTTCTGAGCTGTGATTTGACTTTAGGAAAAACTCCCGAACAGCAGACAAAGTCAGCTACAGTTCCGGGTTTTCTCAGCGTCCAACTAACTTTTAATAATTTACGCAAACGTGTCAAATACGCCTTAAACTCATGAAATCGGCTTTGTGTTTTAATTTTTCGTTTTACGCAACAAACATGACATAAGACTGACTTCAATGGAGTTAACCAGCTTCAGCTCCAGGTTTTCTCACACTCTCCCCGTGGATATTTAAGGTCGGATGGTGCCCCTGGCTTTTTTTTTGTATTTTGTATTTTTTTTTTTAAAGAAAGTCTTACAAAGGCGTCATAAATCTGTCAGGCGAAAGGCAAAGCGGGCAGCGGAGCCCAGCAAGCCGGAGGAGCGCAGACAGGACCGGCTGGAGTGAAGAAGAAAAGAGGGGCCGGGGAGGTTTGGAGGCTGCTGCCTCTTTGAAAAGTGAAGCTTTATTACGTGTGGGAACTGTATTAGAGAGGTGAGACTGAGGACGAGGCAATAAAACCCTGAAAGGGGTGAAGGGGGATGGAGTTTGGTGGTTAGGGATATATATATATATATATATATATATATATATATATATATATATATATATATATATATATATATATATATATATATATATATATATATTCTGTGTTTTCTTGTGTGCGCGTGTGTGCTGGGATGTCCAAACACCTGTAGCTGCTACAATTAAGTCAGTTACGATTTTGTGGATTAAACCTGAGCATGTCCCCACTCCTGTCTGCATGCGCGTGTCACTCATGCCCCCTCTTAACGGCGTCTTGTCCGCTCCACACCCCCCAGATCTGACAGGCCCTGATGGGAAGCGGGCGCGGACGGCGTACACGCGTTTCCAGACGCTGGAACTGGAGAAGGAGTTTCACTTCAACCGCTACTTGACGCGGCGGCGGCGCATCGAGATCGCCCACGCGCTCTGCCTCACGGAGCGCCAGATCAAGATCTGGTTCCAGAACCGGAGGATGAAGTGGAAGAAGGACAACAAGCTGAAGAGCATGAACCTGGCTGCGGCTGGGTGTGCCTTCCAGCCCTAGACTTTAACCGGGAACAGAAGCATGACACCCCCTCCCCTCCCCCAACTTATGCTCTTGGGAAGGACACGACGGCAGACAGGAAACGAAGTGAAGAAAACTTGAAGTAAACGACAGAAAGATAAAGCTGTCCTCCACGGATTCAAAATCCAGGCTGAAGACTCTACATGATTCCGGCTGTAGTTCTGTACAGCAGTGCAGCACTTTGATTTGTCTCGAGCAACGAAAATTGTGACTCTGGTACTTTCTCTAGTGTGAAAACACACGCGCACACACAACAGAGCTATTCATCGCATTCAGCTACTCACAGAAGAGGAGCCCAGGATGAACATGAAGACATGGAGTCACGTCAAAGTCTGCCAGCTACCTGTGTTTTGTTCCTTGAGTGTTTTTAGTGTTTTCATACTAAACCACCTGTTGTCTGCGTGTTTGTTTGTGTTGTCTGCTCTCTTACGGGTTGGTTTGGTGTTTTCCGTAGCTGAATTTCATCCTCTGAGTGACTGAAGTCACTGCCATCATGAAACTCTGCTCTCGTTTTCACCATGGAGTCATGAAAAGCGCCTCTATATGTGCGTGTGTCCGCCAGTCATGTCCACTGGTGATGTAAATACGCGTTTCAGCTGAGCGCGCGTGAATCAGTCTGTCTGTTACAGCTTCATTACTGGGCTGCTGTCTGATGTTCATAGGTATATTCAATATCTTTTTATTTTTATGTGACCAGTTGGCTGTTTGCAGTTGTGACGCGAGTGTGGGTGCGTGACCACTGAGACTATGTAACGCTTTCTGCCAGTGAGCTTTTTGTATTTGTCATTTTAAAGGGGAAAAAATATTTAAAATAAAGAAGAATGAATAAAGTTTCTTGTACGAATCAGGACCGGACTGAATGACGCTGCTGCTCAGAGCCCAAACTGCCACCAAATAACTCCGAGAGGGAGGGGAGGGGGTGACCCGCACATGACAAATGTTTTATGTGTTATAATGGCGCGCTGGAGCTGCTTCCTCCATCCCAACGTTTTCAAACAATTTAACCGAGATTTTCATAACTTATATCAACTGTCACTTGGACACTCGCAGTTCTGCGTGTAAATTCCGCACGAGTTTAGCTTCTTTTTGTAAAATTGTCTGAACGTCAACTCAGTGTTAATATCTTGCAAAATAACAACAATAATCACATAATTCTTAAAAATGTGTGCATTTTTGTTCATATCTAAGAAATTTAGAGGCAGAGTGATTTTCGTTTTTCTACCATAAGATTAAAAATGCACACACACGTCTTAAGATCATGACACCAAACTCATTTTCAGGCCTTCTTAAATCTATTGTGAAGCCTGAACGCCACATTTCCGAGGCGACAACCTCCTGAACCATCGCAGCTCGAGCTGGTTTCCATCAGTGGGTCCGACTCTGACTGATATGACAGCCATGCATCAGTCGAGGACTAATACGTCCCTTTTCTGCGCTTTCCGCCGGAAAGGAGGCCGTTCCGCGATAAATTAAGTTATCTTCTCGTCGTTTTGAAGCAAATGAAGCCTGAGACTCACCGGCTAATGTGCTGGAGTGTTCCTGCTCCTGCACGCTCGCGCTCCGGTCTCATCTGGACACACTCTCACGCCTCTTCTGTGTGTTTGTGAGCTGAGACATTTTTAAAACTAACCCCCTTCTGCTTTGGGCCAAACTCTTAAAAAAGGAGACAGCCTTGACATTTACATGTCAAACAGATGAGCGTTTTTATGTCCACGCTGGATCGTAAAAATCAGGCCAGGCCTCGCGCTGACACCTCTCACTGGCTCCCCTTTGGTCACGTGGGCTCCATAAAGTTGCTTTTATGGTTTTGGGGAGTTGACATTCTACTATATATTTCACATTCTGGAGAGCCAGTGACGGTTTAACGGCTGCGTGAGGATACTGAAGGGGTCAGTGTTGCGGGCATGTGAATGCGTGCGCGTGTGTGTGAGGGAGGGATAGAGAACATGAGAGAGAGAGAGAGGAGGTCAGTAGTAGCCGCCTCTGCTGGTCGGGTTCACATTCAGAGCCTGGAGATCTGCGCTCTTTCCGGACACGGAGACCCACGGAGACCCACGAGGAGGTAGGAAGACCCAGTACGCAGAGCAATCTGGGCACGAGGGCCGCCTCTGAGTGGGGGCTGAGCAGAGGGAGGGGTGGGGTTGGCTGAGCGGCTCAGAGTGGGGAGGGAGGCTATAATCGTGTCGCTCAGTTGCTGTAAGCCTGGGTCCACGCGTGTCCGTGGACCGGCACCGAGCTCCTGTCCATTTCAGATTTTTTGCATTCGTTTTCGTGACTGAGCCCGAGCCTGTTTACATGTGTGGTGGCGTCTGTGTGCACGCGCAGATCTGAGCTTTTTGGAGTTGTCAATGTTTGCGTGACATGAGGCCTGCTGGAGTTGCATGTGTAGCTGTTTAGAGACACGAAATGGCCCACATTTGTGCTGTGTGCATGCGCGTGCGTGAGTGTGGAAGGTGTGAGAGTGAGGTGCCCATGAACCTGCACGTCTGCTCCAGCACATGTGTTCTTCTGCTGAGTCCTCGCTCATCAGATGCTTCTCGTGGGAGTGTTCGGCGTGTTTGCGCGCTTGCTGGATGACTGTGCCTGTCTGAGGAGGCAGAGAAGCAGTGGATGACTGCAACTCTGCGTGACTCGTGACGGATTGAAGGTGATCCGCCCACCCCCCACCCCCAACAACCGATCAAACAGAATTTCTGCGACGAGCCATCATCTACAATGATTTAATTCTATCCCATCTGAATTCACATTAAGCAAAAGAAAGTGGTAGGCAAGGACGCGCATACACGCACGCGCCCGTGACGTGCGTCCTTGTAGAAAATCTTTTTGCGCCCCCGCCCCAATGTGATTTCCACACAGGATGGGTGTGAGCGAGAAGCCGTTGCGGATAAACATGTCCAAGAATCACTGGTTTCATCTCAACTCCGATGGCAGGACGTTTTACACCACAGATTTATGCTGAGACGCGCCAAGACCCAAATACGTTTAGAAAGTCAAATGTGAACCATTTTCATTCCACAAAATCAAATCATGGGGCATGTTGTTCCAAAATGAATTAAATTTGACGGATGAAAGAAAATGACAAGTCCGAGACGACTTATGGTGCAGTTACAAACGGGAAAGTGTTTATCATGATGTCAGTCAGAACAGATCCCAGTCAGATAACCACGTAGATGACAGAGAGACCCTCCACTGCGCGAGCATCAAACATAAATACTGGAAATGTCAGCAGAAGCCGAATCTACATCGGCAAACTTACTTACTTACGTACTAAGGAAAGAAACTGCATTAAAAAAAATGTTTAAAAAAATGTTCACGAGTTTGGTAATGAGAAAGCAAGACAGACATACTAAAATACTTAAAAAAACAGGAAAAAGCAGGCCCGACTATATATATATATATATATATATATATATATATATATATATATATATATATATATATATGTATATATATATATATATATATATATATATATATATATATATATATATATATATATATATATATATACAGGAAGTATCAAAAGTCAAGAGAAGGAACCAACAAATCATTAGTAATTTAATAATTAAAAGTTAATAATTCTGGGCACTGACGCAACAAAACAGCTGCTATTTTTTGAGACAGAGACAGGGGTATTTTATGAGGTAAAATGCCCTATGGATGAGGTGACTGGAGCTCCACACAAAAATAAATAAATTAAATAGAATAAATCCCCAACGCAGGCATAGTGCCAGTCATTATGATTTGAACGAAAATGATTTGTTGTTGTTGATTATTATTTTGGGTTTTATTTTACTCACTTTATTTTTGTTGTTAATTTTAATCACAAAAAAAAGTTCTAATTTTAATTTTACTCTTACACACGAGTATTAAAGTTCCCCTCACGGTCACGCAGAATTTTGAGCTGTTTAGAAAAAAAAGGAGAAGAGAATATCGGCATTTCTCTTTTACTCTTTACATTTTACTACTCTGTCCGTGCGCGCTCAAACTGAACTAACGAGATTTCAGTCTAAAAGAAAACTCTGAATTAGAAAATAACGGCCTCTGTATATATATATATATATATATATATATATATATATATATATATATATATATATATATATATATATATACACATATACATATATACACATATACATATATATATATATATATGTGTGTGTGTGTGTGTGTGTGTGTGTGTGTGTGTGTGTGTGTGTATGTGTTTTCATAATAAACCTATATAAAACGGAGCCAAAATTAATTATTTAATTCAAACATGTTTGACGTTGCAGCCGCAGTTTTGTTGAGTGTATAGCCATAAAAAAGAAGTCTAATTTTCTTTCATGTTATATATGTATATATATATATATATATATATATATATATATATATATATATATATATATATATATATATATATAGTGTGTGTGTTTTCATAACAAACAGAATATATAAAGAAGACAACATGTAATTATTTTATTTAATTCAAACACTTTTGACTTTTTTCCAGCAGCGGTTTTGTTGCGTTTGTGACCATGAAAGAAACGTAATTTCCTTTCATGTTATATGTGTGTGTGTGTGTGTGTGTGTGTGTGTGTGTGTGTGTGTGTGTGTGTGTGTGTGTGTGTGTGTGTGTGTGTGTGTGTGTGTGTCGAGTGCAGTGAGCCGGGTCTGGGAATGACCCTGGTCGAGGAGGAAATTTCAGTTCAGTAAACAGGAAGGCAAAAACCTTCGTATTTCATTTTTCATCAACTTCCTGCCTTTAATGAGGATACAGATACAGAACCCCTCCACCTCACTCATACGCCACAAGCTGCCCATCACCCCCCTTCACTCCCACGTATCCTGATGGCACAAATGCAGTCACAGACACGATGCTGATACTGATATTCTGATTCAAATCTTGGTTAAAATGAAATGCGCGAAACGCTTCTGCAGCAGCAGGATGCAGCGTCAGCAGCTGGAGCGTCAAACGCGGCAGCAAAGGCAGCGACCGCCGCGGCGGACGCGGTAGCGGCAGCACTGGGGTCTCCTTTGTCTCTGGATCCACTTTATGTGCACAGGGCAGTTCCAGGCTGCAGAGCCACTACATCTGCTCTCGTGTTTTATTCTCTGCTTATTCTGTATTTTATGCGTAATGTGCGTGTGACGTGCACGTGCTTGTTGCTACTTGCTGCTAAAAGGCCTCAGCTTGTTTTTAAACTGTTAATGACGGTAAGTGTAGTGACACACTACTGAAACCGACCTTTTATCTCTGTGTGTGCGTGTTATTATGGGTGTGGGTGCTTTGTGTGTTATAGTGGGTCATGTTTGATGGGTTTACGGGGGGGTTGAGGGCCAGGGGGGTGCTAGGGGCATTTTAGAACAAGATGGAGAAGTGCCCAACCTGCCCACGGGTAAATCGTCAGTGTGTTTGTCCTAACTGCACCCACTCTTCTCTGCTCTAAATCAGTACTTTCATTCTGGTTTACCACTGTTTTGCCGACGTCACCGCTCGCGTGCTCACTGACCATTCCGTCACCCACACTGACCCCTGGGTGACGGGGTGAGCGGCCTAGTGAATAATGAAGGAGGAGTCACCGCGAGTTCAGCAGACGGGCTCGGGGGAGGCTTCCGCGCATGCGTAGACGGCTGGCCGACACTAACAGTGAGCTGTTTGCCTCGGCAACATAAGGGAAAGTAATTAACATTGGTCTGACTTCAGAAGTGTCCCGTTTCCGGATGAGAAGATGGGTTCAAACAAACAGAAGTCTTCCTCAGAGGAGCAGGTGGCTGGATGCGGACAGGAGCCCAAACGGTCCAAACATCATGAGCAGGACTGACCTGCAGCCTCGTCAGAATGCTGTCAAACGGTCATTTCAGGTTCACTTTGCTGGTTGGGTCAATTTTAGAGAATCAGTAATGGATGAACCTTTTTAATAATTATTATTGAAGACAGCGAATAATACTATTAAAACACACATTTCTCCTCACACAAGGAGACGTCATTCCAGACTGTTGTCCCACGTGGTTCCTCGGTGATAGAAGAAGTTAGAAAGTTGGCCAGAAGACTCCTGTCTACGTTCAAAAGGTGTTGCTCTTCCAAGAACATCTGTTATGAACTCCTCTCTCTCTTTTCAAGTTTATTGACTGCAGATAATTGTCATCTTGCCTGCACTTAGTTGAATGTTGACTGTGTGTTGATGGGATTCCTCTAGTCAATATGCATTTAAATGTAAATCCAGACTAGGAACATCTAAAAAGGGCTGAGCCTCAGCCTCAGCTGAAAGCAAAAACTCATTTAGGAGTTTTAAGGGCCTGAAATAAACATTTTATGCTCATAACAAGCTGATAAAATTGTAAATATTCTAAATAGACCGCTCAAATTATGGATGAGACTTGTCTCTTCTTTTCAAGATCGTTTCAGTATAGGTGCACCAATGCCCAGCGCTTCATTTTCCAGTCTCTTTACGATCTAAACAGAAAATCCGTAACCTGCCTAAACCTGCAACTCTTAAAAGTAAATACAACAGAATCCTGGTTACATCCCGTCAGTCAAATGTATGATGGGATTGTCTCATTAGAAAGATCTAATCCGTTCTTGGATCTGGAAGAACTCACACTGACTTTTGTTTAAATGTAATTTTGTTCTGAACATATTGTTTACTGATTAGAACTCAACCCATATGAATTTAGATCAAGATGATTAGGAGAAAACAGATCATCAATAGCTAGTAAGTGCCATATATATATATATATATATATATATATATATATATATATATATATATATATATATATATATATATATATATATATATATATATATATATATATATATATATATATATATACTGCCTCACGTGTTCACATGTCCGTGGGCAGCGCACTGAACCGTTGCCTGCGATGAGAGTTTGATTGTGTCATTGAAAAAATAAAATAATAATAATAATATAAACACTGCCTAGACTCAATAGGAAGTAACTGGAAAGTGGACAGAAAGTGGTGTCTTGACACGCACGCGAGAGAGAGAGAGAGAGAGAGAAAGAGAGAGAGAGAGAGAGAGAGAGAGAGAGAGAGAGAGAGAGAGAGAGTCGTACATGTGGCTTCTGGTGTTCAGCTCTTTGAGTGATCAACATGACTTAAATTGATACAAAGACGGTTTATTTATTTTGGTTTCATGGTTAGTTTTGCTGTTTTAACCACCGTCTCCTCAGCGATTAGAGCTGTGTTTTTTTGTGTTTTTGTTTTTTTTTTTTCTCTTGGGGTGCAGATCTCTCGCGCCGCCACCAGAGCCCGCTTCAGACCAGCAGGACGGAGAGATCTGTCCCAGATCCCCCGAGCCCTGCCCTGCTCTACACCTCCATCACAGCTGGCGCCCCATCCCTCCGATGCCTCCCTCAGCTCCGAGCTCCTGTCCATCCGTGTCGCTGCTGTGATCCACAGCTGTCAGAGCTGCCTTGGTCTTCACACAATCATGAACGCAAGCAGCATTTTTCACGAGTTCAGAGAAAAAGCCGTTTAAAAGAAGTGCATAAATCCACAATCTGGGTTCTGCTGGTTTCACTCCTGCGGCCTACACCCCCACCCCCGTTTTCCAGCCCAAGGGGAGGAGGCTGTTACCCACAGAAAAACTGGATGTTGGAGATCCAAAGTTCACGGAGTTGAGGGGTCAAAAGTTCTCTGTAGTGCGTGAGTTCCGTCCTCTCTCCCCCTCAGTGACTCCACTCAGACCGATTGGTGTATGTCAAAGGCAAAAGAGAGGGAGGTGGTGAAGCAGCAGAGGTAGGGAGGGGGCACAGATGAGAGAAATGATAGCAGGAGGCGGAGGAGAGGTGAAGGCCTGACCTCTGCTTCCCTTACTCGGTCACGAAGAAGAGAGGGAGAATAAAACGGATGAGTGAGTGAGTGAGTCTGTGAGCGGTGGTGGTGGTGGTGGTGGTGGTGGTGGAGCATTTCTGGAGGGTTGCAGGTGTGTGGTTACACATTTTGTTCACACTGGTTAACATCTGGTTCACCTACAGACACCTCGGAGCTCAGGAGATGATTGATTCTGATGGAAAATATCTAAACTGACACGAACATAAAATGTATTATTATACCGTTGAAACGTATAGTTAGTATAGGTAGTATAGTTAGTATAGTTAGTATAGGTAGTATAGGTAGTATAGGTAGTATAGGTAGTATAGTTATACTGTTTTTGTTGTGTTCTTACAGATAGGCAACAAGAACCAAGCAGCTTCAGCCTAGTCCTTCTATGGCTACTGGTAGATTTATGTTAAATTATTTAGTTTTATATCAGCTTTTTTATTTGTACGAACCAAAATAAACTAACCTATTAAAATACTACTACTAATAAAAGAAAATTTAAAAATACGGAAACGATTTGAGTTGGTCTGTCGTAAAATGCTAAACATTTTTAATTATCAGTCTATTCTGAAACAAAACTAGAGACAAAATTAGAGGTAAAAGATTTAGTTTTTATTGGTGGCGAATTCTTAAACATTGTGATTTGCGGACACAACAGACTTTCAGAAGGAAACTCGTTTTAGTTTTTAGTGTGAGCTGCCTCTGAACAAAACTGCAGAGTTCACTTTTAAGGACACTATCGTACAGATGAGTGACATCGTTCTGCTGTTGAGTTTAACAGAACCAGGCTCGCGGTTCCCCGATCGATCTGAAAGTATGGGATGAAATGAAAGAAACGACAAATAAACATTCCAAACAAGAGCTGGGTCTGATGTGGTTATTTATATGAAAATATGGCATCAAGAAAATATTCGCAAAGCACTTTCCATAAGAAATAAACACGTTATAAATACAGTAAAACGAATTATAATGCAAATATGTTCCAGCTCAGTCCGTTTTCGTTCGTCATTTCCATTTTATTCCAACAGACTCCAGAATTAACAGCTGTATACTGTCACTTCAGAAGAGGTCACACTCTTTTCAGTAAAAATCCCCATCGGACATGATCTTAACAGAACTTTAAGTTGCCACTGCACTTTCAGCTTTGATTAAGCAAGATCGGAAGTAAACTGTTTTAACTATTTAAATGATTTTTTAAAAGTGGAAACAGAACCCCGGGAAAGCCCACTGTGGATAGCCGCTGTTAAGTCGATAAAGATCCATCAGAGTCGAATATCATGAAGCCAGCTGCAGACCTCGACACCTGTGCACCCGCTCAGGGCGTCGTACAGGTGGTTAGCAGCTCTGATTGTCCGATTATTCCTTTACATTAATCCTTCATTCCGGGGGATGGGTTTGCTGAGGCAGCGCCATCACCTGGCGCGCTCGGAGTTGTCGATTGTATTTTGCAGAAAAGGAAAAAGAGGAATAATCGTGCAAAAAAGAAAAATACGTGCAAGATAGAGAAAAGGAAATACCCCCACCCCCGCAAAACTCACCAATCTACCCGCCACACCATCACCCCTCTGTCACTCCCACCCTCGTCCAGTGACCATTTTTCTTCAAATTAATGACTGCAACTCAATTAAGAAAGGGAGGGATTGTAAAGGAGAAGATGACAGAAAGAAGGGGGTGAAGAGAGGAAGAGTGGGAGAAAATGTCAGAGAGAAAGGGTGAGGAAGGTTGTTGGGTTGAAGAGGGGAGGGGAGGGAGGAAATGTCAGAGAGAAAGGGTGAGGGAGTATAGGCTTGGCTTCGCTTCGGGTGAACGGGAGGTCAGCGCGTCTCAGCGCCATTAAATTGTGTACCGGGGACTCGCGGGGGGGCGGCACGCCTCACCCGTTAAACAAAGACTGTGCCAAAGTCGCAGATTAATCTGAAAACTTGAGTCAGCGCACGCACTTAAAGCCTTAAAGAGCCCCCAGTCTGCTCAGCGGCCCCCGTAGCGCCGCTCGGCTTTGCTCCGCGTCTCCGTTTCGTCCGTCGCTACCGGCTCTGTCTGCGCTGTTAACGGATTCAAATGACAACCGGGAGCGGGGGGCTACCGCGTTCACGCGGCAAGGAAGAGCAGGGCGCGCTCGGAAATGACAAATATGCATTTTTAAGACGAAGACTCCCCCCGAAAAAAGGAACTTCTGGACCTGGAAGATGAAGGGGACTGATGGGGAGACTGGGAAAAGGAGTGAGAGGTGACGCCGAATGCGGCGGAAGGAAAATGGAAGGGAGCCACACATTCGTTAAAGCAGCGAAGAAAAAGAAAGTGTGACGCTGGAAATGGAGGAAAGGATGACGAGGACGACTAGAGGCGCGTGACTGAGCTGCACGAGTGAGTAGATGAAAATATTAACGTTTCTGCAGAAGTCGCTGCTCGTGGGCATGCTGCTGCGTGCGTGCGTGTGTGGCAGGTGCTTCGCTCGGGCTGAGAGGAAGGGGGAGACCACGTGTTCGACCCCCTCCTGTTTCCAGCACAGTACCGCTTCTGCTAGATTTATCAATCCATATTCTGATTGATTAGTGTCCGTACACGCCCCCCGGGAGTGGCGTGTTTCCGCTCAGTGAGCTCCACTGCGGCTGCGCATTTGGTTAATTAGTTGCACTAATCAACCCACGTGGAGCCGCGTGGAAACAACCTCCAAAAACCAGCTTCCTGCTTCTGAGAGAGATAGATAGATAGAAAGATAAAAGTTTCTAAACCTACAAGCAAAACAACTGTGTGTGTTTTATTTTATTTTGTGGAGATAAGTGCTTTTCCCATTTACGTTTTCCCATTTCCAGCTAATTTTATGTTATTTTCATTCCTGGCCCAGTGTCGGGTCCTTTGCGTGTTACTCGGTTAGGATTCAGATGTTCGGCTTGTCCGTGCACGTGGAGCGTGTCGCGGCGGTTTTAGCTGCGTTTTTGCGTGATTGCTCGCGCTGATTCTTTCAAGCTGCGTTTCTTGATTCAAGGCTGTGAGATCAGAAAGAGCGCGCGGCCGTTTTCCGTGGTTTCTGCGTCTGTTCATCAGCAGGTTTTGATTCCGAAGCTGCAGCAGCAGGGTTGGACGTGAGGAGCTGGTTTTCTGTTTTTCTGTTTTTCTGTAGCCTGTTTCTCCGTTTGAGCTTGGCTTTCTTCCTTCACATATTTCTTAACTTCACATCGCCACATGAGGAGGAACAGGCCTCTGCAGAACATTTTTTACTTCTGTCCGTTGCTTTGCATGACAATAACCACGGGACTGAACCTCAATTAATTTTTCAAAGTGCACAAAGGAGGAGCAGCACATTTCTCCTCTCCGTGTCGTTCGCGTGGTAATATTTCAGAAGTGTGACATGTCCGCTGGCTGCACATAATGAGGCCGTTTAATCCTTCAGCATGCGCATTTTAATTTTCTCTGTGAATTGAAGCCATTTAAGGCGCTGATGGGAGGGGGCAAATTTGTGGTGATTTAAAAATGATGGCCTAAATTTAAACAGAAATGTGACTCGTTTATGTCAGCTTTTAATTTTTGGATAAAATGAGAAATGTCACTGTCTGACACGAATGTAACCTACAGTTTCGATGTTTCTTTAAATGCTTTAATAGTTAAACTAAGTTGGATCTCACATAAGACACTACAATATATCCTTAATGTTTGTTCAAAATAATGAAAAATGGGAGATTAAGTAAAATCTGTAATCATAAGCCTAGAGAGACATTCTGTCCGTATCAGAGAGGCTTGTGGAGACTGTGAGGAAGGTTTTAGTGTTTCACGTTTCAGTGTTTCCTCTCTTCCTTTGACTCATTACTTAATTTTCTTTGTTTTAAATCCCAGTTTGCTCTTCAAAGATGGTTTACCCCGCTGAGAGGCTTTCACTTAAACTCACAATCCGTTGATTAACTAGTAAACACAACCGATGTGACATATTAGTAAATGCAGCTCACTGACTTCCTGTCCAAACTCCACGTTACAATTATTCAATAAAAAAAACCTGCGATGGTTTCATTAATGTTTTTTTAATTTAGTGTACGATGTGGCGTTTTTCCACATGGCTTTCGGCTACCAAAATGTTTTTTCCTCTGTTTACTAAAAGAAAGAATGACGTAAAAAACAAGTATTATGTGTGTTGTACTTATTAAACAATTTAAACCGTGAAACAGCTTTTTAAACATTATGTAAAATCAGCAGACATGTTATTTGACCCGTCAGTCTAAACAAGGTGGATGCTTTTCTTTTACCTCCTTCTACACCCCACCCCACCCCGCCGCCACCCCCCAACGACCCCTGAAAGGATTCTGCTGAAAAACTTGACAGAGGTGAGACAATAGCTGCAGGCAGGTGAACACACCTTGATCGATACCCGAGTCGCCCCCATCCCCCACCCTCACCCTTCACCGCAGAAGGTCAAGGTGAGGGAAACAAGACCACACATGCGTATAGAATAGAATAGAATAGAATAGAATAGAATAGAATAGAATAGAATAGTGATCTATATGAGGAGGGGGTCAGCATTATTAAATCAATGCGTGGATTCTTATTACAGGAAAAACCGGGCAGAGGCAACAAGGGCAGTGCGCGGAAACAGGGCGAGCCTCTCAGCTCAGCTTGACATTTTGAATGGATATTATTAAAATTCCCAATTTTGCAGATTTATAGAATTATAATTATTGGAAAAATAGTCTCGTTTTTTACTCTTTTTTGTTTTTATTTAATTGTGACAATTTTCTTTCTTCGTTGAGACTAAAAGAAAGTCGGACAGACGGACAGCCGGACAGATCCATTAAGTATTGCAGGCCCGTTTGTGCGTCTGATGACTTTTTTAATTCAGTTAAATGAGAATTTGGGAGACAGCCTGCATCGAACCCAGCGCAGCTGAGGAGTATTTATCCATTTATTCACTGCTCTATCCATTCTTCAGCCACATCTTTCAGAAGCGCCTCTGATAGGACAGCGTTTCAGCGGCCCGAGTGATTTGTCTCTTCTTTCATTAAATTCCGTTCATTCTCTCAGATCTTCCTCGGTTCCTGCTGCCAAGGGTTTTTTTTTCCTCTTCCCCTCGTTTTTTACAATAATTACAACGGTACTCCTAATTCCATCTTGTGTGGAATCCTGACTGTGTTTGGACTGATTTAAAATTGAATTTAATTTTAATCGTAGCATTAAAAAAATAACATTGGAACATTTTTAAAGCGGTTTAAATGAGCTCGGAAAGCCTGAATCTCTGATGGAGGCCTATTCCCTCCACTTTAGAAAAAGCTCACATTAAACAAACTCACCAGACATTAAAAATAATAAATATTACGTACGTTTTTAAGGCCGTAAGTTACAAAAAATATTTTAGGACATTTTTTCCAAACGTGCCAAACCTCCTTTAGGATTATTTTAACGTACCATCTTTACACTAATGAAGAGGTTTTACATATTTACAGACTTATTTCCTGTTTTCCAGCATAGAAACAACAACTTTTAGGCCTCTTTGGTCGACCTGCACCGGTCATGACATCCGTGTCTTTTTTGGGGACTGCAACAGAAAGTGGTGCACTATCATAACGTCGTGCTCCTGGGAGGTCTGGGTTCGGACACGATCCTGTCGGGTGGAAAGGTCCCGAAGTGGCAACACGTGGACTAAATGACAGCAGGACTCGTGAACGCGCACCTCAGAGAGCCATGTCTTCTATATCTACCCTGTAGATCCGGATTTGTGTGAAAGTCTCTCAAATATTCACAAATTCGCTTCTAGGGGAGTATATAGTTGATTTCCAGACGACGGCAGCCACATTCCCGTTGGAGTGCGCTGGGAGATTTGTGTGGATATGGAGCATATGTTCGGGCCTTTTTCACTTCCTCTGCAGAGTAACATCTCGTTTGTTTTAGGACTCTGAAAAAACACATTATATTTTATATTTTGGCCTTGTAGTCTGTCGTGATAAAACTCCATGATCGTTATATCCCTGCTATTTTTCTTTCCATTAGGAGGAGAACGGGCTTCTTTTCGTGCTGGAAATCCTTAACTATGCGTCAAAAATGTCATATTTGGAGGATGTGCTAGTGCGAACAGAGCTTAGGGTGTAGGACACGCGGTTTTCGTGAAACATATTACTTGGAAATCGTGTTTTTTTCCTCCGTGAAATTTTGAAGTAGTGGAATTTTTACATTAATAAAATGATAAAGTGCCATTTGCGTCTTCATTCTGTTTGACGCAGATGAATCTGTCAGTTTGGTCCGTTTGTGTGGAGTCTGACAGACACCGAAGAGGCACAGCCACACCGTGGAAATGCGTGGCAGCCAGGCGTGGACAGATGAACTCCCTCCAGAGTAAAACAAAGAGCCGTGCACCTCTGCTCAGGACCGTGCACGTACTTACCATGCCACTAAAGTTCAGAGAGATAAATGTTGCTCCACATGCAGGTAAAAAGAGGCTGATGAATCACTGTGGGAGGGGGTTCGGTGTGCGTGGGACTGAAAGGGAGACGGTCCAGGATTGTTCACGCACAAGTCTGTTGGTGATTTAGGAGTGGAGCGCAGGGGTGGGAGGGCGTGTAACCTGAATTACCTGATGAATTTTCTATCGATCCTTAACAAGCCAGATTAATCTCTGACACTCTCCCACCCACTCCACGGTGCGGGGGTGGGCTGTGGAGGAGTTGCAAGAGCAGATAAAACACACTCAGACACTTGCATACTCTCACACGCGCACGGAGGCTGTGAGTGAGTTTTTGAGTTGTATACACTTTGTTTTGACACGTGACGCACAGAAACACTGATCCGAGGAGAAAACACGCGGGGGGATGGGGGGGGGGGTGTACTGGAAGACTCAGGCCATATGATCGTGCGCGTGCGCGACTGTGTATGTCTAAGCCTATTTCCTTATCCGGGGCTCGTTCGGGACGCGCGCCATTGGTCATCTGCAGTCACATGGGTGTTAACTTTGTTCAGTTGACAGAAAAGTAGGAGGGGCCAGTGGAGCAGGAATAACCAAAGAGTGAAGGGATGGCAAAGAAATGCTAGTTTTTTATTTCCGAGGAGGAGATATTTCGGTAAAAGCGCGCGCTGATGGCCATGAGCTCCTACCTGATTAACTCCAACTATGTGGATCCCCAATTCCCCCCCTGCGAGGAGTACTCCCACAGTGACTACCTCCCCAGCCACTCCCCGGACTACTACAGCCCCCAGCGGCCGGAGCCCGCAGCCTTCCAGCCGGACTCCTTGTACGCGCACTCCCAGCAGCAGAGCCGCCCCCGGTCCCGAACGCAGCCGCCTTATACGTCGTGCCAGCGAGTGGCGCAGTCTGCTTCGGTACTGACTCCCCCGCGGGGACACGCCATCCTGCCGACTGGGGTGTCGGACCAGAGCCGCCGCTGCGACTCGGTGACACCGAGCCCACCACCGCCGCCTTCCTGCGGACAGACCACCAGCATCGCCGCGGGCGCACGGAAGGACCCGGTGGTGTACCCGTGGATGAAGAAAGTACACGTAAATATTGGTAAGAGCTCATGGAAACTTTCTGCCCCCTCCCTCTTCTCTGTCTCCTCGTGGCTGCTGAAATCCACGTAGGGATTCCGCCTGTCCGCCGTGGGATCTGCTGCTTCCCTCTGTTTCAGTTTTAGAGGAACAGCTCGGCTCTCTGGGTCAGAATTTACGGTGCACTGTCTGCAGGGTCAATATAATTACACCCTACATAAATTTTTATTGCCCCCCCAACCCCCCACCCCCACCGCTCCGCGGGGGTGTCTCCTGATGTCTCAGACTTGTCTGCTCTGATTCTTCTTATGACAACCAGAGCGAGCCATAACTTAGCTTTTATGCTTTGGTAATTCGATTTTAAGTGCGGGGGGGTTTATAAACGGTGGACTTGACTTCATCCCCCCATCCCCCCCACTACTTGTTTCAGGAGCAGGAAAGTTTAATGGCAGATGAAATATTCATGTTTGTAAAGCTCTTATGTGACCGTGACCGAGCGGCCCGCTCGGTCACGGCTTCTTGTTGTAACAAACAGTAGTGCACGCGCGCAACTGTACAGTGTCAGTTTTGCAAAGTCACCATCATGCAACCCCCACCCCCACACCAGGCTGTTTAGCAGCAGAGAAGATCATCTTTCTCACAGTTTTCTGTCCTCCGAGAGCGTTCAGCTGTCATCGCGTTTGTTTTCTGTTTGTGTGTTGCTGTTTTTAAATCTCGAATCGTTATCCACTAATGATTCCCATCCCGCCCCCACCACTCACAACAGCACCACCTTTACCGTGGAACTAACGCAGACAACACTTTCAGCTTGAGACCCCTGCCCATGCATCAAGACAAGGCTCACTTAAATAGAAATATATATTTAGAAGAATCGCGAACCCTAAAACCCCTGAATGCGCATGATTTGCGCCGACACGCCGACGGCCTCAACCCGACTGCATGGGTCGTTTCTGCTGCGGGAGTCTGCGTGCCAGTGCAGACCTCTGCTCCGCAAACGGAACCCTGAAGATTGTTAAATAAAAATAAAAAAATCACCTGAAGACAAACGTGCTTATAGGAGCACGTGTCTGCATTGAGAGGTACAACGGCCGTGAACGTGGGTTTTTTTAACATGTCACTGCACGCTCACGCAGACATGTTCCCGGCGCTCTGTCTTGGCTTTAGTTCAGTTTAAAACGAAATACAAAGTTATAACTTTTGGTATTTCCCACATTTGTTGAACGAATCCTGTTGAACACGTTTTGTGTGCAAAAACATATTTTTATTTAAAAACTACGTCGGTCGGGTTAATAAACATTTTATTATTATTCACATTTTTAGAGGACTCGCTTTTGTGGTTTCTCAGATGTCTCTGTCTTGTATGCCTCATTTCCTGCCTCTTTATCCTTCCCCAGTAAACTCCAGTTTCTCGGGGGGAGAGCCGAAGCGCTCACGGACGGCGTACACGCGTCAGCAGGTTCTGGAGCTGGAGAAGGAGTTCCACTACAACCGCTACCTGACGCGCAGGCGCAGGGTGGAGATTGCACACACGCTGTGCTTGTCGGAGCGCCAGATCAAGATCTGGTTCCAGAACCGGAGGATGAAGTGGAAGAAGGACCACAAGCTGCCCAACACCAAGGTCCGCTCCGGGGCGGGAAGCACCGCCAACTCCCAGAACCGAGCCTGTGGGCCGCTATAGCGCGGTTCTGGGCAGCTGCTCAGATTTCTGCCCTCACATGTTGCCCTCTAATTGCTACAATGATCAACTGAAAGGGAAAGCTCACTTATAACCACCAGAACCTGCACTTTTTTTTACCAGAATAAGCCTGGTTTGGGACCTTGAAGTGTCATGGACGAAAGTTAGGCCTTGACCTGAACCAGAACTCCGTGTAGCATAACGGGAGGACGCTGGAGGCATGAAGAGGGCACCTTTCTTTCACAAAACATGAGATGAACAAAAAGAAGCAAAGCAGATGGAAGTGACAGAACTGCGTGAATCACGCCGATTCAACCCGCGCGCGCCGTTTCAGTCTTGTCCCAGGGATTGTTGTTGATGTCTTTTTCTTCTTTTTTGGAGAAGGAAAACCATCGTTCTTATTTGAAATCAGACTGGTGGTCTCCATCTTTCACTCTGCGAGTACACAGAGGCTGAGCCGCGCTCTGCCCCCCTTCCCCCCAAAGCACTACGCCCTTACACATGTGTAATAAATGAAGCTCTAGTTTCCCAAAGAGCCCCCCATCCCCCAACACACACACACACACACACACACACACACACACACACACACACACACACACACACACACACACACACACACACACACACACACACACACACACATACATGCATGGATACATGCACCCGCATGGGCCTGAAAATAAAGAAGCCGCAGCAGCCACGCATCACATTTACGCACGGTTTCTCTGACAGTTTCTCCTCCGTGAAGTCCGGCTGGCCACCTCCTGCCGTTGCTATAGTAACTGCATTTATGTTTTGCTTCAAGGCAATAATATAAGCTAGCTTTTGAAAAATAAGTGACTGTGGTGACTTTTGGATGGAGGTTTGGTTGTGAAATGCTCCTCTGTCGTTACAGAGAATGACGGGAGCCTGTGAGGTCCTAATGTTGTAAAAAAAAAAAAAAAAGCTGCTTGAAAGCAGAAATAAAGTTAATTTAAGCGTTTTTGACTATTTACCAAACAGGGTCTGCCCCGCGAGGCTTACTAAACAAAGAATACTAAATAATCACGCCAAAATCGTAAGGAGTACAAGAACGCAGCACTAAATGATGTCCTGTTACCTCACTTAAATGTTCTCATCCTCTTTTGTCTTTGCTCCTATGATGAAGTGACAACTTTTATAGCTCTTATATTTTTTTAATTATCAAGACATACATCGATCTTCTTTTCTTTTATGTGTAAATTTAAATATGTAATTTAATGGTCGGTAGTTGTTAGAAAGATTCAGGGACATTCAGGAAAAGGGGAGTCCTTAGTTCCGTGAACGGTACTGAATTATTTCTATGTTGCAGACACTTTTGGTGCTCATGAAATGCGCGCGGTTCTATATCTAAATCGTTTCCCTCCCCCTCTCTGTCTTTTCTTTCACTTTGTGCCTATACGCGGATCTTCTTTTGTTTTTAAATTATGGTATTTTCTTGAACATTCCGAATGTGAGTGTCGTGTTTGTGAGGACGCTGATGATCTCGAGTCTCGTCCTCAGACATGTAGCTGCTCCGTGTTCTGCTCCTCCTCCTCAGTGTCTACACCTGCCTGTTGTCTGTAAATACTTCACAGAAATTTAAATAAATGCCTGAAATGTATCACTTTCTATCTTATTCAATTTCTTCATTCAAAATTCAGCATGGTTTGTTGAGGTTCTTTTAAAATTACGTAACGAAGTAACGTTATTTTTGTATCATGGCTACTTTACTCAGCTTTTAGACTAATTATGCAGAGTTTTCTGTTCTTACGGCGTGTAGTTTAAAAAACTTGGACTCTCTTTGGTGTTCCAGAGAGCTGAAGGCTGCCTTCTTTGAATCTTCTCCAGACTGGTTTTAGGGGTGGAGGATGTATTAAAAACAGCCGTGATGGCGCTCGCTTGCACACACAATAAATAATGTCGTTTAATCTGCTGTTGGTTTAGCCTACAAAGGCGCGGCCACCTGTCTGCAGAAATCAGGGGACTGCGATGATGAATCTGTCCCGCCATGACTGATCCTGCTACATTACGTCTTGTAA